>WNWK01000630.1:0-327500 GCA_009830355.1 Cherax destructor
TGGGGTGGGGTTTGTGATGGGGTGGGGTAGTTGTGACGGTGGGTTTTGGGTTGCTAGGGTGGGGACAGGGGGAATGATGTGTGAGCGTGATGTTAAAATATATGGTTGCCGTTGGGTTGCTGTGATTTGAGGCCCTCCATGAGTGCTTCCGGTGGGTGTGTTTGTCCTTCTACTTGGGCCTGGTGCCCTCTGTACCTCGCTGTCTTCTCCTCTCTTGCCTTTTGGGCCTCCCTTTCTTCCTGCGTTCTGTCCCGATCTAAGTATACATCCTGGTATTCCTGAGTCGCCCTCAGCTGTGCTTTCTCTTGCAGGATCATGGTTCGGACTGGTTCTACATTGAAGATTACTTTGAGGGGCCGATTTCTTCCCCTTGTGTACCACCCGATTCTCCGAAAATTTGTCACCTGGGACTTGTCTCCCCCTGTTGCTAGCATGATACCTTTAATCCTTTCTTTCTTCTCCTGTTTTCTTCTGTCATGGGTGACCCCTTCGACTTCCTTAAGGCCGTAGATAAAGATCGACTTCTCCATTTCCTCCTCCCACAGTGTCTCCCTTTGCATCATCAGAGAAGCATTAGCATCTTCCGGTTCTGTCATGGTTGTAGCCCCTGTGTTCCTCTGTGTCTCTGGCCTACTCATTTGCCCCTGTCCACTGCTGTATATTGTTGGGGTCACTGCGTTTAGTGTGTCTGCTGTTTTGTCTACCCTCTCATGTGTTGTTACTGCACCCTCATGCGTTGCTTCTGTGGTGCCCTTCTTGTCCCTGGCTCTTTTTCTATATCCCTCTCGTGTGGTGTTAGTATCCTACTCATATTTTGTGTGTGCGTGTGTGTGTGTGTGTGTGCGTATGTACTCACATAGTTGTGGTTGCAGGGGTCGAGTCATAGCTCCTGGCTCCGCCAGGAGTGTGTGTGTGTTTGCGTGTATGTGCGTGTGGGCGTGTGTGTGTGTTTGTGTGTGCATGTGTGTGTGTGTGTGTGTACGTGTGTGTGTGTGTGTTAGTTACCATTTTGTCCTATGCACATGTCGATTTGACACTAGGCCTGTTGTATGTATGTGTGTGTAAGGAAACACTTCGAAATGTTTGTGTGTGTTAGTTACCATTTTGTCCTAGGCACATGTCAATTAGACACTAGGCCTGTTGTATATGTGTGTGTGTATGTGTATGTAAGGAAACACTTCGAAATGTTTCTGCCCCACCGGGAATTGAACCCGGCCCCTCCATGCGTGAAGCAAGAGCTTTACCCACTAGGCCACCGGGGGCTGTATGCGTGTGTGTGTGTGTGTGTACTCACCTAGTTGTACTCACCTAGTTGTGGTTGCAGGGGTCGAGTCATAGCTCCTGGCCCCGCCTCTTCACTGGCCGCCACTGGGTCACTCTCCCTGCGTCATGAGCTTTATCATACCTCTGCTTAAAGCTATGTATTGAGCCTGCCTCGACTACATCGCTTCCTAAACTATTCCACTTCCCGACCACTCTGTGACTGAAGAAATTCTTCCTAACATCTCTGTGATTCATCTGAGTCTTCAACTTCCAACTGTGTCCCCTTGTTGCTGTGTCCCATCTCTGGAACATTCTGTCTCTGTCCACTTTGTCAATTCCTCTCAGTATCTTATATGTTGTTATCATGTCCCCCCTATCTCTCCTGTCCTCCAGTGTCGTCAGGTCGATTTCCCTTAACCTCTCCTCGTAGGACATACCCCTTAGCTCCGGGAATAGTCTTGTTGCAAACCTTTGCACTTTCTCGAGCTTCTTCACGTGCTTGGCTAGGTGTGGGTTCCAGACTGGTGCTGCATACTCCAGTATGGGCCTAACGTACACAGTGTACAGGGTCCTGAACGATTCTTTATTAAGATGTCGGAATGCTGTTCTTAGGTTTGCTAGGCGCCCTTATGCTGCAGCAGTTATTTGGTTGATGTGCGCCTCAGGAGATGTACCTGGTGTTATACTCACCCCAAGGTCTTTTTCCTTGATTGAGGTTTGCAGTTTCTGGCCCCCTAGGCTGTACTCCGTCTGCGGTCTTCTTTGCCCTTCCCCAATCTTCGTGACTTTGCACTTGGTGGGGTTGAACTCCAGGAGCCAATTGCTGGATCAGGCTTGCAGCCTGTCCAGATCCCTTTGTAGTTCTGCCTGGTCCTCGTCCGACTGAATTCTTCTCATCAACTTCACATCATCTGCAAACAGGGACACTTCGGAGTCTATTCCTTCCGTCATGTCGTTCACAAATACCAGAAACAGCACTGGTCCCAGGACTGACCCCTGTGGAACCCCGCTCGTCACCGGCGCCCACTCTGACACCTCACCACGTACCATGACTCGCTGCTGTCTTCCTGACAGGTATTCCCTGATCCATTGTAGTGCCTTCCCTGTTACCCCTGCCTGGTCCTCCAACTTTTGCACTAATCTCTTGTGTGGAACTGTGTCAAACGCCTTCTTACAGTCCAAGAATATGCAATCTACCCACCCCTCTCTCTCTTGTCTTATTGCTGTCACCCTGTCGTAGAACTCCAGTAGGTTTGTGACACAGGATTTCCCGTCCCTAAAACCGTGTTGGCCATCGTTGATAAACTCATTCCTTTCTAGGTGCTCCACCACTCTTCTCCTGACAATCTTCTCCATGACCTTGCATGCTATACATGTCAGTGACACTGGTCTGTAGTTTAGTGCTACGTTCCTGTCTCCTTTTTTAAAAATTGGAACTACATTTGCTGTCTTCCATACCTCAGGTAGTTGCCCTGTTTCGATAGATGTGTTGAAGATCATTGTTAGGGGTACACATAGCTCCTCTGCTCCCTCTGTCAGGACCCATGGAGAGATGTTATCCGGCCCCATCGCCTTTGAGGTATCTAGCTCGCTTAGAAGCCTCTTCACTTCCTCCTCAGTTGTGTGTATTGTGTCCAGTACCTGATGGTGTACCCTACCTCTCCTCCTTTCTGGAGGCCCTTCTATCTCCTCTGTGAACACCTCTTTGAATCTCATGTTGAGCTCCTCACACACTTCACGGTCATTTCTTGTGACCTCCCCTCCTTCCTTCCTCAGCCTGATCACCTGGTGTGTGTGTGTGTGTGTGTGTGTGTGTGTGTGTGTACTCACCTAATTGTGGTTGCAGGGGTCGAGACTCAGCTCCTGGCCCCGCCTCTTCGCTGTCTGCTACTGGGTCTCTGCTCTCCCTGCTCCATGAGCTTTATCATACCTTGTCTTAAAACTATGTATGGTTCCTGCCTCCACTATATATTTCTCTAGACTATTCCACTTCCTGACTACTCTGTGGCTGAAGAAATGCTTCCTAACATCCCTTTGACTCATCTGAGTCTACAGCTTCCAGTTGTGTCCCCTTGTTTCCGTGTTCCCTCTCTGGAACATCCTGTCACTGTCTACCTTGTCAATTCCCCGCAGTATTTTGTATGTCGTTATCATGTCTCCTCTGACCCTTCTTTCCTCCAGTGTTGTTAGTCCTATTTCCCTCAATCTTTCTTCATAAGACAGACCCCTGAGTTGTGGAACTAACCTTGTCGCAAACCTTTGCACTTTCTCTAGTTTCTTTACGTGCTTGACCAGGTGTGGGTTCCAGACTGGTGCTGTATATTCTAGTATGGGCCTGACGTACACGGTATACAGTGTCTTGAACGATTCCTTGTTAAGGTAACGGAACGCTAATCTTAGGTTTGCCAGTCGCCCATATGCTGCCGCAGTTATCTGGTTGATGTGTGCCTCCGGAGACGTGCTTGGCGTTGTAGCCGTTTGTAGCCTTTTTCCCCCTAGCTTGTACTCTGTCAGCGGTCGTCTATGCCCTTCTCCGATCCTGATGACTTTGCATTTGGAGGGATTGAATTTGAGAAGTCAGTTGCTAGACCAGATGTCGAGCTTGTCCAGGTCTGTTTGCAGCCCTGCCTGGTCCTCTTCCGATGTGATTCTCCTCATTATTTTCACATCATCCGCGAATAGAGACACTTCTGAGTCTATCCCGTCCGTCATGTCATTTACATATACCAGGAATAACACTGGTCCTAGGACTGACCCCTGCGGTACACCGCTCGTCACAGGCGCCCACTGTGATACCTCACCACGCACCATGACCCGTTGTTGCCTCCCTTTGAGGTATTCCCTGATCCATTCCAGTGCCCTTCCTGTTATACCTGCTTGTTCTTCCAACTTCTTTACTAATCTCATGTGAGGAACTGTGTCGAAGGCCTTCCTGCAGTCCAGGAAAATGCAATCAACTCACCCTTCTCTCCCCTGCCTTACCTCTGTTACTTTATCATAGAACTCTAGGAGGTTTGTTACACAGGATTTGCCTTCCCGGAATCCGTGCTGTCTGGTGTTTATTATCCTGTTCAGCTCAAGGTGTTCCACCATTCTTTTCCTGATGATTTTCTCCAGGACTTTGCACACTATACACGTAAGGGACACCGGTCTATAGTTTAGTGCCTCTTTTCTGTCTCCTTTTTTAAAAATGGGGACTACGTTGGCCCTCTTCCATACCTCAGGTAGCTGCCCAATTTCAAGGGATGTGTTGAATATTATGGTAAGTGGCACACCCAGTACCTGAGCTCCTTCCCGAAGAACCCACATGGAGATATTGTCCGGACCCATCGCCTTTGAGGTATCGAGGTCACTGAGTAACTGCTTCACTTCCTCCTCAGTTGTGTGTATGCCCTCTAGCACTTGGTACATCCCTTGTTGGTGACGAACTCCGTCCTGTCTACCCAGCTGCCTTCCTTCCTCCATTGTGATTACTTCCTTAAACCTCAAGTTGAGCTCCTCACATACCTCTTGATCATTACTTGTGAGTTCCCTATCTTCTCTCCTCAGCCTTATCACCTGGTCCTTGACTGTTGTCTTCCTTCTGATGTGACTGTACATCAGTTTCGGGTCGGACTTAACTTTCGATGCTATGTCATTTTCGTACTGTTTCTGGGCCTCCCTCCGTACCTGTGCATACTCGTTTCTAGCTCTTCTACTAATCTCTTTGTTTACTTGGGTTCTTTGCCTTCTGTACCTTTTCCATTCTCTGACACTCTGAGTCTTTGCCTCCCTGCACCTTTGGGTAAACCAGGGGCTCTTTCTGGCCTTCCTATTTAATCCTTTGCCTCTGGGTATAAACCGTTCCTCTGCCTTCTTGCACTTTGCCCCTACGTATTCCATCATTTCATTTATTGTCAGTCCTTCCATTTCCCTTTCCCACTGAATGTCCTGCAGGAAATTCCTCATGCCCGTGTAGTTTCCTCTTTCAAAGTCTGGTTTGTCTCTATCGGTACTGTTTTCCCTCTCCACCTGTAGCTCTACAATGTACTCAAAGCTCAGCACCATATGGTCACTGGCTCCCAGGGGGCTCTCTTGTGTTATGTCCTTGATATCTGAGCTGTTCAGGGTGAATACAAGGTCCAGTCTTGCTGGTTCATCTCCTCTCCTCTCTCTGGTCGTGTCCCTGACATGTTGGTGCATCAGGTTTTCCAGTACCACGTCCATCATCTTGGCTCTCCAAGTTTCTGGACCCCCACGTGGTTCATGGTTCTCCCAGTCGATCTCCCTGTGGTTGAAATCTCCCATGACCAGTAGCTTCGCTCTGCTCATGTGTGCTTTTCTTGCCACCTCCGCCAGGGTGTCCACCATCGCTCTGTTGTTCTCATCATATTCTTCTCCTGGCCTCCTGCAGTTCTGTGGTGGGTTATACATCACTGCAATGACTATCTTATGTTCCCAGACTGGATGGTACCTACTATGTAGTCCCTTTCTCTACACACCTCCATTCCTTCCATTTCCTCAAATTTCCAACGGTTCCTTACAAGCAGTGCGACCCTCCTCCCCCCGGCTCCTTCTATCTTTCCTCAGGATCTGATATCCCTGTGGGAAGATTGCATCTGATACTGTCTCCTTTAGTTTGGTTTCTGTGACAGCTATGATGTCTGGGGACACTTCATCTATTCTTTCATTCCACTCTTCATACTTATTCGTAATTCCATCCGCTTTGTGTACCAAACCTTCAACCTTGTTTCCAATACTGTGTCCCTGGGGAGATCTTGGTGGGTTGAGGGGTGTGGGTGGGGTGCCCATAGGGGTTGCAGCATGGGTGGGGGATTGTATGGTTGGGGTATGGGTTGGTGGGGTGGAGTTTGTGGTGGGGTGGGGGTAGCTGTGATGGTGGGTTTTGGGTTGCTGGGGTGGGGCAGTGGGACTGATGAGTGTGTGTGGTGTTAAAGTGTATGGTTGTCGTGTGTACTTCCAGTGTGTGTGTTTGTCCTGTTTGGGCTTGGTGTCCTCCGTATCTTGCTGTCTCCTCTCTCTCCTCTCTTCGCCTTCTTATCTGCTCCTTCCGAGCCTCCCTTTCTTCCTGCGTTCTGTCCCGATCTAGGTATACATTCCGGTACCCCTGATTCGTCCTCAGCCGTGCTTTCTCTTGCAGGATCATGGTGCGGGCTGATTCTGCTTTGAAGATTACCTTGAGAGGTCGATTTCTTTCCCTTGTGTACCACCCAATTCTCCGAAAATTTGTCACTTGGGACGTGTCTCCCCTATTGCTAGCATGATACCTTCGATCCTTTCTTTCTCCTCCTGTTTTCTTCTGTCGTGGGTGTCCCCTTCGACTTCCTTCAGGCCATAGATAAAGATCGACCTCTCCCTTTCCTCCTCCCACTGTGTCTCCCATTGCCTCATCAGAGGTGAATTAGCCTCTCCGGTGCTGTCATGGTTGTATCCCCCGTGTTCCTTTGTGTGTCCGGCCTGCTCAAACGTCCCTGTCCGTTGCAGTGTGTTGATGGAGTCTCCGCGTTTAGTGTGTCTGCTGCTTTGTCTGCCCTCTCGTGTTTTGTTACTGTGCTCTCATTCGTTGTTACTGTGGTGCTCCTCTTGTCCCTGTCTGCTTCTTCTATGTCCCTCTCGTGTGTTGTTAGTATCCTGCTCGTCTTGCTTTGGGCCCCACTTGTGTCTGCCAGTGTCTGTGAATGCAAGAGTTCTCCTTTTTTCTCCTCATTCCCTTTGGCTGAATCTGGTGCACAAGCTTCGAGCGCTGTTTCTGGCCAGGTACTTTTGTCTCTATTCTGTGTCATTCCCTGCAGCTTCACTTCTAAGATCCGATCTTGGCTTCTGCTTTTTGACTTGCATTTCCCATTTTCTACTCTCCTCAGCTATCCTTTCTCCATTCCCATGCTGATCACCAATATCTTCCTCTCCCATTCCTCTTCCCTTTTTGAATTCCTCCTCAGTGATCACCAATATCTTCCTCTCCATTCTTTTCCCTTGCGATGATTTCCTGCTCCCACTGTGGCCTACCCTATCGGCCATCGTCCTCCTTGTTGACACCCTCTCCCTGAGCCGCCCATATTCCCAGGTGTGCCCTTGTGGATGTATTGAGAGTATCAGAAGAAGGGAAAAGAAGAGGGATAGGGAAGGGGTGAGGAGAAAGGAGAAAGGATAGGGAAGGGGGTGAGGGAGAGAGATAGCTTAGAGGTAGTGTGGACGAGGGTGGATAGAGATAGAGAGGGAGAGGTGGAGAGGGAGAGTAGAGAGTTAGAGAGATGGGTAAAGGGAGAGAGAGGAGGAGGTATAGGGAGGGAGAGAGGGAGAGGGAGGAGAGAGGGAGAGGAGAGAGAGGATAGGGAAAGGGATAGAGAGAGGTAGGAGAGGGAGGGATAGGGAGGGGAGATAGGGGGAGAGGGAGGTGTAGAGAGGGAGAGGGAGGTATAGAGAGGGGAGAGGAGGTATGGACTACTCTCCTAATATTTTGCTAGAATTTTGCTGGTACTAATTCCATATCGAATAATGATACTAAGCTAGGCTAAGACAAGCCCAGAAGAGATAGAGGGGAGAGAGAGAGAGGATGAGGGGGAGGGTATAGGGGGAGGGTATAGAGGAGAGAGGGTAGGGGGAGAGAGAGGAGGGGGTGCTGTGTGGGGGAGGAATGGAGGGATAGAGGGTGTAGTGTTAGTATGGTAGGGTATGGGAGGGTCTGGGTGACCATCATATCAGGTTTGCGCGTGTGTGTGCGTGTGTGTGTGTGCTGTGTGTGTGTGTGTGTGTACTCACCTATTTGTACTCACCTATTTGTGGTTGCAGGGGTCGAGTCATAGCTCCTGGCCCCGCCTCTTCACTGATTGCTACTAGGTCCTCTCTCTCCCTGCTCCATGAGCTTTATCAAACCTAGTCTTAAAACTATGTATGGTTCCTGCCTCCACTATGTCGCTTTCTAAGCTATTCCACTTCCTGACAACTCTATGACTGAAGAAATACTTCCTAACATCCCTTTGACTCATAGGAGTCTTCAACTTCCAATTGTGACCCCTTGTTTCTGTGTCCCCTCTCTGGAACATCTTGTCTCTGTCCACCTTATCTATTCCTCGCAGTATTTTATATGTCGTTATCATGTCTCCCCTAACCCTCCTGTCCTCTAGTGTCGTCAGGCCGATTTCCCTTAACCTTTCTTCGTAGGACAATCCCTTAGCTCTGGGACTAGTCTTGTTGCAAACCTTTGCACTTTCTCTAATTTCTTGACGTGCTTGACCAGGTGTGGGTTCCAAACTGGTGCTGCATACTCCAGTATGGGCCTGACGTATATGGTATACAGAGTCTTGAATGATTCCTTAGTGAGGTATTGGAACGCTATTCTTAGGTTTGCCAGCCGCCCGTATGCTGCAGCAGTTATCTGATTGATGTGTGCCTCAGGAGATGTGCTCGGTATTATACTCACCCCAAGATCTTTTTCTTTGAGTGAGGTTTGCAGTCTTTGGCCACCTAGACTATACTCTGTCTGCGGTCTTCTTTGCCCTTCCCCGATATTCATGACTTTACATTTGGCAGGGTTAAATTCAAGGAGCCAGTTACTGGACCAGGCTTGCAGCCTGTCCAGGTCTCTTTGTAGTCCTGCCTGATCCTCGACTGATTTTATTCTTCTCATTAACTTCACATCATCTGCAAACAGGGACACTTCTGAGTCTATCCCTTCCGTTATGTCATTCACATATACCAAAAACAGTACAGGTCCTAGGACTGACCCTTGTGGAACTCCACTCGTCACAGGTGCCCACTCTGACATCTCGTCACGTACCATGACTCGTTGTTGCCTCCCTGTCAGATATTCTCTGATCCATTGCAGTGCTTTTCCTGTTACGTGTGCCTGATCCTTTAGCTTTTGCATTAACCTCTTGTGAGGAACTGTGTCGAACGCCTTCTTGCAGTCCAAAAATGCAGTCTATCCACCCCTCTCTCTCGTGTCTTACTTCTGTTACCTTATCATAAAACTCCAGTAGGTTTGTGACACAGGATTTTCCTTCCCTGAAACCGTGCTGGTTGTCGTTTATAAGCTTGTGTCTTTCTAGGTGCTCCACCACTCTCCTCCTGATGATCTTCTCCATGACTTTGCATACTATACACGTCAGTGACACAGGTCTGTAGTTTAATGCCTCGTGTCTGTCTCCTTTCTTAAAATTTGGGACTACATTTGCCATCTTCCACGCCTCAGGTAGTTGCCCAGTTTCAATGGATGTGTTGAAGATTTGTGTTAGTGGCACACAACATCTCTGCTCCTCTCTAAGGACCCACGGAGAAATGTTGTCGGTCCACGCTTTGAGGTATCGAGTTCACATAGCAGCTTCTTCACCTCCTCCTGTGTGTGTGTGTGTGTGTGTGATGGGTGCATTGTGTGGTGATGATGTGTGTAGGAGTGTTCTGTGTTGTGTGTAGTGTGTGTAGAGCTAGTGAGTCCAATGGGGAGGATACGTATTGGGTTAGTGTCAAGTTCTCTGTGGTCTACTGTCATGTGAGTGACGTGTGTCTTGTTATGTTGTTCCTTCCTCCTGCATTGACAATGATATTCACTGACAGCTTCGGGTTCCTAGGCTCTAACGTATGCTCGTGTGATGGTTGTGTGTGTGTGTGTGTGTGTGTGTGTGTGTGTTTGTGTGTGTTTGTGTAGGAGGGTTAGGAGGTACAAGTGGGGGAGGGGGAGGAAGTGTTATTGGGTTAGTGGTCAGGTTCTTGTAGGTCTAACTGTCATGTGAGTGAGTGTGTGTGTACGTGTATGTGTGTGTACCTGTCCTCACTGCATTTATTTAATTAGAATATTTCACTGTGACGGCCTTCTGGGTTATCCTAGGCTCCCTACACGTATGCTGCCGTGTGATAGCCTATCACTGTACTCGTGTATACCTGTATAACTTTGCTTACTTATTGAATAAACACTGTCAGAGTAGTGTAGTGTTCGTGTGACTGTGTCCGTCTGTTAAGATAATCTTCCTAAAGTTTGGAATACTTCACAAGGTTTGGAATACTATCCTAATATTATGCTAGACTTTTGCTAGTACTAGTTCTAAAAACGAGTAATACTACTAAGCTAAGCTAAGACAAACCCAATTGTTGGTTTATGTGAGCGTTTGTGTGTGTGTGTTTGTTCACCGCTGACTCGCCGCGCCCGCGCGCTCTTGCCACCACGTCTTTAAATTTGCTTCCTACTTATCTTAGCTACAAATTCTAAAAATAATACTACTACTTGTATAACTGATAATAATATTATTGTTAATACAAGAACAACTGTATTGTATACTACACCTATACCTCGACTACTTCAAGTGTATGTGTGTGTGTGCTTGTGTATGCCTGTGTACATATGTTTGGTATCGTCTACGCTCTTTATCCACCCCTACCCTAACTTAGCTTCCTACCTAAGACTTACGTATGATTTTATCTCTCCGGAGCAAGGATTCTCCCCACAGCTGTCAGCATACTAGGGCCAGAAGACCTGTGCAAACCACAACTAGGATTTTGTACATTACGTCCATTCCTGCTGGTTCTGCACTCTGTTGTTCCGGAGTCTCCTCTCGGTGGCACCCTTCTGGGTACTTTGCCTCCTCGTTTCTTATCTGTTGGACTCACTGCATACAATCACCGTATTCCTCACTGTATGCCTTGACCCTTTCTCCCTTATTTGAGTACCTCTAGTACTACAGTTAGTCCACTGCAATATAGCCACCACTTTCTTCTGTGTGGCAACCCCCGTTAGGCCTATCTCACAAGCCGCCTCCCCTCACTCGGCTTCAACACTCTTACGCTTTACACTTTTTGCTGAGATTTTCCACTCTGTGATCACTCGAATTTCCCTGCTTTTTGGTTTTAAATGATTATGACACTTTGACCTGTGTCCACACCTATTTGCTTCACTCGGATTCCCTCTGGGACCACTCGAAAAGACCCAAATTATCGGAGCTCGAGACGCGCGTGACTTCACACCCCTGTGCGTGTATGTGTGTGTGTGCGTGTGTGTGCGCGTGTGTGTGTGTGTGCGTGTGTGTGTGTTTGTATGTGCGTGTGTGTGTGCGTGTGTGTGCGTGTGTGTGTGTGTATACCTTTAAAACCGCTTGGGCTTGCTGGTCAAGGATTGCACCACTCCCTCACCTCTCCCAAGGCAAACAATATCTGTCTAAGTTCCTCCCAAGTTATATCTGAATCTTCAACTTCCACTTATATCCCCCGTGTTCCCCTTCTTTCAGTCAGTGTTTATGTCTTCTCTTCACCATCTCACTTGTTCTCTCTCTCCCTTTACGATCATCATCGCTATGATCTCAACAATTTTCCCATTACCCTTGCTGTCTCCATTCCCACCTTGACAAGCTCCTGAGGCAGGGTCGCCCACCGAGGCAGGGGAACCCACCGATGCAGGGTCGCCCACCGAGGCAGGGTCGCCCAGAAAGAAAAACATAAGTTTTTATTTTTAACTTTAGTAATGTATACGGGAGAAGGGGTTACTAGCCCTTTGCTCCTGGCATTTTAGTCGCCTCCTACAACACGCATGACTTACGAAGGAAGAATTCTGTTCCACTTCCCCATGGAGTAATAATAATATAAGTACAAATAACAAAATACATATAAAAAGTGAGGTGTATCCCAGGTAGACTTGAACACCTGACTCGACTGTATGACCACCTGACCCAGCTGTCTGACCACCTAACCCAGCTGTCTGACCACCTGACTCGACTGTATGACCACCATCATTGTTTCTCAAAATTTCTTAAAACTTTTTGTTACCTTATTGTCAGTCATATTATAATCATAAATTGAACTGCCTTAAGGGATTTTTGCTACACAGCGGCAACACAATTTTGCATTCTTGAATTATACGTCATCTGAAATAATATATTATTGTTCGATATATTATTGTTCAATATGTTTACAGATTTTTATATTATCTACATTACTAATGGCATTTTCTGACAACAATGACATAGTGATGTAAGTATAGAAGTATATTTATTTTTATTTATTAACACATCGGCCGTTTCCCACCAAGGCAGGGTGGCCCGACAAAGAAAAACTTTCATCATCATTCACTCCATCACTGTCTTGCCGGAGGCGTGCTTACACTACAGCTACAAAACTGCAACATTAACACCCCTTCTTCAGAGTGCAGACACTGTACTTCCCATCTCCAGGAATCAAGTCCGGCCTGCCGGTTTCCCTGAAACCCTTCACTACAACAACAAGTCAAGTCCTAAAAACCATTTGTCTCCATTCCCTCCTATGTAACACGCTCACGCACGCTTGCTGGAAGTCCAAGCCCCTCGCAAACAAAACCTCCTTTACTCCCTCCCTCCAACCTTTTCTAGGCTGATCCCTACCCCGCCTTCCCTCCACTACAGATTTATACACTCTCGAAGTCATTCTATTTTGCACCATCCTTTCTATGTGTCCAAACCATCTCAACAACCCTCTCCTCAGCTCTCTAGATAATAGTTTTGGTAATCCCACACCTCCTCCTAATCTCCAAACTACGGATTCTCTGCATTATATTCACACCACACATTGCCCTCAGACATGACATCTCCACTGCCTCCAGCCTTCTCCTTGTTGCAACATTCACAACCCATGTCTCACACCCATACAAGAGTGTTGGTATAACTATACTCTCATACATTCCTCTCTTTGCTTTCATGGATAAACGTCTCTGTCTCCACAAGCTCCTCAGTACACCACTCACCTTTTTCCTCTCATTATTTCTATGATTCACCTCATCCTTCATATACCCATCTGCTGACACATCCACTCCCAAATATCTGAACACATTCACCTCCTCCATACTCTCTCCCTCCTATCTGATATCCAGTCTTCCATTATCTAATTTTTTTTGTTATCCTCATCACCTTACTCTTTCCTATATTCACTTTTAATTTCCTTCTTTTACATACCCTACCAAACTCATCCACCAACCTCTGCAACTTCTCTTCAGAATCCCCCAAAAGCACAGTGTCATCAGCAAAGAGCAACTGTGACAACTCCCACTTTGTGCTAGATTCTTTATCTTTTAACCCCACACCTCTTGCCAAAACCCGAGCATTCACTTCTCTTACAACTCCATCTATAAATATATTAAATAACCACGGCGACATCACACTTCCCTAAGGCCTACTTTTACTGGGAAATAATCTCCCTCTTCCCTACATACTCTAACCTGTGCCTCACTATCCTCGTAAAAACTTTTCACCGCTTTCAATAACCTACCTCCTATTCCATACATTTGCAACATCTGCCACATTGCCCCTCTATCCACCCTATCATATGCCTTTTCCAAATCCATAAATGCCACAAACACCTCTTTACCCTTACCTAAATATTGTTCACTGCAAACACTTGGTCTACACACCCCTTACCCTTCCTAAAGCCTCCATGTTCATCCGCTATCCTGCTCTCTGTCTTACTCCTAATTCTTTCAATAATAACTCTACCATACACTTTACCAGGTATACTCAACAGACTTATTCCCCTATAATTTTTACACTCTCTTTTGTCCCCTCTTCCATACATTTATTAAATAAAAACACTAACCACTCTAACACTATATCCCCACCTGCCTTTAACATTTCTATCTTTATCCCATCAATCCCAGCTGCTTTACCCCCTTTCATTCTACTCACTGCCTCACGAACTTTCCCCACACCCACAACTGGTTCTTCCTCACTCCTACAAGATGTTATTCCTCCTTGTCCTATACACGAAATCACAGCTTCCCTGTCTTCACCAACATTTAACAATTCCTCAAAATATTCCCTCCATCTTCCCGATACCTCTAACTCTCCATTTAATAACTCTCCTCTCCTATTTTTAACTGACAAATCAATTCTTTCCCTAGGTTTTCTCAACATGTTAATCTCACTCCAAAACTTGTTCATATTTTCAACAAAATTTGTTGATAACATCTCACCCACCCTCTCATTTGCTCTCTTTTTACATTGCTTTACCACTCTCTTAACCTCTCTTTTTCTCTCCATATACTCCTCCCTCCTTGCATCACTTCTACTTTATAGTAGTATAGAAGTCTTATACTTTAAACATTGTATTTTATAAGGTTCAATAACAGTTTGATGCTAACATATTCTCAATTTACTAAAAATCAGGAAAAATAATAATGCAATAAGTGAATCCTGATTTAAATTGGAAATTTTGGAAAATATCTGGAACATGTTAGGAACAAGTATAAGAAAATTTCTAGGAACATGTCACGTATAGTTATATTAACTAAACTTAGTGATGGAAACACAAAGTGGGTAGAGTTGTGTTACATGTCAGAAAAACTTCATCAACAACATCGAAGATATAAAGACTGAAGCTCAACACACGCAAACAATTTGGCTGATTTTTCATGAACATGAAAAAGCTGCTCAAAGATGCACTGTGCACACTAAGATGCACTGTGCACACTAAGGTGCACTGTGCACACTAAGGTGCACTGTGCACACTAAGGTGCACTGTGCACACTAAGGTGCACTGTGCACACTGACAAACTTAGAAAGTATCTAACAGAAACTTCGTGACAAAAATGTAATCACAGCGAGTGATTTAAATTTCACTCAGATTGTCTGAAATGTTTTACTTGAACTCTTGAGTCCTGCGACTTGCTGGGTTAAGTCTAATGTTTTTAAAACAGTTTGTGAATCAACAAGAAAAATATCTGGTGTTGTCTGGTGTTATTGTTTATAAATATCAGTTTATTAATTTAATTTTCATTCGTCACATTGTCGCAAAAAAATACATCAAATAGAAGTGTAATAAAAATAAATCTCAGGAGAGTAAGAGGAAAAGAAAGTAGAAAGAAAGGTAGTGTTTGACCTGGTGACCATCAGGGCCCCAGAGCTGGATCTCACAGTGTTTGACCTGGTGACCATCAGGGCCCCAGAGCTGGATCTCACAGTGTGGATGTGAACCGTCCTAATCATTCGCATTCTTTCGTATAGTTTGTGTAAAGGTTAATTATTTATTTATAATTACTAACTGCTAGTAATTATTTGTGTTATAATAACTATTGTTAACTTTACAATATTTGTGCTCACAACTTTCTCCTGGAGATCATAACACAACTTTCTCCTGGAGATCATAACACAACTTTCTCCTGGAGATCATAACACAACTTTCTCCTGGAGATCATAACACAACTTTCTCCTGGAGATCATAACACAACTTAAATACTCAGTAAAACAATATTTCTGAAACCTTTTTCATCACTGCTTCTTCCTTAACTTAAGACTAAAGCTTCTGTACGATTTTAATTTGTTTTAAAATGAATCAATGCAACTTTTAAGCAATGGAAAATAAATTAATTAGCAGTTATGAAGTAAAGGAAATTGTTGATATAATTAATGTGAACTGCACTATGGTTAGTTAGACGACAATCCACCTAGACATTATCACCACAGTGTTCCAGACAATTATGATAACTTAGGTCCATCACAGATCACAACACAAGATCAAGAGGAAAGGAGAGGAAGAGGCGGCAGAGATCAAGTCACGAGTGATCTGAAGATTAGAACATTTAACAATGTATTAAGAAAGACAGGAATCTACAGAAGCAATTCCAGGACTAAGAGTTATATTAAGAAAGTTGTATATGAGAGTTGATTCAACAAAACGGCGTCTTTGAAGGCTAGAAGAAGATGAGATAATTTAAGCAGAAGACCGATTAAGGGTTAGATGCTGTTGAGGCATTAGAAACAGAAGCAGCAGCAGTAGCAACAACAGCAGCAATAGCAACAGCAGTAGCAACAACAGTAGCAGTAGCAACAACAGCAGCAGTAGCAACAACAGCAGCAGTAGCAACAGCATCAGTAGCAACAGCAGCAGCAGTAGCAACAACAGCAGCAGTAGCAACAACAGCAGCAGTAGCAACAGCAGCAGCAGTAGAAACAACAGCAGCAGTAGCAACAACAGCAGCAGTAGCAACAGCAGCAGCAGTAGCAACAGCAGCAGCAGTAGCAACAGCAGCAGCAGTAGCAACAGCAGCAGCAGTTGTAACAACAAGAGAAGCAGCAAAAGTAGCAACAACAACAACAACAACAATAGAAACAGCAGTATCATAAGGAAATGAAAAGAAAACAATTGATGGTCTGACCAAACTAGAGGAAGACTTAGAAGATCTAGAAGCCTCTGCTGTCTCTAGCAGGTGAAGATGACTGAGACTTTGGTGAGGAAGTGAAGGTGACTGAGGCTCTAGTGAGGAAGAGAAGGTGACTGAGGCTCTAGTGAGCAAGTGAAGGTGACTGAGGCTCTAGTGAGCAAGTGAAGGTGACTGAGGCTCTAGTGTGGAAGTGAAGGTGACTGAGGCTCTAGTGAGGAAGTGAAGGTGACTGAGGCTCTAGTGAGGAAGTGAAGGTGACTGAGGCTCTAGTGTGGAAGTGAAGGTGACTGAGGCTCTAGTGAGGAAGTGAAGGTGACTGAGGCTCTAGTGAGCAAGTGAAGGTGACTGAGGCTCTAGTGAGCAAGTGAAGGTGACTGAGGCTCTAGTGTGGAAGTGAAGGTTACTGAGGCTCTAGTGAGGAAGTGAAGGTGACTGAGGCTCTAGTGTGGAAGTGAAGGTGACTGAGGCTCTAGTGAGGAAGTGAAGGTGACTGAGGCTCTAGTGAGGAAGTGAAGGTGACTGAGGCTCTAGTGTGGAAGTGAAGGTGACTGAGGCTCTTGTGAGGAAGTGAAGGTGACTGAATCTCTAGTGAGGAAGTGAAGGTGACTGAGGCTCTAGTGGAAGTGAAGGTGACTGCTAGTGAGGAAGTGAATGTGACTGAGGCTCTTGTGAGGAAGTGAAGGTGACTGAGGCTCTAGTGAGGAAGTGAAGGTGACTGAGGCTCTAGTGAGGAAGTGAAGGTGACTGCGGCTCTAGTGTGGAAGTGAAGGTGACTGAGGCTCTAGTGAGGAAGTGAAGGTGACTGAGGCTCTAGTGGGGAAGTGAAGGTGACTGAGGCTCTAGTGAGGAAGTGAAGGTGACTGAGGCTCTAGTGAGGAAGTGAAGGTGACTGAGGCTCTAGTGTGGAAGTGAAGGTGACTGAGGCTCTAGTGAGGAAGTGAAGGTGACTGCGGCTCTAGTGTGGAAGTGAAGGTGACTGAGGCTCTAGTGAGGAAGTGAATGTGACTGAGGCTCTAGTGAGGAAGTGAAGGTGACTGCGGCTCTAGTGTGGAAGTGAAGGTGACTGAGGCTCTAGTGAGGAAGTGAAGGTGACTGAGGCTCTAGTGAGGAAGTGAAGGTGACTGAGGCTCTAGTGTGGAAGTGAAGGTGACTGAGGCTCTAGTGAGGAAGTGAAGGTGACTAATGCTCTAGTGAGGAAGAGGAAACATCATGTTTACTTACAATATTTTCCACAAAACAGTGATAATATTCACTTCCAATGTTTAAATCAATTGGACTAATTGTGTCCGTCTGTATGTCAGGACAGGCTAACTTGACCTTGGCTGCCTTCAGTGTTGCAACTGTATCTTTTAATCCCCGGATCTGCACTGACTTACGCGAATCATCAACTACCACAGCTTCTACTGTCTGTTTCCTATTTCCTAGACCAACAGTGAATTTGGCTAGGTCATATGTCTGTTTATCAGAACTTTAGAAAAAGGAAGCTATATCTAACTGCATTTTGACATGGGATTGTTTATAATTTTCTGCAACACTGTTCTTCTTAAGAAGGACCTTTGTGAGCCTTGATCAAATAGTGTTAGCACATTGGTTTTGAGTAATTTATTAGATATCTCAACTCGAGGTATTGGGAGAGCAGTCGATTTAGACTTATCTCGCACATTTAATGCTGTTTGTTGACTTCCTGTTTCTGGTGAAGTCGTCTGTTGTTCAGTACAAGTGTTTGGGCATAAAGCTGTATGATGCATACCCTTGCATTTAAAACACTTCTTCAGTGAGCATTTACCTCCCTTGTGCTCACCTAAAAACTTAGTGCACCGTTTCAGCTGTTGAGCACGTTGTTTCCGTGCCTCTATTGTTGTGTATTGAATGCAATACTGTGCCCAATGTGTTCCATCACAAAGTACACATTTTGAAGTACGTTTATGTGTGACAGTCTGTTTACTGTCTGTTGTGTTCACAGCTTGATAAGTGCCTACATAGGATTTTCCATTCTGTGTTTTAGCGGTAGTAGGTATACTTTTTTTATACTGAGTTGAAGGTTTGTTATTCACAGTAGGATTTGTAGATTTATCATCTTGTCTCGTTGCTTGCATGCAAGAAACTATTGCTTGTAAACCTTTGCTAATTTCTTCACAAGTGAAATAGCGTTTATTTAACATAATATTATTTAATCGTTCAATAGTTTGTGGTGACAGCTTATCCTCCTGTACAATACCACTGATAAACCAATCACTTTGATTTATGTTATGTTTAGTGTCTAGATATCTGGGACTATGTCTAATGTGATTCTAATGACTGTAAATCTGAAAAACAATGTCTGGGTGGCTTCAAGCTTGAGATTCTGACTGCATGTCTAACCCTGGCTTTGTCAGCATCAAAGTAATTGTCTGACAAGACAAGACTACTCATCTGAGTCTTCCAGTTGTGTCCCCTTGTTTCTGTGTTCCCTCTCTGGAACATCCTGTCACTGTCTACCTTGTCGATTCCCCGCAGTATTTTGTATGTCGTTATCATGTCTCCTCTGACCCTTCTTTTCTCCAGTGTTGTTAGTCCTATTTCCCTCAACCTTTCTTCATAGGACAGACCCCTGAGTTGTGGAACTAACCTTGTCGCAAACCTTTGCACTTTCTCTAGTTTCTTTACGTGCTTGACCAGGTGTGGGTTCCAGACTGGTGCTGCATATTCTAGTATGGGCCTGACGTACACGGTGTACAGTGTCTTGAACGATTCCTTGTTAAGGTAACGGAACGCTAATCTTAGGTTTGCCAGTCGCCCATATGCTGCCGCAGTTATCTGGTTGATGTGTGCCTCCGGAGACGTGCTTGGCGTTATACTCACCCCAAGGTGTGAGTGTGTGTGTGTGTGAGAGAGAGATAGAGAGAGAGAGAGAGAGAGAGAGAGAGAGATTGTGCATAATGTATGTATTGTGTCTGAGTGGAAATACATTAATGTGTGTGGAAGAATGTGAATCTTTCTCTGCCACAGAAGTGAAAGAGATTCACAAAAATAAAAAAAATAATTAATATTTATGAAAGTTTTCCTGAAGGTGGGCAGACAGATTACCACACTCACACTCATCTACATGCAATTAAACTTTAATAAATAAACTTATTCAAAAGCAAAATTTTCATTGTGGTGAAGCTGCGTAATGGTTACGTTTGTAGCGCAAAGTTCTGTGTCTCTCCTGACGCAAACTTTGTGTGTCTTCTCCTGCAGTTGCACCCACCTGGACAACTAGGTCGAGTTGATGGTTAGGTTCGCGTGTGTTATTGGTAAATTTGTTTATCAGGGATTTTCGTCCCATTTCCTTCCATCAACTGTTAGTACAGAGGAACTGCAGTTTGTGATTGAGTTTGATCTTGTGTTGGAGGCTGACTGTGGTGACTGTGTTCAGCAGTGTGGTGTTGACTGTGGTGACTGTGCTCAGCAGTGTGGTGTTGACTGTGGTGACTATGCTCAGCAGTGTGGTGTTGACTGTGGTGACTGTGTTCAGCAGTGTGGTGTTGACTGTGGTGACTGTGCTCAGCAGTGTGGTGTTGACTGTGGTGACTGTGTTCAGCAGTGTGGTGTTGACTGTGGTGACTGTGCTCAGCAGTGTGGTGTTGACTGTGGTGACTGTGCTCAGCAGTGTGGTGTTGACTGTGGTGACTGTGCTCAGCAGTGTGGTGTTGACTGTGGTGACTATGCTCAGCAGTGTGTGTTGCTGTGGTGACTGTGCTCAGCAGTGTGGTGTTGACTGTG
Source organism: Cherax destructor (assembly GCA_009830355.1). Classification (NCBI taxonomy): domain Eukaryota; kingdom Metazoa; phylum Arthropoda; class Malacostraca; order Decapoda; family Parastacidae; genus Cherax; species Cherax destructor. The sequence continues at coordinate 20,114 of WNWK01000630.1, forward strand.
GTGACTGTGCTCAGCAGTGTGGTGTTGACTGTGGTGACTGTGTTCAGCAGTGTGGTGTTGACTGTGGTGACTGTGCTCAGCAGTGTGGTGGTTGACTGTGGTGACTGTGCTCAGCAGTGTGGTGGTTGACTGTGGTGACTGTGCTCAGCAGTGTGGTGTTGACTGTGGTGACTGTGCTCAGCAGTGTGGTGTTGACTGTGGTGACTGTGCTCAGCAGTGTGGTGGTGACTGTGGTGACTGTGCTCAGCAGTGTGGTGTTGACTGTGGTGACTGTGCTCAGCAGTGTGGTGTTGCTGTGGTGACTGTGCTCAGCAGTGTGGTGTTGGCTGTGGTGACTGTGCTCAGCAGTGTGGTGTTGGCTGTGGTGACTGTGCTCAGCAGTGTGGTGTTGGACTGTGGTGACTGTGCTCAGCAGTGTGGTGTTGGCTGTGGTGACTGTGCTCAGCAGTGTGGTGTTGGCTGTGGTGACTGTGCTCAGCAGTGTGGTGTTGGCTGTGGTGACTGTGCTCAGCAGTGTGGTGTTGGCTGTGGTGACTGTGCTCAGCAGTGTGGTGTTAGTATGATGGTGACTAATATTCCTTGCAGTTGGTCAGGATGTGGAGACTGTGTGAGAGTTGTGGTGTTTTGACTCTATCAAGATACAAGAATGGTAATGTAACATGACAGAAGAGTAAATTCTCAAGCAAGAACAGGACAGTAACAATTAACAACAGTAAAACATGAGAACAAAGAAGAAACACATGAGCAATACAGTAACAAAAAAACTGTACTGAAAAACACAAGAATCGTACGATAACACACAAAAAAGTACAGTAACTACAGCAACATAGATGAGAAAAAATAAATTAATCATATTATAATTATAAAATATAAATAGAAGTTCGAGATCTTCACTGAGTAACCTCTGCCTGGTGGGTGAGTTGGGTGAGCGCTTGGTCTCGTCTAGCTGGCCTACTGTTCCAGGCTGTCTTGGTGGGTGGAATTACTGGACGTAGTTTTCTGCGTGTCCCCTCCTGTAATTCCACCCACCTGGACAGTCTGTACAGTAGACCAGCTAGACAAGACCAAGTTCTCATCCAGCAAAGTCACTGGGGAGGGGCCAAAAAATCGCTGACCTTGGGGAAGTGGGGAACCACTGACTTGGGGAAGGCACCAAAAAAATAGAAAAATAATAAAAAATGCGGAACCTGGGGAAGTGAGGAAGGAAGGTCATCTGAGGGGACACAGGTGGCCTTGTGGAGACACGGAACTAGGGGAAGCACCAAAAAAATGAAAGTGGGGAGTGTGGAAGGGTTAACATCCGGGGGCCCACGGATGGAGATCCTGAAACATGACCCAGAAGAAGGTAACCAGAGAGAAGGCAAGAGATAGAGGGGAGTACCTTGGAAAAGTGGGAAAGGGAGAATACCTGAGGGGACACAGGTGGACTCCTGGACACATGGACCTGAGGGAAGCCCGAAGATGGTAGAGTGGGGGGGGGGTGGACCCTAAAGACGAACCACTGGCCTCCACGTGGCAGGGTCTGGTAACTCAGAGATAACTAACTCTGAGGCTGACAGTGGTCGCATATTTATATTTTCATTTTATATCTCAAGGCCTCCCTGATGGCAGCCAAAGTGTGGTTGTATATTTCAGTGAGAGATGATATAACACACACACACACACACACACACACACACAATAACAACAACAACAAATTATCTAAGAAAATAAAATAAAAAATAATCATCACAATAGATTCCATTTCGTAACAAAAAATAAAAAGTGTTTTTGGTGACTGGTGCAACCTGGCCAGAACGACTCATAGTTAATTAACGTCTGTGATGCTTTGTTATGTTGTGATGTATTGTGAGCTACGTCCTGATATTGCTCACATGGCTACACTTTCTCACTTTTTGCCATTAATTGGATATGTATAATAAAATACTGCCGCCTCGATGGCACAAATAGACAATAATGTGATACGAAAACAATATGAAGAGTTTTCTAAGCAAAATTAACCCAAATTATTTTATCTCACCCAGTTATAGCATGGAACAGCTGATCTCTTCTAGTATTCACTTGGAAAACGGTAGACGAGAAATAAACAAATAAATCAGTGATAACATATTCCCTGTACACATGAACATCCTCTTCTCAACACTAAGACATGTGGAGAACCTGTTTAAATAACATTCAAATAACTCTGAAACCCCTTTTAAACCTCTCAATAATTTCATGAACATTCTAACCATCAACGAATGTATGTTAACTTATAATGAGACGTACACGAAGCATCAAGTTAATGTTCGTGAGCCAACATCAAGAGCTCTCTTTATTGACTTTACCATCACGCACCTTCACTAAGATCCAGTAAACCTACACCACTACCTACCCTGCATCTGGGTCAAGACCACACCAGTAAAACCACACCACTACCTACCCTGCATCTGGGTCAAGACCCAGCAAGGTCACACCAGTAAACCACACCACTACCTACCCTGCATCTGGGTCAAGCCCCAGCAGTAAAACCACACCACTACCTACCCTGCATCTGGGTCAAGACCCAGCAAGGCCACACCAGTAAAACCACACCACTACCTACCCTGTAGCTGGGTCAAGACCTGGCACTATCTTCCCTGAACACTCCTTTGATCAAAAGTTCTTCTCTTACTTTATTCCAACTTTTAATCCATCCATCAACATGGTCTTAACCATTTTTGCTATGTGGTCAATTAATAATAGTAATTATTATAATAATAATATTATTATTATTATTATCATTATCCCACTGTACAGATGAGTAACACACCATTACCTTTATTATCATGTTATTTTTGAGCAATATAACAATCAAAACTGAACAATGTTTCTATGGAGGACGGTCCAGGAAGGACCCAACATTGTCTCTTATCTTTGATTATGATCTTGTGATTTGTTTCAGGAGGGTTATTGTGATTTTTTTTTTCATATAAAAAAAACACATTTTCCCAAAAAGATTAATAAAATTCCAGAAACAAATAAAGAGGTAACCAGTATAAACATTCTTGATCAGGAGATGTCTGAAACTCACTTCTTTATAATTATAATATTTATAACACAAAGCTGAGAGGTGGTGGCCAGACTGTGGGAGGGAAGGTCGGGGTTAATGGTACTCACCTCCACCCTACATATGTCTTCATATTGTCTTTTTTATATTTTTTCTTTATATTTGTGTATGTTATATAATTTAAATTTAAATAATAATATCCTAAATAGAATACATAATAATATACATTCATTATTACATGTCAATTATTTTAGCATTAATAATCAAAGAAACAATGTGACTCTTTCACTTGTCAAGAATTACCGTCTTGCCAAGGTTGTGTACACCGAGAGATGTGTATGTCTCAGTGTATATACACTGAGAGATGTGTATGTCTCAGTGTATATACACTGAGAGATGTGTATGTCTCAGTGTATATACTCTGTTTAAAAGACTAATGTACTCTTTATTGATGGTTTAAATATTACTTGAAGTATTAAAGACCATAGTGTAGTTGATAAGTTATAAAACAATGAAGTTACCATCACAATGATCTTGTGGAAGATAAAATACTGAGAACCTCAGCTCTCTTGAAGTTCATTCTGCCTTTCATCACATAATATTGTGCTGTATTTTTCACAAGCTGTTAAAACTTTTATTCATAATATGCTGAAGAGTTTAGAGATCTCTAATAAGTTTAGAGTAAAGTTAAAAATCTTAAAATTAATGTTTTACATTGCAGTAAAGAAATAACGTGAGAGTTAATAATGGTGGGAGTCAGACTGTCGACTTCACAAGAAAACACAATAACCAAAACACAAACTACATTAGAAACAACATTAAAGAAAACCTGTAATTAATTCATCACTTATGAAAGACGTGATGATTCTGGTGGCAGGTAACATTCATTAAATAACTCTCCACTGCAGACAATATTAATTAAAATATCATAATATATATATATGTACTACCACAGGAGTGGTAGTACACATATGTGGCTTTACTCACATGTACAGCAACCGGAAATACAAACGAAAAAATGGAAAAAAATAAAAATCCAGACTACCACTTATAGTCTCCACTTCTGGAATACCTAATGAATTAGGCGGGTGAGTGAACCCTTTATAAAGACCAGATACTGACCTCCCAGTGTCCGGGTGAGTGAACCCTTTATAAAGACCAGAGACTGTCCTCCCAGTGTCCGGGTGAGTGAACCCTTTATAAAGACCAGATACTGACCTCCCAGTGTCCGGGTGAGTGAACCCTTTATAAAGACCAGATACTGTCCTCCCAGTGTCCGGGTGAGTGAACCCTTTATAAAGACCAGAGACTGTCCTCCCAGTGTCCGGGTGAGTGAACCCTTTATAAAGACCAGAGACTGACCTCCCAGTGTCCGGGTGAGTGAACCCTTTATAAAGACCAGAGACTGTCCTTCCAGTGTCCGGGTGAGTGAACCCTTTATAAAGACCAGAGACTGTCCTCCCAGTGTCCGGGTGAGTGAACCCTTTATAAAGACCAGAGACTGACCTCCCAGTGTCCGGGTGAGTGAACCCTTTATAAAGACCAGAGACTGTCCTCCCAGTGTCCGGGTGAGTGAACCCTTTATAAAGACCAGAGACTGACCTCCCAGTGGCCGGGTGAGTGAACCCTTTATAAAGACCAGAGACTGTCCTCCCAGTGTCCGGGTGAGTGAACCCTTTATAAAGACCAGAGACTGACCTCCCAGTGTCCGGGTGAGTGAACCCTTTATAAAGACCAGAGACTGTCCTCCCAGTTTCCGGGTGAGTGAACCCTTTATAAAGACCAGAGACTGACCTCCCAGTTTCCGGGTGAGTGAACCCTTTATAAAGACCAGAGACTGACCTCCCAGTGTCCGGGTGAGTGAACCCTTTATAAAGACCAGAGACTGCCTCCCAGTGGCCGGGTGAGTGAACCCTTTATAAAGACCAGAGACTGACCTCCCAGTGTCCGGGTGAGTGAACCCTTTATAAAGACCAGAGACTGACCTCCCAGTGTCCGGGTGAGTGAACCCTTTATAAGACCAGAGACTGACCTCCCAGTGTCCGGGTGAGTGAACCCTTTATAAAGACCAGAGACTGACCTCCCAGTGTCCGGGTGAGTGAACCCTTTATAAAGACCAGAGACTGACCTCCCAGTGCCGGGTGAGTGAACCCTTTATAAAGACCAGAGACTGACCTCCCAGTGTCCGGGTGAGTGAACCCTTTATAAAGACCAGAGACTGCCTCCCAGTGTCCGGGTGAGTGAACCCTTTATAAAGACCAGAGACTGTCCCAGTGTCCGGGTGAGTGAACCCATAAAGACCAGAGACTGACCTCCAGTGCGGGTGAGTGAACCCTTATAAAGACCAGAGACTGACCTCCCAGTGCCGGGTGAGTAACCCTTTATAAAGACCAGAGACTGACCTCCCAGTGTCGGGTGAGTGAACCCTTTATAAAGACCAGAGACTGACCTCCCAGTGTCCGGGTGAGTGAACCTTTATAAGACAGAGACTGCCTCCCAGTGTCGGGTGAGTGAACCTTTATAAAGACCAGAACTGACCTCCCAGTGTCCGGTGAGTGAACCCTTTATAAAGACCAGAGACTGTCCTCCAGTGTCCGGTGAGTGAACCCTTTATAAAGACCAGAGACTGTCCTCCCAGTGTCCGGGTGAGTGAACCTTTTAAAGACCAGAGACTACCTCCCAGTGCCGGGTGAGTGAACCCTTTATAAAGACCAGAACTGCCTCCCAGTGCCGGGTGAGTGAACCCTTTATAAAGACCAGAGACTGACCTCCCAGTAGCCGGGTGAGTGAACCCTTTATAAAGACCAGAGACTGACCTCCCAGTGTCCGGGTGAGTGAACCCTTTATAAAGACCAGAGACTGACCTCCCAGTGTCCGGGTGAGTAACCCTTTATAAAGACCAGAGACTGACCTCCCAGTGCCGGGTGAGTGAACCCTTTATAAAGACCAGAGACTGTCCTCCCAGTGTCCGGGTGAGTGAACCCTTTATAAAGACCAGAGACTGACCTCCCAGTGTCCGGGTGAGTGAACCCTTTATAAAGACCAGAGACTGACCTCCCAGTGTCCGGGTGAGTGAACCCTTTATAAAGACCAGAGACTGACCTCCCAGTGTCCGGGTGAGTGAACCCTTTATAAAGACCAGAGACTGACCTCCCAGTGTCCGGGTGAGTGAACCCTTTATAAAGACCAGAGACTGACCTCCCAGTGTCCGGGTGAGTGAACCCTTTATAAAGACCAGAGACTGACCTCCCAGTGTCCGGGTGAGTGAACCCTTTATAAAGACCAGAGACTGACCTCCCAGTGTCCGGGTGAGTGAACCCTTTATAAAGACCAGAGACTGACCTCCCAGTGTCCGGGTGAGTGAACCCTTTATAAAGACCAGAGACTGACCTCCCAGTGTCCGGGTGAGTGAACCCTTTATAAAGACCAGAGACTGACCTCCCAGTGTCGGGTGAGTGAACCCTTTATAAAGACCAGAGACTGACCTCCCAGTGTCCGGGTGAGTGAACCCTTTATAAAGACCAGAGACTGACCTCCCAGTGTCCGGGTGAGTGAACCCTTTATAAAGACCAGAGACTGACCTCCCAGTGTCCGGGTGAGTGAACCCTTTATAAAGACCAGAGACTGACCTCCCAGTGTCCGGGTGAGTGAACCCTTTATAAAGACCAGAGACTGACCTCCCAGTGTCCGGGTGAGTGAACCCTTTATAAAGACCAGAGACTGACCTCCCAGTGTCGGGTGAGTGAACCTTTATAAAGACCAGAGACTGACCTCCCAGTGTCCGGGTGAGTGAACCCTTTATAAAGACCAGAGACTGACCTCCCAGTGTCCGGTGAGTGAACCTTTATAAGACAGAGCTGACCTCCCAGTGCCGGTGAGTGAACCCTTTATAAAGACCAGAGACTGACCTCCCAGTGTCGGGTGAGTGAACCCTTTATAAAGACCAGAGACTGACCTCCCAGTGTCCGGGTGAGTGAACCCTTATAAAGACCAGAGACTGACCTCCCAGTGTCGGGTGAGTGAACCCTTTATAAAGACCAGAACTACCTCCAGTGGCCGGGTGAGTGACCCTTTATAAAGACCAGAGACTACCTCCAGTGGCCGGTGAGTGACCCTTATAAAGACCAGAGACTGACCTCCCAGTGGCCGGTGGTGAACCTTTATAAAGACCAGAGACTACCTCCAGTGTCCGGGTGAGTACCTTTTAAGACTCAGAGACTGTACTCCCGTGTCCTGAGTGAACCCTTTTAAAGATCAGAACTGCCTCCAGTCCGTAGTGACCCTTTATAAAGACCAGAGACTACCTCCAGTGTCCGGGTGAGTGAACCCTTTATAAGACCGAATACTGCCTCCAGTGCCGAGGTGAGTGATCTCCTTTATAAAGACCAGAGACTGTCCTCCCAGTGGCCGGGTGAGTGAACCCTTTATAAAGACCAGAGACTGACCTCCCAGTGTCCGGGTGAGTGAACCCTTTATAAAGACCAGAGACTGACCTCCCAGTGGCCGGGTTTGGTAGATCAGAGGTGAACTATAGGTAAATGTGTAAGGTGAACTGCAGGTGAACATGCAAGGCACAATACAGGTGAAGGTGAACTGCAGGTGAACATGCAAGGCACAATACAGGTGAAGGTGCACAGGTGGAGTCCTCCACATTAAAGAACTCTGAGAGTAAAATCATGTGCTCTAACTTTTCAATGACTTGTATTAAATATTCTGTGATAATGTTCTTCACTCACATACACTCTCACTACTCTCTGATAATGTTCTTCACTCACATACACTCTCACTACTCTCTGATAATGTTCTTCACTCACATACACTCTTACTATCTGATAATGTTCTTCACTCACATACCTCTACTACTCTATAATGCACCACAAACTACTCTGATAATGTTCTTCACCTCACATACACTCTTACTACCTCTGATAATGTTGTGACCAACACGACTAACTTGAATGTTCTTCACTCACATACACCTACTACTCTCTGATAAGTGTTCTTCACTCACATACACTCTCACTACCCTATAATTTCTGTTAATACACTATATTGATAATGTTCTTCACTCACATACACTCTCACTACTCTCTGATAATGTTCTTCACTCACATACACTCTCACTACTCTCTGATAATGTTCTTCACTCACATACACTCTCACTACTCTCTGATAATGTTCTTCACTCACATACACTCTCACTATGAAAAAGTGTGATAATGTGTTCTTCACTCACATACACTCTCGGATAACAAAATAATTTCAAGTCATAAAAATAAATGAGGAAAATGAACTCTTACATTTGAGGGGGACGTTGAGAGCTGTGAACCCCAAACACAGCATTTTAGGAGGAACTGTAACTTTAAATGTAGCCTCCCATGGAGACATCTATACTATGATATTACAACTAAATGTATATCATATATACAACAGATGTAATTACAGAGGGACACAGAAACTTGTGAATATCCATGGGTAGTCTACCTTAGTCCAGCCAGAAGAGAAGAACTTCCAGTCGGTTAACCACTATAGAGTGGCCAATTATTTTAAAATTTATTTCCTATTTATAGTGTCATAGTTTGTAATCTGTTAAAATTAATTTTATGCATGTTTCTGTTTATAACATCGTCGTCTTTGTGTCTTCTGTGATAACATGTATAACAGTGTGATGTATGTATTTATGGTGCTACTATGTATAACAGTGTGAGGTATGTATTTATGGTGCTACTGTGTATAACAGTGGAGTAGTATTTATGGTGCTACTATGTATAACAGTGTGAGGTATGTATTTATGGTGCTACTGTGTATAACAGTGTGAGGTATGTATTTATGGTGCTACTATGTATAACAGTGTAGTGTATGTATTTATGGTGCTACTATGTATAACAGTGTGGTGTATGTATTTATGGTGCTACTATGTATAACAGTGTGAGGTATGTATTTATGGTGCTACTGTGTATAACAGTGTGAGGTATGTATTTATGGTGCTACTATGTATAACAGTGTGAGGTATGTATTTATGGTGCTACTGTGTATAACAGTGTGAGGTATGTATTTATGGTGCTACTATGTATAACAGTGTGGTGTATGTATTTATGGTGCTACTATGTATAACAGTGTGGTGTATGTATTTATGGTATTACTATGTATAACAGTGTGGTGTATGTATTTATGGTGCTACTATGTATAACAACGTGATATCTGTATCTTATTATGGTGGGCAAAATATATAAGAATCCTAACGATACAAATAATGTATATTTGTACCTTATTTGTATTGTTAAGAGGTAAGTAAATAATGAATCTGAATGTCACAGGAATTCAGTAAGAAACAACAATTACATGGTGTGAATAGAGGTACTGAGTGTGTGAGTGAAGAACACATTATAACAGTGTTAATGAGTGCTGAGAGTGTATGTGAGTGAATAACACATTTTAACAGTGTTAATGAGTGCTGAGAGTGTATGTGAGTGAAGAACACTACAGGTGTGAACTTATAGCCAAGAGACCTCCAGTCGGTAGTGACTATAGAGAGATGTAGTGCGGTAGTCAGCACTGTTAAACATGGTAAAGGGCAACACTTTATAACATGTGAGACTGATGCAAGTATGAACTTGTAAAGTTTATTTCGTCACCATTACAATGATACCATAAAGAGTATTTCTCCAGATATGTATGTTTATTAGACAGGTAATATTACTGGTACCTCATGTGTTGTAGGCATAGTTAACATTTGACATCATGTTTCATTGTTCAACAAACATTTATCTCTATAACTGAGAACATTAAACTACAAGATAGTAAATAATGATCTTCATAACATTTATATGTTTCAATTAAAGTTCATCATGGTTGTTATGTATGTATCTCATTCGAGTGTGTTTACATGTGTCAGCAAACATTGAGTGTGTTTACATGTGCACTCATGCAAACATTGAGTGTGTTTACATGTGTCAGCAAACATTTGAGTGTGTTACATGTGTCAGCAAACATTCGATGTGTTTACTGTGTCAGCAAACATTCAGCTTCTTGAATCTTAACAAGTCAAAGATCGAAAACAAATTATAATGTTATTTTATACTCCATTGTGCACTAGTAATTACAATAATTGATCTCAACAAGAGTTACTAAATTTCTCACATAACTTCTTTGACTATATTAAATTACAAAGTATTCATTTTGAAAAAATAAGTATCTTTGTCCATTTAATAAGGTAAGAAAAACATTCTTTACCGGACAGTCTTTTGATGGAACAACGTTTCATCTATGTTGATCTTTGTCCAGTGACTGGTCAATCTACTGCACTCTGTGCATGCTTGTCAATTGTCTTCATACTGACAATCACCACTCTTGCATGACTTGTTCTCACACTCACCACTGCACTAGTTCTTAACGTGAATGTACTCTACACTCCACAACATATAATTCTTTACAAGGTGTAATAATGTACTCTAATTCATACTACAATACATACTCTCTAACACTTTTACAATGTGAATAATATTGTACACTCACACACTCACTCGCTAACAAAACAGCTTCGTATCAGAAGACAAAAAGACTGTTATAGTACATTTGAGGGACGTTGAGAGCTGTGAACCCAAACACAGCATTTCCTCAGAGAGGAACTTAACTCTTCAAATGTAGCCTCCCCATGGAGCACTACCCATATATGATATTACAACAAATGTAATATCATATATACAGACAGATGTAATTACAGAGAGGGACACACAGAAATCTGTGCTCTATAAATACATCCACCCGGGTAGTCTCGTACCGTAGTCCAGCCAGAAGAGAAGAACTTCCCGTCCGGTTAGACCACCATGGAGAGGCCAATTATTTTAAATTTCATTCTTCTATTTATATGTCATAGTTTGTAATCTGTTAAAATTAATTTTATGCATGTTTCTGTTTATAACAACGTCGTCTTTGTGTCTTCTGTGTTAACATGTATAACAGTTGGTGTATGTATTTATGGTGTTACTATGTATAACAGTGTGATCTCTGTATCCATAGTGATATTATGCATAACTTTATTATAGTGGACGAAATGTTCTTATAATAAAGTTACTTCACGATGTATAAGAATCTCAGTGATACAAATAATGTTTATTTGTACCTTATTTGTATTGTTAAGAGATAAGTAAATAATGAATTTGAATGTCATAGGAATTCAGTAAGAAACAACAATTACATGATGTGAATAGAGGTACTGAGTGTGTATAACAGTGTGTTGTGAGGGCAACTCCAATCAGCACTGCCAATATATGATATTATAATACAAGTGTTATGATATCAGTATATTCAGGTAGATATAATAACAGGGGAGGACACAAAGAAATCTGTGTCGTCCCATGTTATTACATGTGATCATTGTATCCATGTAAACCTGGTCCAGCCATAAGAGAGGAACCTCCCAGCCAGCCACACCATCTGTTTTTTATCTGATCCTTTTATTTATGCGTTATATATATATATATATATATATATTTATTGTTATGATATCAGTATATTCATTGTATTATAACATGACCTTATTGTATCTGTGTTATATGTATAACATGTATTGTATCACTGTATATTGTTATATATAGTACAACATATTATCATATTATCACTGATTTTATATTTAGACAAGTATATGTAATATATGTAATTTATGATATTAAACATTATACAATGATTATCTTACAGTATAATGAAGAATTCTTTCCACTTTATGGAGATTAACTATGTTAATAACATGATGATTAGTGGTAATGATGCATGAACAGTTGGAGGTGGAGTCTGGTGGTGGGAAGGTGAGCAGACACGGAGGTTGGAGGTGGAGTCTGGTGGTGGGAAGGTGAGCAGACACGGAGGTTGGAGGTGGAGTCTGGTGGTGGGAAGGTGAGCAGACACGGAGGTTGGAGGTGGAGTCTGGTGGTGGGAAGGTGAGCAGAACGGAGGTTGGAGGTGGAGTCTGGTGGTGGGAAGGTGAGCAGACACGGAGGTTGGAGGTGGAGTCTGGTGGTGGGAAGGTGAGCAGACACGGAGGTTGGAGGTGGAGTCTGGTGGTGGGAAGGTGAGCAGACACGGAGGTTGGAGGTGGAGTCTGGTGGTGGGAAGGTGAGCAGACACGGAGGTTGGAGGTGGAGTCTGGTGGTGGGAAGGTGAGCAGACACGGAGGTTGGAGGTGGAGTCTGGTGGTGGGAAGGTGAGCAGACACGGAGGTTGGAGGTGGAGTCTGGTGGTGGGAAGGTGAGCAGAGCGGAGGTTGGAGGTGGAGTCTGGTGGTGGGAAGGTGAGCAGACACGGAGGTTGGAGGTGGAGTCTGGTGGTGGGAAGGTGAGCAGAGACGGAGGTTGGAGGTGGAGTCTGGTGGTGGGAAGGTGAGCAGACACGGAGGTTGGAGGTGGAGTCTGGTGGTGGGAAGGTGAGCAGACACGGAGGTTGGAGGTGGAGTCTGGTGGTGGGAAGGTGAGCAGAGACGGAGGTTGGAGGTGGAGTCTGGTGGTGGGAAGGTGAGCAGACACGGAGGTTGGAGGTGGAGTCTGGTGGTGGGAAGGTGAGCAGACACGGAGGTTGGAGGTGGAGTCTGGTGGTGGGAAGGTGAGCAGAGTCGGAGGTTGGAGGTGGAGTCTGGTGGTGGGAAGGTGAGCAGACACGGAGGTTGGAGGTGGAGTCTGGTGGTGGGAAGGTGAGCAGACACGGAGGTTGGAGGTGGAGTCTGGTGGTGGGAAGGTGAGCAGAGACGGAGGTTGGAGGTGGAGTCTGGTGGTGGGAAGGTGAGCAGACACGGAGGTTGGAGGTGGAGTCTGGTGGTGGGAAGGTGAGCAGACACGGAGGTTGGAGGTGGAGTCTGGTGGTGGGAAGGTGAGCAGACACGGAGGTTGGAGGTGGAGTCTGGTGGTGGGAAGGTGAGCAGAACGGAGGTTGGAGGTGGAGTCTGGTGGGGGAAGGTGAGCAGACACGGAGGTTGGAGGTGGAGTCTGGTGGTGGGAAGGTGAGCAGAGACGGAGGTTGGAGGTGGAGTCTGGTGGTGGGAAGGTGAGCAGACACGGAGGTTGGAGGTGGAGTCTGGTGGTGGGAAGGTGAGCAGAACGGAGGTTGGAGGTGGAGTCTGGTGGTGGGAAGGTGAGCAGACACGGAGGTTGGAGGTGGAGTCTGGTGGTGGGAAGGTGAGCAGACACGGAGGTTGGAGGTGGAGTCTGGTGGTGGGAAGGTGAGCAGACACGGAGGTTGGAGGTGGAGTCTGGTGGTGGAAGGTGAGCAGACACGGAGGTTGGAGGTGGAGTCTGGTGGTGGGAAGGTGACAGACACGGAGGTTGGAGGTGGAGTCTGGTGGTGGGAAGGTGAGCAGAACGGAGGTTGGAGGTGGAGTCTGGTGGTGGAAGGTGAGCAGACACGGAGGTTGGAGGTGGAGTCTGGTGGTGGAAGGTGAGCAGACACGGAGGTTGGAGGTGGAGTCTGGTGGTGGGAAGGTGAGCAGAGACGGAGGTTGGAGGTGGAGTCTGGTGGTGGGAAGGTGAGCAGAGACGGAGGTTGGAGGTGGAGTCTGGTGGTGGGAAGGTGAGCAGACACGGAGGTTGGAGGTGGAGTCTGGTGGGAAGGTGAGCAGAGACGGAGGTTGGAGGTGGAGTCTGGTGGTGGGAAGGTGAGCAGACACGGAGGTTGGAGGTGGAGTCTGGTGGTGGGAAGGTGAGCAGACACGGAGGTTGGAGGTGGAGTCTGGTGGTGGGAAGGTGAGCAGAGACGGAGGTTGGAGGTGGAGTCTGGTGGTGGGAAGGTGAGCAGACACGGAGGTTGGAGGTGGAGTCTGGTGGTGGGAAGGTGAGCAGAGACGGAGGTTGGAGGTGGAGTCTGGTGGTGGGAAGGTGAGCAGAGACGGAGGTTGGAGGTGGAGTCTGGTGGTGGGAAGGTGAGCAGACACGGAGGTTGGAGGTGGAGTCTGGTGGTGGGAAGGTGAGCAGACACGGAGGTTGGAGGTGGAGTCTGGTGGTGGGAAGGTGAGCAGAGACGGAGGTTGGAGGTGGAGTCTGGTGGAGGGAAGGTGAGCAGACACGGAGGTTGGAGGTGGAGTCTGGTGGTGGGAAGGTGAGCAGAGTCGGAGGTTGGAGGTGGAGTCTGGTGGTGGGAAGGTGAGCAGAGTCGGAGGTTGGAGGTGGAGTCTGGTGGAGGGAAGGTGAGCAGAGACGGAGGTTGGAGGTGGAGTCTGGTGGTGGGAAGGTGAGCAGACACGGAGGTTGAGGTAGTCTGGTGATGGAAGGTGAACAGAGACGGAGGTTGAGGTGGAGTCTGGTGTAGGAAGTGAGCAGAGACGAGTGAGGGAGTCTGGTGGTGGAGTGAGCAGACACGGGGTCGTGTTATATGGAAAGAGTAGGACAAATCTTCGAGTCAGTTCATGGGTCTTTCGGTTTCTATGCTGATCCAGTACAATTATGCGTGAGATTTTGCTGATGTTGCATTACTCTTATGTTAATGGTTTTGGTGAGATCACAAACTGTTCAGACATTTCCTTGCTCTTCTCGTGATTCATTATAGTCCAATGTACTTTTGCAGACCGTAGATGAGAAGGCAATGAACAAAGGCATATGTCCATTTATATTTTCCTGAGGGATTTCTGGAAAAAATCTCAGGTGTTTACCAGCACAATTTATTTTATATTCCTTACATGGAAGGAAATCAGCTCATGCTCTGTCTAAGTTAAGAAGTCTAAGTCAAGAAAACCTTACAGGTGTTTGAGGGAAAATAGAGTTCATGTCAGCTGATAAGAAAAAGGGAAATCATCATTGTCCTGGAGGAGAAGAGTCTCTGTCAGTCCCAGTTAAAACTATGTTGATTGCATTGTAGCCTTTCAGTGTACAGGATCAATGAGACTGAGAAATATAGTGAGAATCATCTTCATGTTTCTGTTTCATTGATAACTTTGTCTTTGCATTTTTTGAGGATCCTGTTAGGTGTATAGAATCAGTCATCCATGTTATTAGGTTTTGTAGCCTTGTGGGTCATGGTTTGTAGACCTTGTGGGTCATGGTGTTGTAGATCTTGTGGTCATGGTGTTGTAGACCTTGTGGGTCATGGTGTTGTAGACCTTGTGGGTCATGGTGTTGTAGACCTTGTGGGTCATGGTGTTGTAGACCTTGTGGGTCATGGTGTTGTAGACCTTGTGGGTCATGGTGTTGTAGACCTTGTGGGTCATGGTGTTGTAGACCTTGTGGGTCATGGTGTTGTAGACCTTGTGGGTCATGGTGTTGTAGACCTTGTGGGTCATGGTGTTGTAGACCTTGTGGGTCATGGTGTTGTAGACTTTGTGGGTCATGGTGTTGTAGACCTTGTGGGTCATGGTGTTGTAGACCTTGTGGGTCATGGTGTTCCAATCTTTTTTGAGTAACACATCAAGAAAGACAAGGAATAATGATTCTCCTTCTTTATAGGTGAATTTGATGGAATTCTTCACCTGTTAAGTTAATCATTGAATTCACTGCAGTTGAAATGCTGAAATGCTGTATTATTTACATAACTCATTCTATGAAGGGAATGTAATAGTTCTCTAAAATAAAAAAGAAACAGATTTTTTCAAAAATTTTAAACTTCATCAAAACATAAAACACAATAGGAATTTAAAACATTTGAAGTCAGGGATGTAACTAATTCTTTGTTGGAAAGACAGACTTGGATTTCCCGACATGTCTATCAACACAAATATGCATGCAGAATATGTGACAAAATAAATACCTTGTAAACCTTTGTATTGTCACATTATGTAGTAGGTAAAAGCACATTCAATTTATCTTGAAAGTGACATGTGAAAACGAATGTGTCTAGAAGTAGCTGTCAGTCTTATCGAAACCATTGAACAGTCCAGGGATCAAAACAGGAAACAAAAAAACAACAACTTTGATCTGATGGTCAGATCTCAGTTGTGACCTCTCCTGGTAACACATGACCTCTGTCGTCACAGACATATACCAAACCTGACCTGACCTTCGGTATTTACAT
Organism: Cherax destructor; assembly: GCA_009830355.1. Taxonomy (NCBI): domain Eukaryota; kingdom Metazoa; phylum Arthropoda; class Malacostraca; order Decapoda; family Parastacidae; genus Cherax; species Cherax destructor. The sequence goes on from WNWK01000630.1 coordinate 36,126, forward strand.
ACTTTACAAGTCCATGGATGAAAACTGTTTAAAGTTTCTTTCAGTTTCCTTTCCAAAAATAGTAATAACTCTACCTCACTTCCCATGATTTTATTGCCTTCATATTTATCAGTAGAGTCACAGGCACAGGCACAGACACAGGCACAGGCACAGGCACAGGCACAGTACGTTATCCACATATTTTAATAATTTGTTATTAAGAGGAAAAAATGTTTTTCAGTTATCTAGTTTTAAAAATCGTCGGGGAAATTGTTCAGCACAAGCAATAAATTGTTCAGCACAAGTAATAAATTGTTCAGCACAAGCAATAAATTGTTCAGCACAAGCAATAAATTGTTCAGCACAAGCAATAAAGGCTCGAGCACAACAACCATGCTGAGTTCTTTAAAGAAAATTTTCCATTTAACGTAAATTTCCATTTGGTTATATAATTAAATAAATTCAATAATAAAATTGTCATTTGATGAAAAATCATATTTTGTGAGTTTTCAACAAGGAAGCCCAAGATATCCAGCTATCCAGAGGCTGTGTTGTGTCAACAAAGCTACGTAGATATCCACAGGCTGTGTTGTGTCAACAAGCTACGTAGATATCCAGAGGCTGTGTTGTGTCAACACAGCTACGTAGATATCCAGAGGCTGTGTTGTGTCAACAAAGCTACGTAGATATCCAGAGGCTGTGTTGTGTCAAAAGCTACGTAGCTATCCAGAGGCTGTGTTGTGTCAACACAGCTACGTAGATATCAGAGGCTGTGTTGTGTCAACACAGCAGTACGAGATATCCAGAGGCTGTGTTGTGTCAACAAAGCTACGTAGATATCCAGAGGCTGTATTGTGTCAACACAGCTACGTAGATATCCAGAGGCTGTGTTGTGTCAACAAAGCTACGTAGATATCCAGAGGCTGTGTTGTGTCAAAGCTACGTAGATATCAGAGGCTGTGTGTGTCAACAAAGCTACGAGTATCCAGAGGCTGTGTTGTGTCAACAAAGCTACGTAGATATCCAGAGGCTGTGTTGTGTCAACAAAGCTACGTAGTTCCAGAGGCTGTGTTGTGTCAACACAGCTACGTAGATATCCAGAGGCTGTGTTGTGTCAACAAGCTACGTAGATATCCAGAGGCTGTGTTGTGTCAACAAAGCTACAGATATCAGAGGCTGTGTTGTCAAGCTACGTAGATATCCACAGGCTGTGTTGTGCAACAAAGCTCGTAGATATCAAGGCTGTGTTTGTCAAATAGCTACGTAGATATCCACAGGCTGTGTTGTGTCAACAAAGCTACGTAGATATCCACAGGCTGTGTTGTGTCAACAAAGCTACGTAGATATCCTGAGGCTGTGTTGTGACAACAAAGCTACGTAGATATCCAGAGGCTGTGTTGTGTCAACAAAGCTACGTAGATATCCAGAGGCTGTGTTGTGTCAACAAAGCTACGTAGATATCCAGAGGCTGTGTTGTGTCAACAAAGCTACGTAGATATCCACAGGCTGTGTTGTGTCAACAAAGCTACGTAGATATCCACAGGCTGTGTTGTGTCAACAAAGCTACGTAGATATCCAGAGGCTGTGTTGTGTCAACAAAGCTACGTAGATATCCACAGGCTGTGTTGTGTCAACAAAGCTACGTAGATATCCAGAGGCTGTGTTGTGTCAACAAAGCTACGTAGATATCCAGAGGCTATGTTGTGTCAACAAAGCTACGTAGATATCCACAGGCTGTGTTGTGTCAACAAAGCTACGTAGATATCCACAGGCTGTGTTGTGTCAACAAAGCTACGTAGCTTCCAGTCAGAAACCATGTTGAACCATAACAGTTTTTCCATTAATTGCACATTGATTTTAATGTGAGAACTAAAATGTGCAATTATAAAGTAAGTGTTTTACGTACTCTTCTTTAACAGTGTGTAGGCTACACCAGACACTGTCACTGAATTTAGATATTTAGACTTTTAAGGCTTATGAGTATTTACTATTAAGATAATGGTTAAATGGTTCAATAATATAAATACTGGAGTCACTAAGAAGTTCTTTCATTTTACTCTCGATAATTTTTTTTTTCAAAATAACCACTGGTATGGGATTGTCAGGTGGACTTTACACTGCAGATTAAATCTGATCCAAGGCGCTATGTGACACAGGCAGATTTATCGCTTCCCTATAATAAAATAATCGAGGTTTAATTTATGTTGATTATTAGGAAGAAATTTTGTTCATTAAGTCTTGTAATTAAGATTATATTTTCTGCTTATTGAGCACAGTTTTTTGCTATTGAGCACAGTTTGTTGCTTATTGAGCTCAGTTAATGCTGCTAACTGATCACAGTTTTGTTGCTTATTGAGCTCAGTTAATGCTGCTAACTGATCACAGTTTTGCTCAATTATTGTCGAGAATACATAGTGCAGAGTGCAGCATCAAGACTATGCAGTAATTAAATGAAACTAGACAGAAGACGTAAGTACAGTCAGTTTCAGAAGAAATTTCGAATATCTTAGTTCATGTATTTACAAATAAAAATCATTTTAATTTTCATTCAGAAAAATAAGAATTGACAGTTTGTGGAAATGTTACGTTTCAGCGGTTTAACGAAATTGTGAGAACGATGGTTTACTAGATGAACTGTCAAGGAACTGTCAAGGAACTGTCAAGGGAACTGTCAAGGGAACTGTCAAGGGAACTGTCAAGAGAACTGTCAAGAGAACTGTCAAGGGAACTGTCAAGGGAACTGTCAAGGGAACTGTCAAGAGAACTGTCAAGGGAACTGTCAAGGGAACTGTCAAGGGAATGACCGACGGTGAATGTTATTCTTGTTGAAAAATTATAAAATTCCCACAAGTTGAAAATCAAGACAAGTGCAAAAACTGAGTATCTTTATTGATGAAACGTTTCGTCAGATTCAGCAGCAGCAGCAGCAGCAGCAGCAGCAGCGTGTGTAGTAGCGAGATAACAATGATGTTATCAGTTCATCAACCTCGGATAAAAACATTTGAGGTGGTGAGTCCCTCAGCCTGGAGAAGACTTCACCTCCAGCCCATGTTGGAGCTCAACCTTATTATACACAATTTTCCAGTTATGTGTCAACATCTACAGCGACCAGCAAACTGTTTTCCCATCCAACTACACTACATTTTTATGCCATTTTTCTTCCACTTATAACAGGAATGGCAAACATCCTCTCAAAATTGCGTTTTGGAAACACATGACTGATACATGTGTACCTCAGAGAGGAAGAATTTAAAAAAAAAATTCTTATGAAATGATAGAGAATCTTTTCCCGATGGTAATGACACCAAAAGTACGAAATTTGATGAAAAACTTACGGAATTGTGCTACCGCGAAGTTAGCGATCTCGCCGATATTTACGCATCGGCGATTTCGCCCACTTTGAGCCCTATTTTCGGCCAATTCCATTGTTCCAGTCGACCAATCTAATAGTTATTTCTTTAGAACTCCATTTGTTTTATCGTTCTATCGATTGAGTACAAGAACTTTCCCATTTTCCGATTTCAACTACCCAATAAAGTGGTCAGAAATTGGCAATTTGGCCAATTTCACGCAAATTAAAAAAAGATGCCAATTTCAAAATAGGGTCTAGAATAAACAATGTAGCCATTCCTGGCACTAAAATAACATTTTCTCTGTTCATCAGTCACGTCTCCAGGCCACTCTTATATTACTCTTGCTTTCTATTTTGAATTTTTATTCACACAAAAAATAGAAGATTTACTATTATGCAGACTACTGTATTATTGTAATAATTGTATAAATAATGTCATCCCATTCGTGACTGCGTATTAGAATGGCTAGTTGGACACTTATTGGACAATGACATCATTTGTTTACTCCTGAACATCGACAAAAATCGAACATTTCCGCTACTTTGAGCTCAATTTCAAGTTTTTTTCATCGTGAAACCAATCAAAATCATCTTTATTTCTGTAATATGTCTTCCATTCTATCAAATGAGACCACGACAGCGAGAATACAACCATAAATACTATACGAAAATACACCTCAAAGTCTGCGTTTAAATCCAAAAACACCTGGAGTTTACCTGGAGAGAATTCCAGAGGTCAACGACCCCGCGGCCCGGTATGTGACCAGGCCTCATGTTGGACTAGAGCCTGATCAACCAGGCTGTTACTGCTGGCCGCACGCAGTCCAACGTACGAACCACAGCCTGGCTGGTCAGGTACTGACTTTAGGTGCCTGTCCAGTGCCTGCTTGAAGACAGCCAGGGGTTTGCTGGTAATCCCCCTTATGTATGGTGGGAGGCAGTTGAACAATCTTGGGCCCCTGACACTTATTGTGTTGTCCCTCAACGTGCTAGTGGCACCCCTGCTCTTCATTGGGGGGATGTTACATCGCCTGCCGAGTCTTTTGCTTTCGTAGAGAGTGATTTTCGTGTGCAAGTTTGGTATTAATCCCTCGAGAATTTTCCACGTGTATATAACAATGTATCTCTCCCGCCTGCGTTCTAGGGAGTACAGGTTTAGAAACTTCAAGCGTTCCCAGTAATTGAGGTGGTTTATCGCAGTTATGCGTGCCGTGAAGGTTCTCTGCACATTTTCAAGGTCAGCAATTTCACCTGCCTTGAAAGGTGCAGTTAGTGTGCAGCAATATTCCAGCCTAGATAGAACAAGCGATTTGTAAAGTGTCAACATGGGCTTTGGATCCCTGGTTTTGAAGATTCTCATTATCCATCCTGTCATTTTTCTAGCAGATGCGATTGCTACGGTGTTATGGTCCTTGAAGGTGAGATCCTCTGACATGATCACTCCCAGGTCTTTGACATTAGTTTTTCGCTCTATTGTGTGGTTGGAATTAGTTTTGTACTCCGATGAGATTTTAATTTCCTCACGTTTTCCGTATCTGAGCAATTGAAATTTCTCATCATTGAACTTCATATTGTTTTCTGCAGCCCATTTAAAGATTTGGTTTATGTCTGCTTGGAGTCTTGCAGTGTCTTCAACGGTGGACACTGTCATGCACATTTGGGTGTCATCTGCAAAGGAAGACACGGCACTGTGGCTTATATCCCTGTCAATGTCCAGGATTTTTTTATAATGCGCACACTGACCACAGACCCATTCTCTCACATGTGGGCCTAGCAGTTTTCTCCCGTTTGATTTGAAGCCGCTAGAATTTTGGAGTATATATACGTCAAAAACATTGGCTCGTAAGACGTATATATACGACCAAAACAGTCAAAGGGTATTAAAGTAGGTAAATCTTGTCTTACACACAGCTGAATAACTTTGTGCAACTGATGGGCAGGAGGTATACCTACCTCATGAAATTAACTCACAAACAACTCTACATACACACACACTTATTAAAACTGTGCGAAAGTGGTTAGGCCACTTACCTTTATAACCAACACCTCTCCCCCCTCCCAATCATTTACCATGTTTCCATCCATACCCATCCTTCTTCCTTACCCATCCTTCTTCCTTACCCATCCTTCTTCCTTACCCATCTTACCAAAACTCTGGTCAGAAAGCTCAAAGTTGTCTTACAAACCCGTTATTAAACATAAACATCTGATAACAAAGTAATAGAAGTGAGATAGGAGAGAGGGTTTGGTGGAGTGTATATTTGGTATCTTCATTACTCTGACACGCACACCCTGACACGCTCGCCCTGACACACTCACCCTGACACGCTCACTCTGACACGCTCTCTCTGACACGCTCACTCTGACACGCTCACTCTGACATTCTCCCCTGACACGCTTTCTCTGACACACTCACTCTGACACGTACACTCTGACACGCTCACTCTGACACACACACTCTGACACGCTCACTCTGACACACACTCTGACACGCACACTCTGACACGCACACTCTGACACTCCTCTGACAACCACTCTGACACGCACACTCTGACACGCACACTCCTGACACGCACCTCTGACAACCACTCTGACAGCACACTCTGACACGCTCACTCTGACACGCCACTCTGACACGCACACTCTGACACGCACACTCTGACACGCACACTCTGACACGCTCGCTCTGACACGTACACTCTGACACGCTCACCTGACATGCACACCTGACATGCACACTCTGACACTACACTCTGACATGCACACTCTGACATGCACACTCTGACATGCACACTCTGACATGCACACTCTGACATACTCACTCTGACATGCACACTCTGACATGCACACTCTGACATGCACACTCTGACATGCACACTCTGACATGCACACTCTGACATGCACACTCTGACATGCACACTCTGACATGCACACTCTGACATGCACACTCTGACACGCTCGCGCTGACATACTCACTCTGACATGCACACCTGACAGCACCTCTGACATACACTCTGACATCTCACTCTGACACGCCACTCTGACATACGCCTTGAATACCACTCTTAATGACATTCACTCTGAACTTCTGTACTAACTCTGATTCCCATTTTAACTGGAACTAACTCACTACTACTCTATCATACCACTACCATGTACACTCTCCTCCCATGCAGTGCTACTCTATCATACCACTACCATGTACACTCTCCTCCCATGCAGTGCTACTCTATCATACCACTATCATGTACACTCCTCAAATGCAGTGCTACTTTCATACCACTATCACGTACACTTCCTCCCATGCAGTGCTTCATCATACCACTATCAGTACACTCTCCTCCCATCAGTGCTACTATCATCCATATCACGTAATTCCTCCCATGCAGTGCTACTCTATCATACCACTATCATGTACACTCTCCTCCCATGCAGTGCTACTCTATCATACCACTATCACGTACACACTCCTCCCATGCAGTGCTACTCTATCATACCACTATCACGTACACTCCTCCCATGCAGTGCTACTCTATCATACCACTATCACGTACACTCCTCCCATGCAGTGCTACTCTATCATACCACTATCACGTACACTCTCCTCCCATGCAGTGCTACTCTATCATACCACTATCACGTACACTCTCCTCCCATGCAGTGCTACTCTATCATACCACTATCACGTACACTCTCCTCCCATGCAGAGCTCTGACACTCGTATGTCTTACATTTGTCACTGAAGATAATTTGTTTTATTATATTCATGATCAATGGATGTGGAAAGCAGCATCAGTTGATAGAATAAAGATCTTTTCGTAGCATCCTTCCTCTCTTGTTAGGGCAGTTTCTTAGTTGAAGTTTCTTAGAGATGTCCTTCATGGCACCTCAAGCAGCCCTCAAGACATCATTTAAAGACGTCCTCGGATATTATTAGGTGTCGTGCCCTTCCGACCATGTATACAGTTGGTTGTGTTGTCCGGCTGTCAGACAATCAAGGGTCCTTGGGTCAGAAATTTATATAAATTGCTGTCGTCAGACTGTCTTACGTGACTACCGTGGTTCGTGTAAGTCGTTCATATTAGTCGTAGGTGTCGGTCGTCTCTTTCAAACGACCATGTAGCTAACAGTATACGTCGTCTGTGGCTGTCGTCCCTGGCTTTCGTCAGCGACAACCCTCGAAGGTGACCTTGGCTTCAGAAATATTCACACAAATAACAATTAATAATAATAATAATAAAATTATTATATTATTATAATCAAATAATTATTTGCGACCACTGTCAGCCTCAGAGTTATCTCTGAGTTACCAGACCTTGCCACGTGGAGGCCAGTGGTTCGTCTTTAAGGTCCACCCCTCCTCCTTCGCCTTCCCCAGGTTCATGTGTCCAGGAATCCATCCGTGGGCCCCCGGATATCTCCCCTTCCTCACTTCCCTAAGGTCAGCCCATCTCTCTCTCTGCCTTCCAGCCTCAGCCTTTCCCAGGTTCATGTATCCAGGAATCCATCCGTCCGCCTCCGGATGTTTTCCCTTCCCCACGTCCCCAAGGTCAGCCTCACCAACCTGTATTCTTGCCATCCCCAGGTTCATGTGTCCAGGAATCCATCCGTTCGCTCCCGGATATCTTCCCTTCCCCACGTCCCCAAGGTCAGCCTCAACAACAACCTTCCTCAAGTTCATGTATCCAGGAATCCATCCGTTCGCTCCCGGATGTCTCCCCTTCCCCACTTACCTAAGGTCGGCGGTGCCTTCCCCGGATCAGTGTCTCCAGGAGTCCACTTGTGTCACCTCAGGTGGACTCCCTTCCTCACTTCCCCAAAGTCAGGGGTATTCTTGCCTTCCCCAGGTTCATGTATCCAGGAATCCATCCGTCTACCGCCAGATGTCTCCCCTTCCTCATTTACCCAAGGTCAGCCTCAACTGCTAGTATTCATGCGTTCCACAGGTTCATTTATCCAGGAATCCATCTGTCTACCGCCGGATATCTCCCCTTCCCCACTTACCCAAGGTCAGCCTCAGCTGGTATTCATGCCTTCCCCAGGTTCATGTATCCAGGAATTCATCCGTTCGCTCCCGGATGTCTCCCCTTCCGCACTTACCCAAGGTCAGCCTCAACAACAACCTTCCCCAAGTTCATGTATCCAGGAATCCATCCGTTCGCTCCCGGATGTCTCCACTTCCCCACTTACCTAAGGTCGGCGGTGCCTTCCTGGATCAGTGTCTCGAGGAGTCCACTTGTGTCACCTGAGTGGACTCCCTTCCCCACTTTCCCAGAGTCAGCGGTGCCTTTCCGGATCAGTGTCTCCAGGAATCCACTTGTGCCACCTCAGATGGAAATCCTTCCCACTTCCCAGAGTCAGCGGTTGCCACCCAGTGACCTTGTTGCATGGAAATTGGTCTTGTCTAGCTGGTCTAGTAGAGACTGTCCAGGTGGGTGGAATTACTGGAGGTGACACACAGAAAACTGCGTCCAGTAATTACACCCACCAAGACAGCCACGACCGTACACCAGCTAGACGAGACCAAGCTGCCACACAGCTCGGCCACCAAGGAGAGGCTAATTAAGAAATATTTTGGAAATCCTTTTAAATTACACTATGAATTTATACTTAGTACGATTTTTTTTACTTATTTAGCAGTTTAAAAGTATTTATGAGTGTTTTATTTTATGTCGATGAATGCCCAAGTGTTGAAAAACTTTTCCACCTCATTTTCATTTGACACTGAAAGACTAACAAGCGCTCAAACATACACAGATATTAGTATTTTCACATACATTTATACGCTGGTTTACGGTATTTTGACGACATTCTTTGTGAAATATGTAAACATATAAAGACGAGACACGTTTGTGACACTAGTGGAGGAGAATTGTAGAAGGGAAGTATTAAATGAAGAAGTTTGTTTCTCAGGTGAAAGTTCCTCTTTGTTGTTATGTGTTTTTTCACCACCATCGTTGTGTTGTGATGTGTATAAAGTCTGTCTGCTACACCAGAGTTAATAACATTGTATGTAACCTGTTTGGTAAATACCTGATAGAAGAATTATTGGCAAGATTCTTTTCTTAGGATTCTGTTGGTAGCATTCAAGTGTATAAGACTGGATGCTGTTGTAAGAATACTACTGGAAGGATTGTTACCAGACTATTGGTAGAAGACCTCTGGTAGGTTTCTGTTGGAAATAGTGCTGGCAGAACTCTGTTGGTAAAAGACTTTAGGTATAAGATGAATCAAGTCAGCTGGTATTATACTATCCTTTCAGAGACTTTTATTTCAGGAACCCTTCTGGTGGGAAAGACTTTTGTCTCTTTGTGACATCGCAGATATAATAGGTGCAGATGCTTCCTCTAATACAGTGGTTCTTAACCTGGGTTCGATCGAACCCCAGGGGTTCGGTGAGTCAGTCTCAGGGGTTCGGCGGAGGTCACACACACGATGCACCACACATCATTGTTACGCAATGTTTTCTGCATTGACAACAAAACCCTTGCCTCCAAAACTGGCAGAAGTATTAAAAATTGAAGTGGGATGTGTGAACTACGTGCGAAATAGTGCTATGAAGCACCGCATCTTCGAAGAGCTGTGTAATGAAATGGGCTCTGAATTCGAGGTACTTCTGTACCATTCTAACGAAATCGTTGAACTTCAGCAGTCAGGTTCAACAGCAGCTCTTCAGAACAACAACGCTCTCAACGTTTTGGTGTCACCAAACCGTAGCGTAGCCTCTTATTGCTAAGAAAACCCTAAGATACTCACGCCGTTTGATACAACGTATCTTTGTGAGCAATTCTTTTCGAAGATGGTAGACATCAACACGAAGAAAAGGAACAGAGTTTGTTGCGAAAATTATATGAGAGTGGCACTTGCCAAGGTGAGAGTGGCACTTGCCAAGGTGAGAGTGGCACTTGCCAAGGTGAGAGTGGCACTTGCCAAGGTGAGAGTGGCACTTGCCAAGGTGAAGCCGCGCATTACTGAACTTGTCTCTGAAAGGTAACAGCAAAAGTCACATTGATTTGCAGTTTTGATTGAAATCATATTTTGAAGAAATCATAGTTCATTTTTGCCACTTACGAAGGTTCTGTGAATGCATGGATGAAACGTGTGGGGTTCAGTACCTCCAACAAGGTTAAGAACCACTGGGTTCAGTACCTCCAACAAGGTTAAGAACCACTGCTCTAGTAAATGAAGAATGGAGGATTTATATGAGCGAACACAGTAGAGGATGACCATTGTCATTCCATGGTTGTGTCCTCTTTCGTCCGCAGAAAAACACTACTCGATGAACAGACAACTCACAGACGTCAAACACACGACTAATACATTCCAAGAAGGAATAGCTCCAAGCCTGACTTGAGACTAACTACTAATAAAATGGTGACCAATATAAAATTCGCTGTACTGGACAAACTAGAGTTGGGAGGAAGTGATATTGTTCCAGAGGAAACCTGAATTAAACAACGCAGAATTATATTATGGAAAACAATGCTTTCTTTGGGAGTCGCTGGAGTTATTTTATAATATTTTTTTGCTTGACTTAGTGTTCACCTTCTTGGATGTAGTAGTCAGGCTGCACCGCTGACCTGACCTCTTGGTTCATAGTGAAAACGTCTTGTTCTAAGCGGCTTGGCCAGCAAATCCCTGACTATCTTAGCAGTAGACTAGACACAGTTCTTGTCTTAACTTAGAGTGATTGCTGAAATAATTGACACAAGTTGATGTGTTAGAAGCTGTTTTGTAAACAGTGAGCTGGTTCTTATTTTCTTGCTAGAGTTCCTTGTCTTTCCAGCTGGTATTCGTTGTCCTTTTGGTTAATGTTCTTCCTCAAGAATGTATGTCCTGTGGTTCTTTGCTTGTTCTTTCTTTGTTACCATTTTGCGATGTATGTTTTTATCCATAAGTTAGCTTCTCTTTCAGTTTCCTCCTTTATTCGCTTGTCCGAAGTGCTTATTTTCTCTTTGTTTGCTGTCCTTGTTTGCTGTCTTCTCCAGTGTATATTTTTTATGTTTGATGTCTTCTTCAGTGTATAATCCCTTGCTTGTTCTTTCTTTCCTTGTTGCTTTTTTTCGGTGTATGTTCTGTTTCGGTGCCTTCGTTCCTCTATTAGTTTTTCCTCTCTACGAGTTTTAAGTGATTATTTGATTATTAATTTCCATGGAGACAGTAAACATATTTGTGCAAAATATTGTTATTATTCAGATACATATTACTCTTCCTGTTTTATCAAATTCATAAACTAGTGAACAGAAGTGATTTTATTTGTCTGTAACTTTCAGGTGTTTGTGTACAACAAGCACAGCTTTGTAAGCAGACACAAGCACATCAGACACAAGCACAGCAGACACAAGCACAGCAGGCACAAGCACATCAGACACAAGCACAGCAGACACAGGCACAGCAGACACAAGCACAGCAGACACAAGCACAGCAGACACAAGCACATCAGACACAAGCACATCAGACACAAGCACAGCAGACACAAGCACAGCAGACACAAGCACAGCAGACACAAGCACAGCAGACACAAGCACAGCAGACACAAGCACATCAGACACAAGCACAGCAGACACAAGCACAGCAGACACAAGTTTTTCCATTAATTGCACATTGATTTTAATGTGAGAACTAAAATGTGCAATTATAAAGTAAGTGTTTTACGTACTCTTCTTTAACAGTGTGTAGGCTACACCAGACACTGTCACTGAATTTAGATATTTAGACTTTTAAGGCTTATGAGTATTTACTATTAAGATAATGGTTAAATGGTTCAATAATATAAATACTGGAGTCACTAAGAAGTTCTTTCATTTTACTCTCGATAATTTTTTTTTTCAAAATAACCACTGGTATGGGATTGTCAGGTGGACTTTACACTGCAGATTAAATCTGATCCAAGGCGCTATGTGACACAGGCAGATTTATCGCTTCCCTATAATAAAATAATCGAGGTTTAATTTATGTTGATTATTAGGAAGAAATTTTGTTCATTAAGTCTTGTAATTAAGATTATATTTTCTGCTTATTGAGCACAGTTTCTTTTGCCTATTGAGCACAGTTTTGTTGCTTATTGAGCTCAGTTAATGCTGCTAACTGATCACAGTTTTGTTGCTTATTGAGCTCAGTTAATGCTGCTAACTGATCACAGTTTTGCTCAATTATTGTCGAGAATACATAGTGCAGAGTGCAGCATCAAGACTATGCAGTAATTAAATGAAACTAGACAGAAGACGTAAGTACAGTCAGTTTCAGAAGAAATTTCGAATATCTTAGTTCATGTATTTACAAATAAAAATCATTTTAATTTTCATTCAGAAAAATAAGAATTGACAGTTTGTGGAAATGTTACGTTTCAGCGGTTTAACGAAATTGTGAGAACGATGGTTTACTAGATGAACTGTCAAGGGAACTGTCAAGGGAACTGTCAAGGGAACTGTCAAGGGAACTGTCAAGGGAACTGTCAAGGGAACTGTCAAGAGAACTGTCAAGAGAACTGTCAAGGGAACTGTCAAGGGAACTGTCAAGGGAACTGTCAAGGGAACTGTCAAGGGAACTGTCAAGGGAATGACCGACGGTGAATGTTATTCTTGTTGAAAAATTATAAAATTCCCACAAGTTGAAAATCAAGACAAGGTCAAAAACTGAGTATCTTTATTGATGAAACGTTTCGTCAGATTCAGCAGCAGCAGCAGCAGCAGCAGCGTGTGTAGTAGCGAGATAACAATGATGTTATCAGTTCATCAACCTCGGATAAAAACATTTGAGGTGGTGAGTCCCTTTCAAACGACCATGTAGCTAACAGTATACGTCGTCTGTGGCTGTCGTCCCTGGCTTTCGTCAGCGACAACCCTCGAAGGTGACCTTGGCTTCAGAAATATTCACACAAATAACAATTAATAATAATAATAATAAAATTATTATATTATTATAATCAAATAATTATTTGCGACCACTGTCAGCCTCAGAGTTATCTCTGAGTTACCAGACCTTGCCACGTGGAGGCCAGTGGTTCGTCTTTAAGGTCCACCCCTCCCCCTTCGCCTTCCCCAGGTTCATGTGTCCAGGAATCCATCCGTGGGCCCCCGGATATCTCCCCTTCCTCACTTCCCTAAGGTCAGCCCATCTCTCTCTCTGCCTTCCAGCCTCAGCCTTTCCCAGGTTCATGTATCCAGGAATCCATCCGTCCGCCTCCGGATGTTTTCCCTTCCCCACGTCCCCAAGGTCAGCCTCACCAACCTGTATTCTTGCCATCCCCAAGTTCATGTGTCCAGGAATCCATCCGTTCGCTCCCGGATATCTTCCCTTCCCCACGTCCCCAAGGTCAGCCTCAACAACAACCTTCCTCAAGTTCATGTATCCAGGAATCCATCCGTTCGCTCCCGGATGTCTCCCTTCCCCACTTACCTAAGGTCGGCGGTGCCTTCCCGGATCAGTGTCTCCAGGAGTCCACTTGTGTCACCTCAGGTGGACTCCTTCCTCACTTCCCCAAAGTCAGGGGTATTCTTGCCTTCCCCAGGTTCATGTATCCAGGAATCCATCCGTCTACCGCCAGATGTCTCCCCTTCCTCATTTACCCAAGGTCAGCCTCAACTGCTAGTATTCATGCGTTCCACAGGTTCATTTATCCAGGAATCCATCTGTCTACCGCCGGATATCTCCCCTTCCCCACTTACCCAAGGTCAGCCTCAGCTGGTATTCATGCCTTCCCCAGGTTCATGTATCCAGGAATTCATCCGTTCGCTCCCGGATGTCTCCCCTTCCGCACTTACCCAAGGTCAGCCTCAACAACAACCTTCCCCAAGTTCATGTATCCAGGAATCCATCCGTTCGCTCCCGGATGTCTCCCCTTCCCCACTTACCTAAGGTCGGCGGTGCCTTCCCTGGATCAGTGTCTCGAGGAGTCCACTTGTGTCACCTGAGTGGACTCCCTTCCCCACTTTCCCAGAGTCAGCGGTGCCTTTTCCGGATCAGTGTCTCCAGGAATCCACTTGTGCCACCTCAGATGGACTCCCTTCCCCACTTCCCCAGAGTCAGCGGTTGCCACCCCCAGTGACCTTGTTGCATGGAAACTTGGTCTTGTCTAGCTGGTCTACGGTAGAGACTGTCCAGGTGGGTGGAATTACTGGAGGTGACACACAGAAAACTGCGTCCAGTAATTACACCCACCAAGACAGCCACGACCGTACACCAGCTAGACGAGACCAAGCTGCCACACAGCTCGGCCACCAAGGAGAGGCTAATTAAGAAATATTTTGGAAATCCTTTTAAATTACACTATGAATTTATACTTAGTACGATTTTTTTTACTTATTTAGCAGTTTAAAAGTATTTATGAGTGTTTTATTTTATGTCGATGAATGCCCAAGTGTTGAAAAACTTTTCCACCTCATTTTCATTTGACACTGAAAGACTAACAAGCGCTCAAACATACACAGATGTTAGTATTTTCACATACATTTATACGCTGGTTTACGTTATTTTGACGACATTCTTTGTGAAATATGTAAACATATAAAGACGAGACACGTTTGTGACACTAGTGGAGGACAATTGTAGAAGGGAAGTATTGAATGAAGAAGTTTGTTTCTCAGGTGAAAGTTCCTCTTTGTTGTTATGTGTTTTTTCACCACCATCGTTGTGTTGTGATGTGTATAAAGTCTGTCTGCTGCACCAGAGTTAATAACACTGTATGTAACCTGTTTGGTAAATACCTGATAGAAGAATTATTGGCAAGATTCTTTTCTTAGGATTCTGTTGGTAGCATTCAAGTGTATAAGACTGGATGCTGTTGTAAGAATACTACTGGAAGGATTGTTACCAGACTATTGGTAGAAGACCTCTGGTAGGTTTCTGTTGGAAATAGTGCTGGCAGAACTCTGTTGGTAAAAGACTTTAGGTATAAGATGAATCAAGTCAGCTGGTATTATACTATCCTTTCAGAGACTTTTATTTCAGGAACCCTTCTGGTGGGAAAGACTTTTGTCTCTTTGTGACATCGCAGATATAATAGGTGCAGATGCTTCCTCTAATACAGTGGTTCTTAACCTGGGTTCGATCGAACCCCAGGGGTTCGGTGAGTCAGTCTCAGGGGTTCGGCGGAGGTCACACACACACGATGCACCACACATCATTGTTACGCACTGTTTTCTGCATTGACAACAAAACCCTTGCCTCCAAAACTGGCAGAAGTATTAAAAATTGAAGTGGGATGTGTGAACTACGTGCGAAATAGTGCTATGAAGCACCGCATCTTCGAAGAGCTGTGTAATGAAATGGGCTCTGAATTCGAGGTACTTCTGTACCATTCTAACGAAATCGTTGAACTTCAGCAGTCAGGTTCAACAGCAGCTCTTCAGAACAACAACGCTCTCAACGTTTTGGTGTCACCAAACCGTAGCGTAGCCTCTTATTGCTAAGAAAACCCTAAGATACTCACGCCGTTTGATACAACGTATCTTTGTGAGCAATTCTTTTCGAAGATGGTAGACATCAACACGAAGAAAAGGAACAGAGTTTGTTGCGAAAATTATATGAGAGTGGCACTTGCTAAGGTGAGAGTGGCACTTGCCAAGGTGAGAGTGGCACTTGCCAAGGTGAGAGTGGCACTTGCCAAGGTGAGAGTGGCACTTGCCAAGGTGAGAGTGGCACTTGCCAAGGTGAAGCCGCGCATTACTGAACTTGTCTCTGAAAGGTAACAGCAAAAGTCACATTGATTTGCAGTTTTGATTGAAATCATATTTTGAAGAAATCATAGTTCATTTTTGCCACTTACGAAGGTTCTGTGAATGCATGGATGAAACGTGTGGGGTTCAGTACCTCCAACAAGGTTAAGAACCACTGGGTTCAGTACCTCCAACAAGGTTAAGAACCACTGCTCTAGTAAATGAAGAATGGAGGATTTATATGAGCGAACACAGTAGAGGATGACCATTGTCATTCCATGGTTGTGTCCTCTTTCGTCCGCAGAAAAACACTACTCGATGAACAGACAACTCACAGACGTCAAACACACGACTAATACATTCCAAGAAGGAATAGCTCCAAGCCTGACTTGAGACTAACTACTAATAAAATGGTGACCAATATAAAATTCGCTGTACTGGACAAACTAGAGTTGGGAGGAAGTGATATTGTTCCAGAGGAAACCTGAATTAAACAACGCAGAATTATATTATGGAAAACAATGCTTTCTTTGGGAGTCGCTGGAGTTATTTTATAATATTTTTTTTTTGCTTGACTTAGTGTTCACCTTCTTGGATGTAGTAGTCAGGCTGCACCGCTGACCTGACCTCTTGGTTCATAGTGAAAACGTCTTGTTCTAAGCGGCTTGGCCAGCAAATCCCTGACTATCTTAGCAGTAGACTAGACACAGTTCTTGTCTTAACTTAGAGTGATTGCTGAAATAATTGACACAAGTTGATGTGTTAGAAGCTTTCTGTAAACAGTGAGCTGGTTCTTATTTTCTTGCTAGAGTTCCTTGTCTTTCCAGCTGGTATTCGTTGTCCTTTTGGTTAATGTTCTTCCTCAAGAATGTATGTCCTGTGGTTCTTTGCTTGTTCTTTCTTTGTTACCATTTTGCGATGTATGTTTTTATCCATAAGTTAGCTTCTCTTTCAGTTTCCTCCTTTATTCGCTTGTCCGAAGTGCTTATTTTCTCTTTGTTTGCTGTCCTTGTTTGCTGTCTTCTCCAGTGTATATTTTTTATGTTTGATGTCTTCTTCAGTGTATAATCCCTTGCTTGTTCTTTCTTTCCTTGTTGCTTTTTTTCGGTGTATGTTCTGTTTCGGTGCCTTCGTTCCTCTATTAGTTTTTCCTCTCTACGAGTTTTAAGTGATTATTTGATTATTAATTTCCATGGAGACAGTAAACATATTTGTGCAAAATATTGTTATTATTCAGATACATATTACTCTTCCTGTTTTATCAAATTCATAAACTAGTGAACAGAAGTGATTTTATTTGTCTGTAACTTTCAGGTGTTTGTGTACAACAAGCACAGCTTTGTAAGCAGACACAAGCACATCAGACACAAGCACAGCAGACACAAGCACAGCAGGCACAAGCACATCAGACACAAACACAGCAGACACAAGCACAGCAGACACAAGCACAGCAGACACAAGCAGCAGACACAAGCACAGCAGACAAGCACAGCAGACACAAGCACAGCAGACACAAGCACAGCAGACACAAGCACAGCAGACACAAGCACAGCAGACACAAGCACATCAGACACAAGCACAGCAGACACAAGCACATCAGACACAAGCACAGCAGACACAAGCACAGCAGACACAAGCACAGCAGACACAAGCACAGCAGACACAAGCACAGCAGACACAAGCACAGCAGACACAAGCACAGCAGACACAAGCACAGCAGACACAAGCACAGCAGACACAAGCACAGCAGACACAAGCACAGCAGACACAAGCACAGCAGACACAAGCACAACAGACACAAGCACAGCAGACACAAGCACAGCAGACACAAGCACAGCAGACACAAGCAGCAGACACAAGCCCAGACACAGCACACAGACACAACACACAGACGCACAGAGACACAAGCACAGCAGACAAAGGGTCTCACATATATGACGTTGCAAGTGTTTTGATTTCGCGTTTCATTTTATTATTTTCTTTGTAATTAACTTGAGCAATAATATCAAACCGAGAAAATATGATGATATCAATATATTCATATTAATCTGAAATGAATTAATATATTTCATAATATATTAAATATAAAACATATTCACCTAATATTATACTTGATATTTGTATTAATTTTGTTTCATAATTATTTTTAATAATAATTTTATTACCCTAATAGGGTAAACTTAATTTCCTTTTCTTATTATATTTATATTTCGCATTTTATAAGTTTTATAAGTTTTATAAGTTTTTTAAGGATTAATTAACATTTCGTATGTTGTATTATATATTTTTGTTGTATTTCATAATTTGTGTTAAAGTTGACAGTAGTTATTGTACTTACAACTTTCTACTGAAGTTGACTCCAGTATGATTTTCAATGTTGCTTTATAAAACAATATAAAAGTACACAGATTTTCCACCTAAACTACTTTATACATCAGATGATATTCATTAATGGAAGTTCATCTGATACATTAACAAGGAGACGTGTCGGCCAGGCTCTAAGATGCTCTGACAGGAGACGTGTCGGCCAGGCTCTAAGATGCTCTGACAGGAGACGTGTCGGCCAGGCTCTAAGATGCTCTGACAGGAGACGTGTCGGCCAGGCTCTAAGATGCTCTGACAGGAGACGTGTCGGCTAGGCTCTAAGATGCTCTGACAGGAGACTGTCCAGGTCTGATGCCTGAAGGAGACGGTCAGGCTAAGATGCTCTGACAGGAGACGTGTCGGCCAGGTCTAAAATGCTCTGAAGGAGACTGGGCCAGGCTTAAGATGCTCTGACAGGAGACGTGTCGGCCAGGCTCTAAGATGCTCTGACAGGAGACGTGTGCCAGGCTCTAAGATGCTCTGACAGGAGACGTGTCGGCCAGGCTCTAAGATGCCTGACAGGAGACGTGTCGGCCAGGCTCTAAGATGCTCTGACAGGAGACGTGCGGCCAGGCTCTAAGATGCTCTGACAGGAGACGTGTCGGCCAGGCTCTAAGATGCCTGACAGGAGACGTGTCGGCCAGGCTCTAAGATGCTCTGACAGGAGACGTGTCGGCCAGGCTCTAAGATGCTCTGACAGAAGACGTGTCGGCCAGGCTCTAGATGCTCTGACAGGAGACGTGTCGGCCAGGCTCTAAGATGCTCTGACAGGAGACGTGTCCCAGGCCCCGAGAAGCTCCTCAAGATGCTCTGACAGGAGACGTGTCGGCCAGGCTCTAAGATGCTCTGACAGGAGACGTGTCGGCCAGGCTCTAAGATGCTCTGACAGGAGACGTGTCGGCCAGGCTCTAAGATGCTCTGACAGGAGACGTGTCGGCCAGGCTCTAAGATGCTCTGACAGGAGACGTGTCGGCCAGGCTCTAAGATGCTCTGACAGGAGACGTGTCGGCCAGGCTCTAAGATGCTCTGACAGGAGACGTGTCGGCCAGGCTCTAAGATGCTCTGACAGGAGACGTGTCGGCCAGGCTCTAAAATGCTCTGACAGGAGACGTGTCGGCCAGGCTCTAAGATGCCTGACAGGAGACGTGTCGGCCAGGCTCTAAGATGCTCTGACAGGAGACGTCGGCCAGGCTCTAAGATGCTCTGACAGGAGACGTGTCGGCAGGCTCTAAGATGCTCTGACAGGAGACGTGTCGGCCAGGCTCTAAGATGCTCTGACAGGAGACGTGTCGGCAGTGTCAAGGACTCTCACAGAGACGTGCGGCCGGTCTAAGATGCTACAGGAGACGTGTCGGCCAGGCTCTAAGATGCTCTGACAGGAGACGTGTCGGCCAGGCTCTAAGATGCTCTGACAGGAGACGTGTCCAGCGCCGAGGCTCTAAGATGCTCTGACAGGAGACGTGTCGGCCAGGCTCTAAGATGCTCTGACAGGAGACGTGTCGGCCAGGCTCTAAGATGCTCTGACAGGAGACGTGTCGGCCAGGCTCTAAGATGCTCTGACAGGAGACGTGTCGGCCAGGCTCTAAGATGCTCTGACAGGAGACGTGTCGGCCAGGCTCTAAGATGCTCTGACAGGAGACGTGTCGGCCAGGCTCTAAGATGCTCTGACAGGAGACGTGTCGGCCAGGCTCTAAGATGCTCTGACAGGAGACGTGTCGGCCAGGCTCTAAGATGCTCTGACAGGAGACGTGTCGGCCAGGCTCTAAGATGCTCTGACAGGAGACGTGTCGGCCAGGCTCTAAGATGCTCTGACAGGGACGTGTCGGCCAGGCTCTAAGATGCTCTGACAGGAGACGTGTCGGCCAGGCTCTAAGATGCTCTGACAGGGACGTGTCGGCCAGGCTCTAAGATGCTCTGACAGGAGACGTGTCGGCCAGGCTCTAAGATGCTCTGACAGGAGACGTGTCGGCCAGGCTCTAAGATGCTCTCATAAAATTGTTTTTGTCACTAAATCAGATCTCCAAAACAAATAATTTTTTTTGGCGAGTTTTTCTTTTGTTTGTGATGGTCAGTGATTTTTCTGTCATTAAAGACTTATCTCATTATGAAGGTTTTTAAATACTGTAACATATATTTATTGAAAGGCTACATAATTATGCTTTTGAATGTGTTGGAGATATTGTAACCACAGTGACTAACACAGTAGAGAAGCTGTTCTTAATACTAAAGTATTTGTTGAACGTATAACGTATAATGACTTTCACTATTGGAAGAATACCTATGAAACTTCCGTAACTACTGAACCATAGTGACTTCAGTCCTACTGCCATAGCTATTGAACCATAGTGACTTCAGTCCTACTGCCATAGCTATTGAACCATAGTGACTTCAGTCCTACTGCCATAGCTATTGAACCATAGTGACTTCAGTCCTACTGCCATAGCTACTAAACCATAGTGACTTCAGTCCTACTGCCATAGCTATTGAACCATAGTGACTTCAGTCCTACTGCCATAGTTATTGAACCATAGTGACTTCAGTCCTACTGCCATAGCTATTGAACCATAGTGACTTCAGTCCTGCTGCCATAGCTATTGAACCATAGTGACTTCAGTCCTACTGCCATAGCTATTGAACCATAGTGACTTCAGTCTTACTGCCATAGCTATTGAACCATAGTGACTTCAGTCCTACTGCCATAGCTACTAAACCATAGTGACTTCAGTCCTACTGCCATAGCTATTGAACCATAGTGACTTCAGTCCTACTGCCATAGCTATTGAACCATAGTGACTTCAGTCCTACTGCCATAGCTACTAAACCATAGTGACTTCAGTCCTACTGCCATAGCTATTGAACCATAGTGACTTCAGTCCTACTGCCATAGCTATTGAACCATAGTGACTTCAGTCCTGCTGCCATAGCTATTGAACCATAGTGACTTCAGTCCTGCTGCCATAGCTATTGAACCATAGTGACTTCAGTCCTACTGCCATAGCTACTGAACCATAGTGACTTCAGTCCTGCTGCCATAGCTTCTGAACCATAGTGACTTCAGTCCTGCTGCCATAGCTACTGAACCATAGTGACTTCAGTCCTGCTGCCATAGCTTCTGAACCATAGTGACTTCAGTCCTGCTGCCATATCTACTGAACCATAGTGACTTCAGTCCTGCTGCCATAGCTACTGAACCGTAGTGACTTCAGTCCTGCTGCCATAGCTACTGAACCATAGTGACTTCAGTCCTGCTGCCATAGCTACTGAACCATAGTGACTTCAGTCCTGCTGCCATAGCAATTGAACCATAGTGACTTCAGTCCTACTGCCATAGCTACTAAACCATAGTGACTTCAGTCCTACTGCCATAGCTATTGAACCATAGTGACTTCAGTCCTACTGCCATAGCTATTGAACCATAGTGACTTCAGTCCTACTGCCATAGCTATTGAACCATAGTGACTTCAGTCCTGCTGCCATAGCTATTGAACCATAGTGACTTCAGTCTTACTGCCATAGCTATTGAACCATAGTGACTTCAGTCCTACTGCCATAGCTACTAAACCATAGTGACTTCAGTCCTACTGCCATAGCTATTGAACCATAGTGACTTCAGTCCTACTGCCATAGCTATTGAACCATAGTGACTTCAGTCCTACTGCCATAGCTACTAAACCATAGTGACTTCAGTCCTACTGCCATAGCTATTGAACCATAGTGACTTCAGTCCTACTGCCATAGCTATTGAACCATAGTGACTTCAGTCCTGCTGCCATAGCTATTGAACCCTAGTGACTTCAGTCCTGCTGCCATAGCTATTGAACCATAGTCACTTCAGTCCTACTGCCATAGCTACTGAACCATAGTGACTTCAGTCATGCTGCCATAGCTTCTGAACCATAGTGACTTCAGTCCTGCTGCCATAGCTACTGAACCATAGTGACTTCAGTCCTGCTGCCATAGCTTCTGAACCATAGTGACTTCAGTCCTGCTGCCATAGCTACTGAACCATAGTGACTTCAGTCCTGCTGCCATAGCTACTGAACCGTAGTGACTTCAGTCCTGCTCCTATAGCTACTGAACCATAGTGACTGCAGTCCTGCTGCCATAGATACTGAACCATAGTGACTTCAGTCCTTCTGCCATAGCAATTGAACCATAGTGACTTCAGTCCTGCTACCATAGCTATTGAACCATAGTGACTTCAGTCCTGCTGCCATAGCTATTGAACCATAGTGACTTCAGTCCTGCTGCCATAGCTACTGAACCATAGTGACTTCAGTCCTGCTGCCATAGCTATTGAACCATAGTGACTTCAGTCATGCTGCCATAGCTATTGAACCATAGTGACTTCAGCCCTGCTGCCATAGCTACTGAACCATAGTGACTTCAGTCCTGCTGCCATAGCGATTGAACCATAGTGACTTCAGTCCTGCTGCCATAGCTATTGAACCATAGTGACTTCAGTCCTGCTGCCATAGCTACTGAACCATAGTGACTTCAGTCCTGCTGCCATAGCTATTGAACCATAGTGACTGCAGTCCTGCTGAAATAGCTATTGAACCATAGTGACTTCAGTCCTGCTGCCATAGATATTGAACCATAGTGACTTCAGCCCTGCTGCCATAGCTACTGAACCATAGTGATTTCAGTCCTGCTGCCATAGCTATTGAACCATAGTGACTTCAGTCCTGCTGCCATAGCTATTGAACCATAGTGA
Organism: Cherax destructor; assembly: GCA_009830355.1. Classification (NCBI taxonomy): domain Eukaryota; kingdom Metazoa; phylum Arthropoda; class Malacostraca; order Decapoda; family Parastacidae; genus Cherax; species Cherax destructor. Next base: position 59,194 of record WNWK01000630.1, read on the forward strand.
CTTCAGTCCTGCTGCCATAGCTATTGAACCATAGTGACTTCAGTCCTGCTGCCATAGCTACTGAAAAAAAAAAAAAAAAAAAAATAGGCTGTAGCATTTCCTGCATTTTTCGCTTGTAAATAGACAAGAATAACTTAAATAATTAGTCTGGTGTCCTACACAAGTGTAACTTAGGTAGCAACCTGTGCTAATTAAGAGAGCACATCAAAGCTGTACACAGTGTTAGACACAGCTGCAAAATATATTTATGAAGAACATTATTTAACAATAGTTAAAAAAAACAAAAGAAATACTTTATGCAAAGAACAAGACTTATGGTAGTAGGGTTTCAAACGTATATTAGAACAAGAAATCATTGATACAAACCCAGCAGTACTGGAGACAGAAACAATGAGAGGAACAAGACATGAATGGCTGTCGGGAAGTCGTTTTAGTGTGGTCAGATGGAGACTATCATGATGGTCTACATAAGAACATAAGAAAGAGGAACACTGCAACCCAGGCCTACTGGCCGTGCGAGGCAGGTACAAATCTCCAACGGCTTAGAGGCCAATGCAACGACCCAGCCAGGTCAGGTTACATTCACTTAAGGAAGGAACACACCATCCTGACCTAGCACAAGCTGATCAGGACCAGCTCACACTAACCACACCCCTCTCATCACCAGTCCCTCTAGCCTACCACCTGAGTCGGCCGACCACCTGGTCAGGTCACTTCCCATAAGGAATTAGTACAGATACTGACCTGGTAGTAAAAGCTAGTCAGGTCCAAACTCACACCCATTCCACACCCCACTCATGCTGTTTATCAACTATTTTTAAAACTACACAACGTCTTAGCTTCTATGACGGTACTCAGGAGTTTGTTCACTAATCCACAACTCCACAATTTAGATTTAAGAAGGACACTTGAGCAAGTACTGGTTTCGAACAGAGTTGTAGATGCGTGGAACAATCTTCAGAGCAGGGTGATGGAGGCTGGGACCTTGGGTGGATTTGGAAGAGATTGGACAGGTATGTGAGTGGGAGGGCTGGGTTTGATTGGTGTCGTGGGTACGTTGAATTCTAACTTGGGTAGTGGTGGTTTTGATGGGGACCTGCCTTGTATGGGCCAGTGGGCCTTCTGCAGTGTTCCTCCCATTCCATGTTCTTATGTTCTTATTACCAAACCAGTGCTTTCCTATATCGCTTCCTGAATCTGAACTTTTCCAACTTGAAACCATTGCTGCGGGAGTCTGTCTTGGCTGGATATTTTTAACCACTGTTTACATCCCATTTATTTATTCCTGTTTTCCATTTATACACCTCAATCATATCCCCCTAATTCTACGCCTTTCTAGAGTGCAGATTCAGGGCCCTCAGTCTATCCTCATAGGGGAAGATTTCTGATACATGGGATCCAACTTTGTCATCCTCCTTTGTACGTTTCAGTGCATTTTATATCCATTCTGTAATACGGTGACCAGAACTGTGCAGCATAATCTAAATGAGACCCTAACCAAGTATATAGAGTTGAAGAACAACCTGAGGACTTCTATTATTTATGCTTCTTGATATGAAGCCAAGGATTCTGTTAGCTTTATTGCGAACACTTATGAACTGTTGTGCGGCTCAGATTACTACTAACCAGAACTCCCTAAATCCTTCTCCTGATACCAAGTGTCAGGTGCTTTTATTATTCCGACTTATATGTGGCGTATTAATGTCCTGCCCAACATTTAGACTTTGCATTTGTTTACATTAAACTGCATCTGCCACTTCTCCGACCACTGCATCAGTCTATTCAAATCATCCTGGGTGCTCTAATGTCCTCATTTGAATGAATTGGACGGCTATTTTGGTGTCATCAGCAAATTTGCCTGTTACTATTTATTCCCTCATCTGTGTCGTTTTGTATAAATTGTAAACAACAGGGCCCAAAACTGGCCCTGTGGAACACCGCTTGAGACGCGCCCCCATTCTGATTTCTCCATTTAAGAACATAAAAGAACATAAGAAGGAAGGAACACTGCAACAGGCCTACTGGCCCATACTTGGCACGTCCATATCAAAACAAACCCACCAACAAAAATATTTGTGCAACCCATCCCCATCGCCATCCAAGCAAGAAGCCCTACAACCCCAAAAAAAAAAAAAACTGTGCAAGTCCCGTTTAAATCCAACCCCTCTCACTCACAAGAACACAGGAAATAAGAACACTGCATCACTGTGTATTTGATCCACACTAGGCAAAACCCAAAACCAATCCCACAAACAAAACTCTATCCTTCCCACCTGCTCCATCCATGGAATATGCTTTGATAATCAGGGCACTATAAAATAGGGTACTGAAGGAGCTGAAGCACCTGGTCCATCACCAGGGCGCTGAATAAACCGAAGCACCTGATCTACCACCAGGGCGTTGAAGGAGCTGAAGCCCCTGGTCCATCACCAGGGCACTGAATAAGCCCGACGCCTGGTCCATCACCAGGGTACTGAGGGAGCCAGAAGCCCTGGTCCATCACCAGGAGCACTGAATAAGCCAAGCACCTGGTCCATCACCCAGGGTGCTGGGAGCCGAGCACCTGTGGTCCATCACCAGGGTTAAGTAAAAAGGACACAAATGCAACTAATGTGACATTTATTGTGGCAACGTTTCGCTCTCCAGGAGCTTTCTCATGCAAACTCTCCTGCCCGCCTGTTGTCAACCATGCCTCTACCCAGGAAAAAAATTTCTCCTCCTATTCCGTGTGCCTTAAGTTTTCCCAGTAGCCTCTGATGTGGAACTTTATGGAAAGCCTTGCACAAGTCCATATACACAAGTATCATATTCATTACCATGATCTACCTCCTCAAACACCTTAGTGAAAAAAAGTTATTAAATTCGTAAGACAGGAACGCCCCTTAGTAAAACCGTGTTGAGATTCATTAATCAATTTGTATTTCCAAGATGGCTACGAATTGCCTCGGCGATGGATTCCATAAATTTTGCAACTATGGAGGTAAGGCTTATTGGTCTATAGTTCGAAGCTAAGGACCTGTCACCTGCATTATAAATAGGTATTACATTTTGCCCTTTTCCACTTGTCTGGCACTATGCCAGTTTGTAGTGATATATTGAAAAGATTTGCAAAAGGTTTGCTAAGTTCCTCTTACATTCCTTCCCAAAACTCTTGCAAACAGTTCATCAGGGCCTGGGGTTGTTGGGTTTTAATTTCTCTATTTGTCTGAGAACCATGTCACTAGATTACCCCAATCGAGCATAGTCTATTATCTTCCTGTTCTACATAATTTATTATTTCTGGAATTCCGCTAGTATCTTCCTGAGTAAAAACTGAGAGGAAGTAAGTATTGAAAATTTCACACATATCCTTATCACTGTCCGTGATCTGTCCTGAATTACTCTTAAGTGGGCCTATCTTGTCCTAATCTTACTTCTGTATACCTGAAAGAACCCTTTTAGGTTAGTCTTCGAATCCCTTGCGACCTTAGCCTCATAATCCCTTTTGCTTTTCTTATTCCTTTTTTTATTTCTCTCTTTAATTAGAAATATTGATTTCTTATCTGTCCATCTCCTCTTTTTGATACGCCTATATATGCCTCTCTTTTGACCAATGAGATGTTTTAATCTATTTTCATCCATTTAGGATCATTTTTGTTAGATCTAATTTCCCTACTTGGAACAAAGGTTGTCTGGGCAGCTAGAACTACGCTCTGAAAAACGCAATTGGCACCAAAAACCACCTACTTGACCCATAGTCAGGTCATCCCAATTTAGCCCACCTAGGTAATTTCCCCCAGCCCCATGAAGTCGGCTCACGAAAGTCGGGAACAGAGACTTGATTGCAGTTACCTGGTAATTCCATGATATATTAAAACTAAGTGATTTGTGATCGTTTTCCCCCAAGTTCTTCATTAACCCCCAAGATTATTAATTAGTGATTCTTTGTTGGCAAAAACCCCAAATCAAGGGGGGTTTCCACCCCCCCTAGTTGGTTCTGTCACAACGTTTAAAAAACAATCTGAACCGTATCAAAAAAAGTCACTAGACTCGAGATTACCTGTCTCATTGTTCAATCAATTTGTCTAAAGTTAAAATCTCCCATTAACAAAAATTTTTTCATATCTAGACGCCTTTGAATTTCGTCCAAGACTTATTCCCTATCAGGCTTGGCTGTAAATCACCCCCCAAAATTAATTTTCACCCTTTGAGAAACTGTAGAAACAGACCTGTGTCCGCTTTTCTAATCTTACCTTGTCTAACAACAATTTAAATTATCTCTGACATACATCGCCCTCCACCACCCTTCCTGTTGACCCTATCAGGGGTGATAGTTTGTAACCTGAATGTTGCACTCGGAAGGCTTTTTTCCCTTTTTTTCAGGTTGAACCAGGTCTCTGTTATAGCAATAATATCTATATTACCTGCACTTGCAAGTAATCTTAGCTCATCTATCTTATTTCTTAGACTCCTACTATTTGTATAGAAAACCCTTTAAAAGGAGCTAGTCACCGTTGCCCTCTACTATCTCTCTTTTGTTTTTGATCAATTTCTTTGCATTTCAAACAACTTTATTTTGAATCTTTTCTTTTAAACATAACCCTGGGGTACCTGGTAATATCTGCTGTTTCCAACCCTAATACTACACCCTAGTATTTTCCCACAAACACTCATACCTCTATAATCTATCAGTTTAAAGTCCTAGACAAGTCTCCAATGACCCCCTCAATCGAATCGGCTAATGCAACCCCCAGCCCCAGAGATGAACCCCCCTCCCATGTATACATATCACCTAAAAGTTACTGATTTTTGGGCATATTGTGGAAAGGTTTATTTGGGTTAATATTTTAAATTTAGAAATGTACAGATAAGAAAAAGGGATTCTGGAAGATGTTAAGTGAATATGTTGGGAATGTTGAGTGATGAAAGATAATTGCTTGGGGGAGACATTTACTGTCGGAAATAGGAGACACTGTTGAGTAAGACGCACTGGGAAAGTTTGAAGTGTTTGGTGTATAAAGCAGAGTAGAACCTTTAGCTTACGTCAGAATACAAAAAGGATGTATACATACAAGAACGGTAAAGACATACACAAAATCTTTTAAACAAAACACAAAAACAGTACGGTTTAAAAAGAACACTTAAGTACAGTACAGGATCAGTGGCTTGCTAGGGTTGATGTCACCCGGGGCGGCATCTTTGGTGTCACACCCGGGGGGACATCTTTAGTGTCACCAGGGCGACATCTTTGGTGACCCCGCACGGGCGGCATCTTTGGTGTCACACGGGGCGGCATCTTTGGTGTCACCCGGGCGCATCTTTGGGGTCACCCGGGGGACATCTTTAGTGTCACCCGGGGGGACATCTTTGGTGTCACCGGGGCATCTTTGGGGTCACCCGCAAAGGGGGGCATTTTGGTTGTCCCACGGGGCGACATCTTTGGGTGTCACCCGGGGCGCATCTTTGGTATCACCCGGGGCGCATCTTTGAATTTCCCCCAAAGAAATCAAGGGGGGCCGGGGTGGTTAAAACTCCAGTTACGTCCCTACTGCATGACCAGTGCGTCACTACTGCATGACCAGACGCCTACTGCATGACCAGTAAAGCCACTGCATGACCAGGGCGTCACTACTGCATGACCAGTGTCGTCACTACTGATGACCAGTGACGTCACTCTGCATGACAGTGACGTCACTCTGCATGACCAGTGACGTCACTACTGGCCCACCAGTGACGTCACTACTGCATGATCAGGTGACTAATATTTAGCAAAGAAGGAAAATTTAAGGGTCATAAACCGAAGGAGAATCTTCTCTCAGAAAGATCCTACGTTTATTCATCTTCAACAATGCAAAAAAAAAAACTTGAAAAATAAAGAATAACATTTTCAATATCAGAGAAACACTTGTTTTTTAATTTTTACCTTGAGTACAGGTAACATCTCAGTGACCTTGAGTGGTACATCTCAGTGATTGGTACGTACCCTCTCAAAATGACCCTTGATACATCTAAATGCCCATGGAAGTCATCTATTACCGAGTACAGTAACTTTTTAATTTTACTTAGTGGGGGACATCTCAGTGACCTTGAGTACAGGTAACTCAGTGACCTTGAGTACAGGTACATCTCAGTGACCTTGAGTACAGGTAACATCTCAGTGACCTTAGTACAGGTAACATCTCAGTGACCTTGAGTACAGGTAACATCTCAGTGACTTTTAGTACAGGTAACATCCCAGTCCCTTGAGTAAAAGTAAATCCAGTGACCTTGAGTACAGGTATTTTCAATAAACTGATCTTACATTTCTTTGCTTTCAATTCTGCAAAATCATTATACATCATTAAAATCAATGACTTATAGTAAACCTTTTTTATTGATCGTAACATCTAATGGCTTTGAGAAAAGAAATTTTGTCTTATTTTGGTCACCATGTTTTGGTCATTAGTGACCTTCTTCAAGGCTTAGAGGTAAAAGTGACCTTTATCACAGTTTGTCAGACACCCAGACCCAAAAAAAATTAACAAACATGCACGAACAGTAAGTACACAAAAACAGTACAGTACTGGAACAGTACAGTACACAAAGAAAAGTACAGTACACAGAAGAAGAGAACAGTACACAAGAACAGTACATACACAAAAGCAGTAAGTACACAGAAGAACAGTACAGTACACAGAACAGTACAGTGACACAGAAGAACAGCAGGACACAGAAAACATTAAAGAGTAACACCAGAACAGTACAGTAACAGAAGAACAGTACAGTAAAACAGAAACAATTTAAATGACACGAAGAACAGTACAGTGACACAAAAAGAACAGTAAAAAAAAAATGTGGCTGAGTTTATACTATACGAGGATACCTTTCTGGGTTGGCCCAGCGACTGAAATATATCTAGTTGTTTTAATGTTAACTCTAGAGAGTGCATTAATGTGCTCTCATTGCACTGTGAACAATTTGAGCAGACAATACTGCTGTTAGTATTTTTAATAATGTTCCTCCGGTGAATGAACGCCACCGTGGCTGTCAGAGAGGTTGGAGTGAGACTAACACCACCGTGGCTACTGTCAGAGAGGCTGAGTGAGACTAAACCACCGGGCTTACTGTCGGGAGAGGCTGGAGTGGGACTAACCCCACCGGGCTGCCGAGAGGTTGGGGGCTAACCCCCGGGCGGTTACTGTCAGAGGGCGGGAAGTGGGACTAACACCCCCGGGTTACTGTCAGAGGGTGGAGTGGGACTAACCCCACCGGGTTACTGTCAGAGAGGGGGAAGGGGGACAAAACACTACCGGGTTACTGTCAGAGAGGGGGAAGTGGGACTAACACCACCGCGGTTACTGTCAGAGAGGGGGAGGGGGACAAAAACACCACCGGGTTACTGTCAGAGAGGTTAAAGGGACTAACCCCACCGGGGGGTTACTGTCAGAGAGGCGGGAAGGGGACTAACCCCACCGGGTTACTGTCAGAGAGGGGGAAGTGGGACAAAACACCACCGGGTTAGGGGTCAGAGGGTTGGGAGTGGGACAAACCCCCACCGCGGTTACTGTCAGAGAGGGGGAAGGGGGACTAACACCACCGGGTTACTGTCGGGAGAGGTTGGAGTGGGACTAACCCCACCGGGTTACTTCAGAGAGGCGGGGAGTGGGACTAACACCACCGGGTTACTGTCAGAGGGCGGGAAGGGGGACTAACCCCACCGCGGTTACGGGGTCAGAGGGCTAAAGGGGACTAACACCCCCGGGTTCCCGGTCAGAGAGGTGGAGTGGGACTCACCCCCGGGCCCACTGCCGGAGGGGGAGGGGGGACTAACACCCCCGGGGCGGTTACTGTCAGAGAGGTTGGGGACTAACACCATTGCGGTTACTGTCAGAGAGGCTGGAGTGGGACTAACCCCACCGCGGTTACGGGGCGGAGAGGTTGGGGGGGACTAACACCACCGGGGGGCTACGGGGTCAGAGAGGGGGAGGGACAAAACACCCCCAGGGGTACTGTCGGGGGGCCCGGGAAAGGGAAAAACCCCCTTTCATCTCAATTTAAAAAATCATGTTTAAGGGGGTCTTAATAAAAATTTAATAAAAAATTATTTTTTTGGACCACTGTAAACCTCAGAGTTATCTCTGAGTTACCCCTTTCCCTGGGCCTTTCCCCGGATGTTCCCCCCCCATTCCCGGGGCCCCCGGATTCTTTTTTCCCATTCCCCTAATTCAGCCCCCCCCCTTTTCCCTTCCCCTTTCCAGCCTTCACCCTTTCCCCCAGGTTCATGCACCCAAAGGAATCCATCCTTTCCGCCCCGGGTTTTTTTCCCTTTCCCCCCTTTCCCCAAGGTCAGCCTAAACAAAACCTCCCCCATTCCGGCCTTCCCCCAATTTTCCCCCTTTTATTCCGGGGGCCCCCCCCCGGTTCGGTTTCCCGGATTGTTTTTCCCCCTTCCCACTTCCTAAGGTCGGCGGTGCCTTCCCGGATCAGTGCCTCCGGAGTCCACTTTTTCACCTAAGGGGACCCCCTTTCCCCCACTTCCCCAGAGTCAGGGCTGCCCCCCCCCAGTGCCCTTGCTGGGTGGAAACCTGTTTTGTCTACTGGTTTTTGGGTAGAGATTTTTCCAGGTGGGTGGAATTACTGGGGGGAACACAAAAAACTGCGTCCAGTAATTACACCCACCAAGACAGCCAGACCGTAAAACCCCCAGACCAGCCCAACCTGCCACACACCTCACCCACCCGGGAGAGGAAAATTTAAAGAAAAATTTTGGAAACCTTTTTTATGTTACACTATGAATTTATCCCAAGTACATGTTTTATTTATTTATTTTTTTCAGTTTAAAAGTATTTGTGAGTGTTTTATTTTATTTTTTCCAAAAAACTTTTTTTGTTTAAATTTTAAAGTTTTTATTTTTTTATTTATTCATCTTTTACATTTGACACTCAAAGGCTAAAAAAAGCGAAAAACCACATATACAAGATTTTCACATACATTTATACGTTTCAGTACACGACATTACGTACACCTTTTACACATACCCCTTGCATGCATAAAACCCCAAACACACATCCCCGGAAAAATTACACAAACCCTGCCCAAAAAAAATTTCACACAACCTCCCCCACTCTTAACATAATACCAAAAACTTAAAATACCGCCCCAAACATTCACCCAACCCCTGCCACAACACTGTGCACACAACCCCATGCCACAAACACTCGTGCCACAAACCCTGCCACAAAAACTGTGCAAACATACCATGCCACAAACACTGTGCACACATACCATGCCACAAACACTGTGCACACAACCATGCCACAAAAACTCGTGCACACATAAAATGCCACAAACACTCGTGAAACATAAATGCCACAAAAACTCGTGCACACATAACCCTGCCACAAAAACCGTGCACACATACCATGCCACAAAAAACTGTGCACACATACCATGCCACGGGAAAACTCGGGACACATACCATGCCACAAAAACTGTGCACACATACCATGCCACAAAAACTGTGCACACAACCCTGCCACAAAAACTGTGCACACATACCATGACAAACACTGTCAAATTTTTAAAGCCACAACACCCCGTGCACACATACCATGCCACAAAAACTCGTGCACACATACCACAAACAACAATGTGCACAAAACCATGCCACAAAAAATCGTGCACACATACCATGCCACAAAAACTGTGCACACATACCATGCCACGGGAAAACTCGTGCACACAACCATGCCCAAAAACTCGTGCCCCATACCATGCCACAAAAACTCGTGCACACAACCATGCCACAAAAAACTGTGCCCCACATACCATGCCAGAACAGGGACACATAACCCTGCCACGAACACTGTGCCCCATACCATGCCACAAAAACTTGGCACACATACCATGCCACAAAACCCTGCAACCATGCCACAAAAAATCGTGCACACAACCAAAAAACCATGGCCCAATAAAACCATTTGCGGAAGGAAAAAAAAAATACACGGGGGGAACCCCGGTGCCAACCACAATTAACCAAAAGGGCCAATTAACCTCCTGCAAACAAAAAAACAAAAGCCACGGGGAAAACTCGGCAAATACAAATAAAAAACCATGGAAAAGAACACCCCCGGGCACACAAACCAAAAGCCAGGGAACACCGGCAAACCTAAAAATTGCCAAAAAGGAACCAAAACACATACCACCAGGCCCAAAAGAAACACCCAGTTAACCCCCACCTGGCCACAAAAAAAAAATCGGTTTTCACAATTAAAACCCCTTTTCCAGAAAAATTGGGGTGGCACAAAATAAAACCAAAAGTGCCAAAAGGGGAACACCGGGGCATACAATTTTTAAAGGGCCAAAAAAGGGGAAAAACTGGGGGGAAAAAAACAAATTTAAAAACCTTGCCACGAACAAAGGGTGCAAAAATAAATGGGGGGGAACCAAAATGTTTGCAAAATAAAACCATGGGCCCCGGGGGAACAAACCCCTGCAAAACAAACCCAATGGCCACCCCCAAAAATTGTGGGAAAAAAAGCGCAACTACATGGTATTTAAAAATTTAAAAAATGTAGTAGGCTTAAAGGGGAAAAAAGGAAATATTTATTCTTCAATATTTTGAATATATAATATAAAGAAGGTTGGTTCAGATGGTCCTAGTGATATTTTGCCCAATTTGAATTATTTCTTTATCAGCAAACCTGTTTCCCCCCCACTATAACTTTTATGTCACCCAATTTTGGGTAAGGGAGATATAGTCTTAACTATGAACCTTGTGTTCTTTTGGGGGAAAATGATCCCCCAGGAGGGAATTTTGCTGGGTTACCGGGTTACTGGATGCCCGGGAGCCAGCCAGAGCCAGGCTCCCCTTGGGTGTGCTGCAGACTTGGTTGGGCCCTTTCATGTCATCAGCCTTTTGTTTGGGGCAGTTTAGAAAATGAAATCATACTGGGCAGTTTTTTGGTGCAGTAAAAGAACCAAATGCAAAATGGAGGGTTTTTGGGTGAGTTATGTGCCTTTTTGCTTAAAAATTCGGAGTAAATTTTTCCCGAGAGTCCCCGTTTTAGATTTTGAATTTCCCCTTTTTGACGATTAAAGTTTTTTTATATTCCTTTTTTGGGGGAAAAAGGCAAAAAAAACCAGAATAGACTGATTGTAGACCAACATTTCAGCTGGTTAAGGGGCTGAAACCCCAAAAGGGGAAACCCATTACCAACCCAAAAACTTTTAAAGTAATAAAATGGGGAGCAAAACCACACGAACTAGCCAGGGGGAAAAGGCCAAATATTTTTTTTTTTTTCAATTGAGAAAATGGGTGGAAGACTTTTTTTCCCCAGAGTTACTAATTTTGTTGTGGGTTTCGGAAACACTTAAAATATTGACACCCGATAGGGAAGGGGGGGGTGAGAAAAAGGAATCCTTTGGGAAAATTTTCATAAAAGTGTTGGGGAAACTCAGTCATGCAAGATAATTGTTTGGGGGGGACATAACAATGTTCACTTTTTGGAAGGTGCAAAGGGGGAAAAATTTTCTGTGCTTGGGTAAATAACAAGGCAATTTTCCCCGCCCCAAACATGTCAACAGACAAGAACGGAAATAAACAAAAACGGTAAAACAGCAAAAAGGGTTTCGGTATAATAATTTACAAATAGTATAGTAACTTAAAAAAAAATGCAAGAATAGATATAATACATTTAAAAAAGATAGAACACACCAAACATGTATCAAATATTCTAAAGTTTTAGAAAATTTTTTTTTTTTCCAAAATTATGTTCTAATTTTTTGGTAAGGGGTTATAAACTTCCAGACACTTTGTTGGGTTAGTCCCAAGCATTCCCAAACCTTTCTTAGTTTTCCCCTTTCCCTTTCACCATTGTTTTTTATCCCTTTTTTCCTTTAAAACCATTTGACTATTGTAGCCAAACTTCCCAAATAAAACCCCCTAAAAATTTTTTTTAAAAAAAAAAACTTAAAAATCAAAACCCTTGAAAAAACGGGTTTTTGGGGGGTCCATTTTTTTCAATTGACTTAATGATACACCTTTTTTTCCCAAAAGGATCTTTTTTTTAGTATTCCATAACCATGATTTAAGTTTTGGGGGAAAAAATTAAAAAAAAATCCCAAGTTTTTAGGGGAAAATTAAATACCAGATTATTAAGAAAAATTTCCATATTTGTTAAAATGAAAAGGAATTTAAAAAAAAACCAAAATGAATCTTTTAACCCTTTTACCATTCCCACTTTTTGTGTATCCTTACCTTCCCCCCTTTACAGGGGGTGGGGTCCAAAAAAACACCACTTCAGTGGAAAAATTAAAAAATTTTGGGGATCATGAAGCCCAATTAATCCCCCTGTTGTGGGGTCCATTAAAACCCCCCCTTGTTTTGGTGAAAATAAAAATTAAACCCCTTTAAATTACCCCCAAAAAACCTTTCAAAAACCAAAAACGGAAAAGTAATTACAAAAAAACGGTTAAAGGGGGCCAACTTATTATAATTTACTAGTTAGTAACTTAAAAAAACCCCCTACAAGTGTAGTCCATACCTTTTCCCCAAAACCTGATCAGTTTTCCCATTTTTTAAATTTTACCAAAATTTGTTCTAGTGTGGTACTTAATAACTTGACTAGGGGTCCCCCAAACTTCCCATCCCCAAATTGATCAGGGGGTGGGGTTCCATTACCTCACCACTTTGATTGTGAAGCCATTTAATCACCCCCGTCAAAATTAAAAGTCCCAATTTACCCCCAAAAATTGTTTAAATTTTCCCACTTAAATAACCATAAAAAAAAAATTAGTCCATTTTAAAAACCACTTAAAAAAAAAATTTAAATTTTCCACTTAAAATAACCAAAAAACTTTTTCCAGTGAGTCCACCCCCCAAAAAACACCACTTAATTTAAGGGGTATTTTTCCATTTCCCATAACCACCTAAATTATGAAATTTTAATTACCATAAAACCAAAAACCAAGTGAGGTAATTTCCATCACCCCCAAAAATTAGTTGTATTTCCCAATTTGATTTATTAGTCCGGCCAGCATAAATTTTTTTTTAAAAGGTTTTTTCCCTTTTTCCTTAAACCCCCTTTTTATTTTTTTTTAAGTGTTTTTTCCCTTTCCTCACCACTGATCTAGTGTAGTCCACTCTATCACCACTTGATTAGTGTCCACTTCATCACTCTGTCTAGTAGTCCACTTCAACCACTTGACTAGTGTAGTCCACTTACTACACCACTGATCTAGTGTCACTTACATCACTACCTATTGGTCCATCATCCACTTATGACCACCACTTGATCTAGTGTAGTCCACTTACACACCATGATCTGTGTCCTTTCCACCACTTGCTAGTGTGTCACTTACCACTACTGTCTAGTAGTCCACTTACCACACCACTTGATCTAGTGTAGTCACCATCACCACTTGATCAGTGTATACTCCCACTAATGAGTCCACCATCACTTGATTAGTAGTCCACTTACCACACCACTTGATCTAGTGTGTCCACTTCATACCACTTGATCTATTATCCACTTACCACCACTTACTGTGTGTCCACTACCACACCACTTGATCTAGTGTAGTCCACTTACCATCACCACTTGATCTAGTGTAGTCCACTTACCACACCACTTGATCTAGTGTAGTCACTACCACACTGATCTAGTGTAGTCCACTTACCATCACCACTGATCTAGTGTAGTCCACTTACCATCACCACTTGATCTAGTGTAGCCACTACCACACCATGATCTAGTGTAGTCCACTTACCATCACCACTGATCTAGTGTAGTCCACTACCATCCTGATCTAGTGTGTTCACTACTCACACTTCTAGTGTAGTATCAACTACTAGTTAGTCACTTACACACCATCAGTACCACATCACACACATGATCCACTACACCACTGATCTTAGTCATACACACACTTGATCTGTGTACTTACCTATATGTGCATCCCACTCTGATCATTACCATCACCACTGATCTTAATACCACTTCTAACCACTTACTATTATCATTACCACTTACTACATATTAATCCACTTACAGCCACTACATTATCATTCAACCCCTGATCTAGTTGTCCACTACCACCATGATCTAGTTAGTCACTACCACACCATTGATCTAGTGTAGTCTACCACACACTGATCTAGTGTGTCACTTACACCGTCTGTGTCACTTACCACCACTTGATCTGTGTGTCCACTTACACACCATTGTCAGTGTGTCCACTTACCATCACCACTTGATCTGTGTGTCCTTACACCACTATCTAGGTGTCACTCCACACCATGATCTAGTGTGTCCATTTCCACACCCACTGATCTAGTTGTCATTACATCACACTGATCTAGTTTCCACTTACCATCACCACTGATCTAGTGTGTCACTACCCACTGATCTGTGTGTCCACTTACCACACACTGATCTGTGAGTCACTTACCACACCACTGATCTAGTTAGTCACTACCACCCTATCTGTCTATTAGTCCACTTACCATCACCTGATCTAGTGTAGTCCATACCACACCACTTGATCTAGTTAGTCCTACCACACCACTTGATTAGTTAGTCCACTTCACCACCCTCATCAGTGGTCCACTTCACACATGATCTATTAGTCCACTTACCACACATGATCTAGTGTGTCCACACACACCACTTGATCTAGTGTAGTCACTACCACACCACTGACAGTGTAGTCCACTTCACCATGATCTAGTGTGTCATACACACCCTTGACTAGTGTACACTTACCACACCACTTGATCTAGTGAGCACTACACATGACAGTAGCCAACACACACTTGATTAGTGTAGTCCATACCACCACTGATCTGTGATCTCACCACTTGATCTAGTGTAGTCCACTTACCATCACCACTTGATCTAGTGTAGTCCACTTACCATCACCACTTGATCTAGTGTAGTCCACTTACCACACCACTTGATCTAGTGTAGTCCACTTACTACCACCCACTTGATCTAGTGTAGTCACTTACCACCACCACTTGATCTAGTGTAGTCCACTTACCACACCACTTGATCTAGTGTAGTCCACTTACCACACCACTTGATCTAGTGTAGTCCACTTACCACCACCACTTGATCTAGTGTAGTCCACTTACATCACCACTTGATCTAGTGTAGTCCACTTACCACCACCACTTGATCTAGTGTAGTCCACTTACCATCCACCACTCTGATCTAGTGTAGTCCACTTACCATCACCACTTGATCTAGTGTAGTCCACTTACCATCACCACCTGATCTAGTGTAGTCCACTTACCACCACCACTTGATCTAGTGTAGTCCACTTACCACCACCACTTGATCTAGTGTAGTCCACTTACCATCACCACTTGATCTAGTGTAGTCCACTTACCATCACCACTTGATCTAGTGTAGTCCACTTACCACCACCACTGATCTAGTGTAGTCCACTTACCATCACCACCTGATCTAGTGTAGTCCACTTACCTTTTTCACCACACCTGATCTAGTGTAGTCCACTTACCATCACCACTTGATCTAGTGTAGTCCACTTACCATCACCACTTGATCTAGTGTAGTCCACTTACCATCACCACTTGATCTAGTGTAGTCCACTTACCACCACCACTTGATCTAGTGTAGTCCACTTACCATCACCACTTGATCTAGTGTAGTCCACTTACCATCACCACTTGATCTAGTGTAGTCCACTTACCATCACCACTTGATCTAGTGTAGTCCACTTACCATCACCACTTGATCTAGTGTAGTCCACTTACCATCACCACTTGATCTAGTGTAGTCCACTTACCATCACCACTTGATCTAGTGTAGTCCACTTACCATCACCACTTGATCTAGTGTAGTCCACTTACCATCACCACCTGATCTAGTGTAGTCCACTACCATCACCACTTGATCTAGTTAGTCCACTTACCACACCACTGATCTAGTGTAGTCCACTTACCATCACCACTGATCTAGTGTAGTCCACTTACCACCACCTGATCTAGTGTAGTCCACTTACCATCACCACTTGATCTAGTATAGTCCACTTACCACCACACTGATCTAGTGTAGTCCACTTACCACCACCACTGATCTAGTGTAGTCCACTTACCATCACCACTTGATCTAGTGTAGTCCACTTACCATCACCACTTGATCTAGTGTAGTCCAC
Organism: Cherax destructor; assembly: GCA_009830355.1. NCBI lineage: Eukaryota > Metazoa > Arthropoda > Malacostraca > Decapoda > Parastacidae > Cherax > Cherax destructor. The sequence continues at coordinate 75,334 of WNWK01000630.1, forward strand.
TTACCATCACCACTTGATCTAGTGTAGTCCACTTACCATCACCACTTGATCTAGTGTAGTCCACTTACCATCACCACTTGATCTAGTGTAGTCCACTTACCACCACCACTGATCTAGTGTAGTCCACTACCATCACCACCTGATCTAGTGTAGTCCACTTACCATCACCACCTGATCTAGTGTAGTCCACTTACCATCACCACTTGATCTAGTGTAGTCCACTTACCATCACCACTTGATCTAGTGTAGTCCACTTACCATCACCACTTGATCTAGTGTAGTCCACTTACCATCACCACTTGATCTAGTGTAGTCCACTTACCATCACCACCTGATCTAGTGTAGTCCACTTACCATCACCACTTGATCTAGTGTAGTCCACTTACCATCACCACTTGATCTAGTGTAGTCCACTTACCATCTTAGGCATCAAAAATAGTTTTCATCTGGTTTCATTAACATCATTACAACTAAATTAGTTATGGTTCACACTACTTCCTCTTTCCACACATCATAATTATTTTTCAAGAACAACAGTTGTGATCTGTACTACTTGATCTATCATGTTCACTAATTCCTCTTTCAAACAAACTACAGCAATATTTAACGGTGATAACTGTTACATAATTGAAATATATCCCCCCGTTCTCACAAGCTGTTATATGATATAAGGCTGTGGCATAAGTTATAGTGTGTGATAACTGTCAGCCTAAGCTCTGGTCTACCAAACACTGCCACTTGGAGGACAGTCTCTGGTCTTTATAAAGTGGTCACTCACCCGCGTAATTCATTAGGTATTCCAGAAGTGGAGACTTAAATGGTAGTCTGAATTTTTATTTTTCTTCCTCTAACTTTTTGTTTGTATTTCCTGCTGCTGTACAGGTGAGTAAAAGTTTGTCTGTTTACTACCACTGTTGTGAGGTTGGTAGTAATAGTTCTGTATGACTCCTCCCTCACACTTTGTTACCTTCACTATATTATGATATTTTAGTTAGTATTGACTGCCATGGAGAGTCATGTTATAAATGTTACCTGCGACCAGAGTTGCCATTGAGACCAAAGTAGCGTCTTTCATAACTGCTGAATTAATTACAGGTTTTCTTTAATGTTGTTTTTAATGTAGTTTGAGTTTTGGTTAGTGTGAAGTGGACAGTCTGTGACTCCCACCATTATTAACTCTCACATTGTTTCTTTATTTGCAATTTAAAACATTAATTTTAAGATTTTTAACTTAAAACAAAATTTATTAGAGATCTCTAAACTCTTCAGCATATAATGAATAAAAGTATTAACAGCTTGTGAAAAATACAGCACAATATTATCTGATGAAAGGAAGAATGAACTTCAAGAGAGCTGAGGTTCTCCTCAGTATTTTATCTTCCACAAGATCATTGTGATGGTAACTTCATTGTTTTTATAACTTATCAACTACACTATGGTCATTAATACTTCAAGTTATATTTGAACCATCAATAAAGAATACATTAGTCTCTAAAACAGAGACCAAAAAACACTCAGTGTTAAATGAAAATTTTCACATCTTCAATGTATATACACTGGACATCCCCATCTCTCGGTGTATATAACTGGAAACACATCTTCTTTATACACTGAGAATACACCTCTCTTTTATAAAAATGAGACAAAACATCTCGGGGGGTTTTTTAAAAAACTGGACATACATCTCTCGGTGTATAACATGAGATATAACATTCCGGGAAACACTGAGACATAAATCTCTTTGTATATAAATGGGGCCCATCTGGTTAAAACCTGAAAAACCCCCCACCCCCTTTGTACCCGGCCACCTGGTGATATAAACTGGATCATTTCTTAAAGGTGTATATACATAGATAAACACCTCGTTTTATAACCCTTTTAAAAACATCACATCTTCATGGAATCCTTACAATCAACAACTTTTTCTTTGAATTGTTTTAAAAAATTTGGGCATGTTGTATTTTTTACATTTTTTTTTTTTTTGCATTTATTTAATTTCAATTAAATAACATGAAAAAAAAAATAAAAAAATTTAAAAGAGCATTTCCGTAAAAGGCTGGAGTTTTTTAAAAGGAGATTTAATTTAAAAAGGTTTTAAAATTTTTTTTTAAACCAACCTGGTTTATAAAAATTATTCCTTTTCCGGGGTCCAAAAGAAAAAAAAAAAATCCCCAAAGAAAATAAATTTCATTCTTTAAAAACCTTTCCCCCTAGATAACTAAGGTCAGGTTTTTTAAAATTTTGGCATTTTGGGTAGATAAAACAAGGTTGGAAAAAAAGGCCAAAAGGGGTTGGACCAGAGAACCTTCCCTTGGGCCATCCCTGCTTTTTTTCCCCCCATTGTTGCTATGTGGGATGTTTAAGCTTTGAGTTTAAATTTTCATATTAATACCTTTCAATTGTGAAAAATTATTTCTTAAAAATTAAGTTTAAAATTTAAATAAAATTAAGTTTTTTATGGGGTTTCCTCGAAAATGGGAAAATTTTCTTGTCATGGGGTTTTAATTAAAAAAACTTCATTTTAATAACTTTTCTAACATAGTTTTTTTATTGAAAAACTTTCTTTAAATTTGTAAGTGATTCTAGTTGAGGCCTGTTTATTTGAGATATAGGATACCTGGTATGGGAAAGGGGGATACCCCCTTTGGGATTTTGGGTACTTTATGGGATTAATCCCCCGGGATGGAATTAAAAGGTTTTACCTTTTATAATTGGGGGTCACCTTTGTAATAAATACCTTTGGGATATAGGTCACCTGGATGGGTTAGGTACCTGGTTTTAGAAATACCTGGAGGGGGTAGAATGCCTGGTTGGGGAAAATCACCTGGAATGGGATATGGGCCCTGGTATGGGAAGAGGTCACCTTTGGGTTAGGGGGACCTGGATTGATATATAATGACAGGTAAGGGTTAATGACCTTAGGGAAAAAAAGGGAAAGACCTTTTAGGGAAAATACCGGTAAATAGAAGGGGGGACCTGGAAGGAATGAGGAACCTTAATTAATGACCTTTATAGAGGGACCGGTTGGGTTAATCCCTGGTATAAATGAGGACACCTGGTATATAAATGACCTGGTAATGGGGGGATAATCCTGGATATAATGAGGATCGGGTAAAGGAAAAAATACTGTATAATGAGGAACCTTATGGGGATAAAAGGAAAAACTTCAAGAATTGGGGATTATTTTTGAATTAATACCTGGTAGAGATATAGGATATTAATATTAAAAAACCGGTTGAGATAGAGGTGACCGGTTGGGATTGGGATATTGGTAGGGATATGAAAATTTTTTTCCCCAATATATAGATACCGGTAAATAAAATGAAATACCGGTTTGGGATAAACAGTTACCAGTATGGATTTAAAAAGGGGAAACCTATTGATAATACGAGATGGTTGGGTTGAAATACCTGGTTTGGGATTGGGATGACTTGGTAAGGGTTTAGGTCTTGGTAAAGGGGTAGAGGAGACCTTATAATGAGGGGGAGGGTTGGGGAATGAGGATGGCCTGGTAAATGGGTGAGGATACTTGGTTGAGGTAGAGGGGGGTACCTGGTTGGGATTGGGATGACTTGGATGAGGTATGAGGATGACCTGGCAGGGATGGGGGGGGGCCTGGTTGGGATATGAGGATGACCTGGTATGGAAGAGGTGACTTTGGGGATGAGGGTGACCTGGTATGGGATTGAAGTGACTTGGTTTTTGAGGATGAGGATGACCTGGTATAGGATATGAGGATGACTTGGTATGAGGTATGAGGATGACTGGTATGGGATATAAGGATGACCTGGTATTGGATATGAGGATGACCTGGTATGGGATATGAGGATGACTTGGTATGAGGTATGAGGATGACTGGTATGAGGTATGAGGATGACTGGTATGAGGTATGAGGATGACCTGGTATGAGGTATGAGGATGACCTGGTATGAGGTATGAGGATGACTTGGTATGAGGTATGAGGATGACCTGGTATGAGGTATGAGGATGGCCTGGTATGAGGTATGAGGATGACTTGGTATGAGGTATGAGGATGACTGGTATGGGATATGAGGATGACTTGGTATGAGGTATGAGGATGACCTGGTGTAGAACATATGCAACTCAAGACACAACACTGGAAGAAGAGACCAGGTTAAGCAACACTCCTGGGCTGACCAACACAATTCGTTACTAAGTTGTTGTATTCAGAATAATGTAATCTGGTGTTCGTACATTGTGACAAAGACACAAACAAGCAGTTCATTAACTATCCATCACTACAAACAACCATTAACTCTCAAAATTTCAACTTATCATCAGTTATCCATCTCCACGACTTATCAACAGCCATCCATCTCTGCAGCTCGTCATCAACTGTATATCACCATAACTCACTATAAACCATCAATCACATCAACTCGCCGTCAACCATCCACATTATGTGAAGCAGGACTCACATGGGTCTATACAAAGGTGTGAACAACATTTAGTGTTTTATGTGAATGTTCAATGAGTGTTCTTTTCCTGATCAAAGTTCTGTTCCTGATCAATGTGTTCATTAAATGTTTTGACCCACATCAACGTGTTATGTACCAGATCCATATTACATGCGAATGCAATGTCGATCTGGTACAGAAAAGTTTCTAGTCAGCTTGAACTTCTTAAGAAAAACCTATCATGTAGTTGCTGGCTTACGAAAATCTTGTCTTAAATCAAGTAATTGCTGCTTAACACAAACTTCCTACATTTTTACTCAAGGATCCCTCACATTATGTCTACATGGTTACTCATAGGTCCCTCATAACTTCCTATGTGGTTACTCATATGTCCTTTATATTTTTCTTGCACCATCGGGTGGGTTTTTGTTTTTATATTCACTTTAATTCTACATTTCATAATTGTTCCCCCAGCAGAGTAGCTGAAAAAAATATCCTCGGCGAATATCAGTGTTATATGAGGTCCACCACCTCTAGTCACCCTGTGGTCACCTTGTAGTTGTTTTCTAAGATACAGGTGACTTACAGGGAAAGAATTCTATCCTGCTTCTCTATGCCAAGCGGAAACACTAAAAAAATAACAATGATTATATAGTCAGATAAAAGCACATATACGTGAACAGTGAGCTTCGAGAATTTATGAGATTTATTTTTTAGTATTATTTGCACACTGGGACTGAAAGAAGAAGTCAGTAGTCACCATCAGCCAGCCATAATTTCAGCTAACTCTCAGCCATCCATGTTTTGTTGATTTGTGTTAATTGTTATACGAGAGGTGGTGGTACACATGATTGTTAATGTTAATTAACCGGGAAGATTATTATGAAATGTGTTTAGGAGAAAATCAGATTCGAAAGAAGCAAAAGGAGAGAAACTACAAAGCTCTGGATCAAGATCTCTTCACCGAGCGAGTCACTTGTTACAAAGTCACTAAGTATAAACAACTCGAGCCAGATTGTAGGGACGATCGCCGGTGTTTTCACTAGCTATTTCTTTTTGCTCTGTTATTTAAACTAAAAGTCAGCGAGATTTCTTGTGAGTTTGATGAAGATCTCGTACATTTACAATTAGAGATCCTCCTTATTCCTTGCAGGAATTTATCAATTTGAAATAAGATATCCCATGAGAAGGATGGCGACAAAGGTAGCATACTCATGCATGAAAGATACATATACTGTATACAATACTGTATACATAAAAAAAAAAATTAAACAAAATCATGCTTCTTAAATATTCTATAAAGACAGTGTCACCATAGGGTGGGGGACAGTGTCACCATAGGGTGGGGGACAGATGAGTGACAGACTGCCCACATTCTAACTTTGCTTCAGTTCTCCACACTGTAATAACTCCTAAACAGTAAAATGAAATGATAAGCGTTTATATATAAAAAAAATATAAAAATGTTTTATTGGGTACCGTGTGTGAACTACATCATCTGGTATTAAAAAAAATTAGCTTGGTAAGATCTGACTTCCCGAAATGTTAATTATTATTATATAATAATTTGCGACCACTGTCAGCCTCAGAGTTATCTCTGAGTTACCAGACCTTGCCACGTGGAGGCCAGTGGTTCGTCTTTAAGGTCCACCCTTCCTCTTACTGTGTTTTTGATGCTTCTCTCAGGTCCATGTGTCCAGGAGTCCATCTGTGTCCCCTCAGATATTCTCCCTTCCCCACTTCCCCAAGGTCTGCCTCAACTACCAGTATCCACGTCTTTCTCAGGTCTATGTGTCCAGGAGTCCATCTGTCCGCCTTCAGATATTCTCCCTTCCCCACTTCCCCAAGGTATTCTCGCCTTCCCCAGGTCCATGTGTCCAGGAATCCATCCGTGGGCCCCCGGATGTCTCCCCTTCCTCACTTCCCTTAGGTTATATACCAGTCTCACCTTTCTCCAGGTTATGAATCCCGAAGTCAGCTCAGCCACCCCCAGTGATCTAGCTGGATGGGAACGAGGCCTTGTCTAGCTGGTCTACGGTAGAGACTGTCCAGGTGGGTGGAATTACTGGAGGTGACACACAGAAAACTGCGTCCAGTAATTACACCCACCAAGACAGCCACGACCGTACACCAGCTAGACGAGACCAAGCTGCCACACAGCTCCCCCACCCAGGTGAGGCTACTCAATGAAGTTTTGGGAGTTTTATTTATGTTATACAATTCATCTGCATTAAATATATATTTTTGTCCTTAATTAGCAGTTTAAGTGTGTTTGTGAAAGTGTTATTGTGTTTTTATGAGTGCTCGTGTGTTAATCTGTTTGTCCACCTCTAAGAGAACTGTAATAAGTGTTGAACTTTATATTTTTATTTAGTTATTTGTCTGTTGTATTTGGAAGACGCGCAGTTACAAGCGCTGCGCACAATGGAAATATGTCAATTTGTCTGACTTTTCTGGGTTATACTGGGTAATTTACACATATATTACTATGTATCGTAATTTGTGTAACTAAATAAACTTACACACACACTTATTTTCACACTCATATGTGCATTTCCTTAAAGGACATCTGCAGATTCATCATTCATAAACGCACAAAAAAACGATCGCGCTCAGATTATTTTTAGATTTTGCCACCGAAGTGGATAGTTTAGACACCCACTTATCGCTTCTTACACTAGAATGAATGTAATCACACACACACACACATACTCACACACACACACACACACACACACACAGCACGTCAAGAAATTAGAGAAAGTGCAAAGGTTTGCAACAAGACTAGTCCCAGAGCTAAGGGGATTGTCCTACGAAGAAAGGTTAAGGGAAATCGGCCTGACGACACTAGAGGACAGGAGGGTTAGGGGAGACATGATAACGACATATAAAATACTGAGAGGAATAGATAAGGTGGACAGAGACAAGATGTTCCAGAGAGGGGACACAGAAACAAGGGGTCACAATTGGAAGTTGGAGACACCTATGAGTCAAAGGGATGTTAGGAAGTATTTCTTCAGTCATAGAGTTGTCAGGAAGTGGAATAGCCTAGAAAGTGACGTAGTGGAGGCAGGAACCATACATAGTTTTAAGACGAGGTTTGATAAAGCTCATGGAGCAGGGAGAGAGAGAACCTAGCAGCAATCAGTGAAGAGGCGGGGCCAGGAGCTATGACTCGACCCCTGCAGCCACAAATAGGTGAGTACAAATAGGTGAGTACACACACACACACACACACACATATGTACAAAAAAATGTACTCATTCATATACGCGCTCTCCTTCACGGTTGTTAAAATTATGTTTGTCTTTTCAAAATATAATCTAAAACTTGAAGGCAGAAAAAATCAGGCTTCCTCAATGTTGGTGAAAGGTGTGAAAAGTGACTAGTTTGAGGCACTTCTGGGTAAGGTAAACAAGACTCTTATAAATTATCTTATAGAAGATAAAGTTTAGCTAGAAATCATTATTAAACAATTTAACAAATTTCTCTCTATTACCATATGTTTTCACTTACCTAACCTCTTTTAGAATATAAGAAAACATTCACATACACACACACACACACACACACACACACACACACACACACACACACACACACACACACACACACACACACACACACAGTATAAATGTTATGGGATAATAATAAAAACTAGTAGCCGTTGATATTCGATTCATTGATAAAAACAATTAATGTGTTGGTTCCTGCACACTGGCCAGTATGTCTCTGTCTTACTAAGCTACTATATTATGGTGTCATGTACTGTGTTATGGTGTCATGTACTGTGTTATGGTGTCATGTACTGTGTTATTGTGTCATGTACTGTGTTATGGTGTCATGTACTGTGTTATGGTGTCATGTACTGTGTTATGGTGTCATGTACTGTGTTATGGTGTCATGTACTGTTATGTGTGAATGTTAGCGAATATTATAAAAACAATGTGTTGTAATTTACTTCAATGTTTAAATGGTGTGGCACACAATTTTCTTTTTTCTTAATGTTTATAATATAAATAATACTTAACGTTAATGTTTATTTGGTGTTTACGTCGTAACTGAACATTGTGTTGTTCATAACAATTAAAAATAGTAAATTTCCACTTATTAATAACTGCTAACATAGTTATTTTTCAGTTAATAAAACTTTCATAAAAGTTGCAGTGATGACCTGGTATGGGAAATAAGGATGACCTGGTATGGGAAATAAGGATGACCTGGTATGGGAAATAAGGATGACCTGGTATGGGAAATAAGGATGAAGTTGAATGGGATATGAGGAAGTAGATCATATCAAACTCATATCAATCAAGTTAGCCAACACACCTGAGCTGACCAACACACCTGAGCTGACCAACACTCCTGAGCTGACCAACACACCTGAGCTGACCAACACACCTGAGCTGACCAACACACCTGAGCTGACCAACACACCTGAGCTGACCAACACACCTGAGCTGACCAACACACCTGAGCTGACCAACACACCTGAGCTGACCAACACACCTGAGCTGACCAACACACCTGAGCTGACCAACACAATTCCTCACGAAACTAAATTTTCACCATAACTTAATCTCGTGTATGTACATTGTGAAAGAAACAAACACTTCATTAACTCTCCATTACTACAAACACTTCATTAACTCTCCATTACTACAAACACTTCATTAACTCTCCATTACTACAAACACTTCATTAACTCTCCATTACTACAAACAACCATTAACTCTCCATTACTACAAACAACCATTAACTCTCCATTACTACAAACAACCATTAACTCTCCATTACTACAAACAACCATTAACTCTCCATTACTACAAACACTTCATTAACTCTCCATTACTACAAACAACCATTAACTCTCCATTACTACAAACAACCATTAACTCTCCATTACTACAAACAACCATTAACTCTCCATTACTACAAACAACCATTAACTCTCCATTACTACAAACAACCATTAACTCTCCATTACTACAAACAACCATTAACTCTCAAAATTTCAAATCAACTTTAGCCATCCATCTCCACAACTCATTAGAAACCATTCATCTCTACAACTCATCATGAACCTTCTCTTACTACATCTCACTATAAAACGTCCATTCAACTCACTTTAAGTCATCCATCACCACAATTCACCATCAACAACTGACCATCACCACAACTCGCCCTCAATCATTCACCACAACTCACCACAACCATTCACCACAACTCACCCCAACCATTCACCACCATAACTCACCACAACCATTCACCACAACTCACCCTAACCATTCACCACCAAAACTCACCACAACCATTCACCACAACTCACCCAAACCATTCACCACCAAAACTCACTACCAACCATCCACATTGTGTGAAGTAGGACTCACATGGGTCTGTACAGGTGTGAAAAACTGTTTTATGTGAACGTTCAATGAGTGTTCTATTCCAGCTCTGTTTTTGATCAACATATTCATTAAATGTTCTGACCCATTTCATCGTGTTCAATACATGTTCTTTACCAGATCTACATTGTATGTGAATATAAAGTCAAGATATTTTTCCAACAATCTTGAATTTCTTCAGGAAAATCTATCTTGAATTAGTTGTTGGATCTAAAATCAAGTAATTGCTCGCTAAGCACAACCTTCCTACATTTTTTACTCAAGGGTCCCCTCGCATTCCTTCTACATGGATACTCATAGGTCCCTCATAACATCCTATATGGTTACTCCTAGGTCCCTCATAACTACTTTGTCTGGTTACTCGTAGATCCTTCACATTTTCTTGAAACCATCGAGTGGGTTGTTTTATGTTCAGTTTAAACCTACATTTCATCATTGTTTCCCAGCAGAGTGGCTGAAAAAAATATCTTGGACGACAATGATAGTGTTATGTTAGGTGCACTACCTCTAGTCAAGCTGGGGTCACCTTGTTGTTTTTTAAGACATACGTGACTTAGAGGGAAAGAATTCTAACCTGTTTCGCCATTGGGAAGTGGAAAGAAAACACTAGAAACATTAACAATGATTATAAACACAGAGGAAAACATTGATAAGTGAACACTGAACTTAGTGAGTTTATAAGATTTACTTGGTATCTTAACATGCACTTTGGGACAAAAAGAAGAAACAAGTAATTTCTTAACCATCACCAATACTCAACATCAACCAGGCATAATTTGAACTAATCATCAACCATCCCTCACTATAATTCACCTACAAATATGCAACACCATAACAGTATTATCTATTCATAACATCTCACCATCACCCATCAGCATCTTCAACTTATCAAAGCTCATCACATATCTCCATCAACTATCACTGACCACAACTCACCATTAAATCACTTGTGTGTTTATCTATTTGTTTACCTCCGTGAAAACAGCTGTGCATGTTAATCAGTTTTCATTGTTGTTATTAATAGTTCATATTTTCTTCTCATGCGAAGATTTACAGGATCACACACCCACATGTTTTCAACCTCATTTACACATCTCCATGTATACAACCTACACATACACCAACACATTCAATTCTCTGTATAACACTTATCCGCACATAAATGTATATCAGTGGTATAATATACCAACATGTGTGAATAAGACAATAAGTGAAGGTTGGCATTTTCTGAGTCCACCAGGACTTTATCATTCTATCAGGGATTGATAAAGTCTACCATGAGTTTATCTATCCATCAGGTATTAATAAAGTCCCTAGTAGACAGAGAGGTTAAGGGAAATCGACATGATGGCACTGGAGGACAGGAGAGATAGGGAGGATATGATAACGACATATAAAATGCTGAAAGGAATTGACAAGGTGGACAGAGACAGGATGTTCCAGAGATGGGACACAGCAACAAGGGGTCACAGCTGGAAGTTGAAGATTCAGATGAATCACAGGGATGTTAGGAAGTATTTCTTCAGTCACAGAGTGGAACAGTCTGGGAAGTAATGTAGTGGAGGCAAAATCCATGCATAGCTTTAAGAAAAGGTACGATAAAGCTCATGGAGCAGGAAGAGTGACCTAGTAGAGGGCAGTGAAGAGGCGGGGCCAGGATCTGTGACTCGACCCCTGCCACTTCAACTAGGTGAGTACACACACACACACACACACACACACACACACACACACACACACACACACACACACACACACACACACACACACACACACACACACACACACACACACACACACACACACACACACACACACACACACACACACACACACACACACACACACACACACACACACACACACACACACACACAAAAACACACACACCACACACACACACACTTACATACTGTTAATCACTTAAACAAAAACAACACAGGTGAAATTTACGTACTAGTGTGTTTATGACTACATGAATTTAGACGACACACATGTACGTGAACACAGGTGTTTATGACATGTATTTGTGAATGTGGTTAGTGAATGTGAATCAGTGAAGTGTTATGACGTGAACTACAGGTGAAGTGTTATGACGTGAACTACAGTGTGAAGTGTTAGACGTGAACAGTGAAGTGTTATGACGTGAACTACAGGTGAAGTGTTATGACGTGAACTACAGGTGAAGTGTTATGACGTGAACTACAGGTGAAGTGTTATGACGTGAACTACAGGTGAAGTGTTATGACGTGAACTACAGGTGAAGTGTTATGACGTGAACTACAGGTGAAGTGTTATGACGTGAACTACAGGTGAAGTGTTATGACGTGAACTACAGGTGAAGTGTTATGACGAACCAGGTGAAGTGTTATGACGTGAACTACAGGTGAAGTGTTATGACGTGAACTACAGGTGAAGTGTTATGACGTGAACTACAGGTGAAGTGTTATGACGTGAACTACAGGTGAAGTGTTATGACGTGAACTACAGGTGAAGTGTTATGACGTGAACTACAGGTGAAGTGTTATGACGTGAACTACAGGTGAAGTGTTATGACGTGAACTACAGGTGAAGTGTTATGACGTGAACTACAGGTGAAGTGTTATGACGTGAACTACAGGTGAAGTGTTATGACGTGAACTACAGGTGAAGTGTTATGACGTGAACTACAGGTGAAGTGTTATGACGTGAACTACAGGTGAAGTGTTATGACGTGAACTACAGGTGAAGTGTTATGACGTGAACTACAGGTGAAGTGTTATGACGTGAACTACAGGTGAAGTGTTATGACGTGATCTACAGGTGAAGTGTTATGACGTGAACTACAGGTGAAGTGTTATGACGTGAACTACAGGTGAAGTGTTATGACGTGAACTACAGGTGAAGTGTTATGACGTGAACTACAGGTGAAGTGTTATGACGTGAACTACAGGTGAAGTGTTATGACGTGAACTACAGGTGAAGTGTTATGACGTGAACTACAGGTGAAGTGTTATGACGTGAACTACAGGTGAAGTGTTATGACGTGAACTACAGGTGAAGTGTTATGACGTGAACTACAGGTGAAGTGTTATGACGTGAACTACAGGTGAAGTGTTATGACGTGAACTACAGGTGAAGTGTTATGACGTGAACTACAGGTGAAGTGTTATGACGTGAACTACAGGTGAAGTGTTATGACGTGAACTACAGGTGAAGTGTTATGACGTGAACTACAGGTGAAGTGTTATGACGTGAACTACAGGTGAAGTGTTATGACGTGAACTACAGGTGAAGTGTTATGACGTGACTACAGGTGTTGACGTGAACTACAGTGAAGTGTTATGACGTGAACTACAGGTGAAGTGTTATGACGTGAACTACATGTGAAGTGTTATGACGTGAACTACAGGTGAAGTGTTATGACGTGAACTACAGGTGAAGTGTTATGACGTGAACTACAGGTGAAGTGTTATGACGTGAACTACAGGTGAAGTGTTATGACGTGATCTACAGGTGAAGTGTTATGACGTGAACTACAGGTGAAATGTTATGACGTGAACTATAGGTGAAGTGTTATGACGTGAACTACAGGTGAAGTGTTATGACGTGATCTACAGGTGAAATGTTATGACGTGATCTACAGGTGAAGTGTTATGACATGATCTACAGGTGAAGTGTTATGAAGTGAACTACAGGTGAAGTGTTATGACGTGAACTACAGGTGAAGTGTTAGGACGTGAACTACAGGTGAAGTGTTAGGACGTGAACTACAGGTGAAGTGTTATGACGTGAACTACAGGTGAAGTGTTATGACGTGAACTACAGGTGAAGTGTTATGACGTGAACTACAGGTGAAGTGTTAGGACGTGAACTACAGGTGAAGTGTTAGGACGTGAACTACAGGTGAAGTGTTATGACGTGAACTACAGGTGAAGTGTTATGACGTGAACTACAGGTGAAGTGTTAGGACGTGAACTACAGGTGAAGTGTTAGGACGTGAACTACAGGTGAAGTGTTATGACGTGAACTACAGGTGAAGTGTTATGACGTGAACTACAGGTGAAGTGTTATGACGTGAACTACAGGTGAAGATGCACTGGGTCATCACCACAGCTTTGTACAACTTTATTTGTCTTTACTCTTTAATAAAATATTATCAGATAATCAGCAATATTTAAGCGCTTCAAAATGTATAATATGAACACGTGTTAGGTAAAGAACACAAGTGCTATTAATGTGACAAAGCTCCAGGAGAGCGAAACGTTGCCACAATAAAATGTCACATTAGTTGGACTTGTGTTCTTTTACCTAACATGTTGTCGGTAATTCTAGCAACATTAATACAATATGAAAACAAATTATATTTATCTTTGCACCTAAGTTCAAACAGCGAGGACACAGCGTATTTAATACTTTACCTGGAGTTTACCTGGAGAGGGTTTCGGGGGTCAACGCCCCCGCGGCTCGGTCTGAGACCAGGCCTCGTGATGGATCAGGGTCTGATCAACCAGGCTGTTACTGCTGGACGCACGCAAACTGACGTACGAATCACAGCCCGGTTAGTCAGTTACTGGCTTTAGATGCCTGTCCAGTGCCTTCTTGAAGACAGCCAGGAGTCTATTGGTAATCCCCCTTATGTATGCTGGGAGGCAGTTGAACAGTCTTGGGCCCAGGACACTTATTGTGTTGTCTCTCAGTGTACTCGTGGCGCCCCTGCTTTTCATTGGGGAAATGTTGCATCTCCTGCCGAGTCTTTTGCTTTCATAGGGAGTGATTTTCGTGTGCAAGTTTGGTACTAATCCCTCTAGGATTTTCCAAGTGTATATTATCATGTATCTCTCTCGCCTGCGTTCCAGGGAATACAGATCAAGGGCCTTCAACCGTTCCCAGTAATTTAGGTGCCTTATCGTAATTATGTGTGTCGTGAAAGTTCTTTGTACACTTTCCAGGTCATCAATTTTACCTGCCTTGACGGGGGCAGTTAGTGAACAGCAATATTCCAGCCTAGAGAGAACAAGCGATTTGAAGAGAATCATCATGAACTTGGCGTCCCTAGTTTTGAAGGTCCTCATTATCCATCCTATCATTTTCCTAGCAGATGCGGTAAATACATTGTTGTGGTCTTTGAAGGCGAGATCCTCTGACATTATCACTCCCAGGTCCTTCACATTAATTTCTCGCTCTATTGTATGGTTAGAATTTGTCGTATACCCTGATACAGTTTTAATTTCCTCAACTTTTCCATATCTGAGTAGTTGAAATTTCTCTTCATTGAACTTCATATTGTTTTGAGTGACCCATTTGAAGATTTTGTTTATGTCCGCTTGGACTCTTGCGGTGTCTTCGATGGAGGTCACTGTCATGGGAATCCGGTGTCATCCTCAAAGGAAGACACGGAGCTATGGCTTACATCTCTGTCTATGTCAGATATGAGGATGAGGAATAGAATGTGAGCGAGTACTGTGCCTTGTAGAACAGAGCTTTTCACCGTAGCTGCTCAGACTTTACTCTGTTCACTATTACTCTTTGTGTTCTATTTGTCAGGAAGTTACAGATCCATCTACCAACTTTTCCTGTGATTCCTTTATCACGCATTTTGTGCGCTGTTACACCATGGTCACACTTGTCGATAGCTTTTGCAAAGTCTGTGTATACTACATCTGTATTTTGTTTATCCTCTACAGCATCCAGGACCTTGACACAGTGGTCCAGTAGCTGGGACAGGCAGGAGCGACTTGGAGAGAAGAGTCTCAGTACTTTTTTCTGGCATTATTTCTGACACGAATTTTTAGATGTTGGGACCAATTTTTATAATTTTTAGCCATAGAATAGAGAATAAATTGCCTTCAGTTACATTTCAAATCTTTGATATCTTGAGATTCAAGAGGGTAAATACTTGCTTGCACCTTAAAGTGGAACCAAATAAGTGTGCATAAATATCAAACATTCAGAAACATTAAGAGAAACATGAACAAGTAATGAAAATCAGGTTGTTCTATGTCCTCTACCAGTACAAAGAAAATAAGGATTGATCAACAACTGAATGTTGACTACACTACATCAGGTCATAACAATATTGTACTCTCTTATTATGAGTACGATTATTACTAAATAGTAATGAAGGAAAAAATATGTTATGTAGTATACAGTTTATAGTGAGGACGGAATTTCACACTTGGTAGAAGAAGCCTTTAATGAGAGCTGTGTTGATCGTCATCATATGTTGACTTGATTACTGTGTTCTTCACTCTGTTGATCGTCATCATATGTTGACTTGATTACTGTGTTCTTCACTCTATCACTCGGCCACCAAAATTGTCTCATATCAGAAAATAGAAGATAAACTCTTACACTTGAGGGGGGACCTTGAGGGCTGGAAGTTGCTAACACAGTATTTCCTCAGAGAGGAACTTTAAGAATGGCCTCCCATCAAGCATTGTCCAAATATGAAACTAGAATGTTATAATTCTAGTATATACAGCCAGATGTGATTCCTGGAAAGGACACACAAGAAATCTTCGTCATGTAAATACGTCATCCCAGGAAGGCTGGAAACGTCGTTCAGCCAGAATATAAAAAATTACTATCCGGCCAGACCGTGGAGAGGACATTATTTTTTAATTTGTTTCTTCTGTTCATGTTTCATATTTTTTAGTTTCTGAGTTAAGGTTTCTGCATGTTTTTATACATATTACAACATAATCCTTGTATTTTTTCTGCATCTGCGTACTGAGTTATTTTTTGTATCTGTTTTTAATGTGCATAACATCTGTTTATTTGTATCTCTTCTGATACTATGTATGACAGCATGATCTTTATAAGTCTGCTGTAACTGTGTGTAAAATCATGATCTTTGTATCTGGTATTAATATGTACATATATAACGAAAGTTCATTCGTTGCTTTGGTGTTACAATGATAGTGACTCAAAATAATAAACTACTTTCATTACAGTGCAAGTCAGCATAAACAGTGTGGGAAAATGATAAATTAGGAAGTGTAAGACTAGCCATGTTGCTTCCCTGTCCTCTCTGTTATTTGCCTTTACTGAATCTGTAAATACAGGAAACTCTTTGATTTCTTTATATAAGTTTCGAAATAACCTTCACTTCAGAGTTGTAACTTTTCAGGACCGAGATATCTGTTTAAAATAGAACGACACGTTTTCAAAATTTCTCAATCGGATTTATAGGTTAGTTGAAAGTTATTCCAGTTGCGGTATTATTACATTGTGATCAGTTAAGAGCTTCAGTATGAAAACTTCATATACTCTAAATAAACTATAAATGCTCTCTAAATTAACTCTGTTCCTAACTCTAAGTATTTTTTTTTTCCCTCACTGTCAGTCATAGTTCTGCTCTGAACACTACCTTTTTGACCTAGCAGATTTATTCTCCTGAATTTCTAACGTTCTCTTAACCTCAGTTGTCTTGTACACAGGAACCACACATGCTGCTAACACTCCTTGGTTTCACAAAACATCCACTATTAAAGTTATTTATTCTTATCTGTTTTCGTCATTTGAATCTTAATCTAATCCAACTATGTTCCGTTTTCGACTTTCAACCCAAGTTGTACAGCAGGTGAAGTCAACCCAAGTTGTACAGCAGGTGAAGTCAACCCAAGTTGTACAGCAGGTGAAGTCAACTCAAGTTGTACAGCAGGTGAAGTCAACCCAAGTTGTACAGCAGGTGAAGGTTTAATGTGGATCTGAGATGACAGTATTAAAGGGCCAATTGTCCATCTGACCGTCTGTTACTTGTCCACCCAAAACACTTACATTATTTATACAGTTATGGAGGATTTTTCCCTCAAACACCTTACATTATATGTTCACAATAATGCAGTACCCTGCACAACAGCAACACTGTCAGGTTAATGCAACATACCCCTTTGAGAGCAAGTGACACTTTATTAGTGATGGCATACAAAGGAGTTTTCTACAGTTACCCCAAGTAGAATACACAGTTTCTTTGGTATTATTAAACTAGAGAGAGCGTCTTATTGTAATTATTGCCGTACACTCCGACAAACTGCCTCGCTACCACACCTCACAATTAGTATGTCAATTCGAGTATGGTTGTCTGTATTATGTTTATATGATATGTAGCATGTTTCTTATATAATTTTTCAAAACATATCATAGATGGATTAATGAAAATGTCTATAATAGCGAAAATATACGACATTTATAGCGTTCCAGAGCAACATTCTTCTTGCCTTTGCAGCATTAGTTTGGCACACTCCTAGCTACTCTCTCGCCTGGCATACCTCCTACTTAAAGTAAAAGGCTTACTTACAGCTATCCTTAGATGCCTATATTATGTTTCTTGTCATCTTTGCCCTTTACCAGTTATCTTAACTTTCCATCATCTGGTGTTAAATTCTGATAGCCATCTGGCAGAAAAATACTGCAAGTCCTGTCTCTCTCTGAACAGATAAGTGAACTGTAGATATAAATCCAAATCTAATTTCCATGAACGTGCCTATCTGTGCTCATGATAATGCGAGCACAGATGGGCATGTTTGTGGAGCAACTTGCAATGTGAACAGACTGACTGATGTTGTAGTGGCCAGGCTTAGGCTTGGCTACAGGTACTTCTGGCAGTTTGGGAGACACGCAGATGATTAGTAAGTAAGTTTATTCAGGTATACAGAAATACAGTTACATAGATTATCATACATAGCAGCATGTGTGTAGAAAACCTAGGATAACACAAAAAGTCATACAGAGTGACTTATTTCCATTGGGTCCATTTAATACCTTAATATTAGACACTAGTAGATACTAGTTATTATACTAAAATTAAAAGGAATAAGGTAAAAAGAGTTATTTACATGTACATGTATGTTAGCTAAAAAAAAAAATCATTCTCCTGATCATGGTCATATGGTCAGGCATATGGTCACTGTCTTGAACACTATGTGCTTAATTGTGCACTTATTGAGGAATATAGAGATAGACAGTATAATAACCTATGTGACATGTCAAGATATCTTATTCATGAAATAAGATACCAGTTATACTAAGCAAATTTCCTAAATTTGCTTGTAACAGATAAGTGAAATGTAGATATAAATCCAAATGTACAATTGTTAACCCTTTTGGGGCCTAGTGCCTAGGCCTTTTGTGTATCCATATGCTCTTGCACTACCGTCCACAGGATGGATATGGGGTGCACAATAAACTAGCCACTTCGGTGGCAAAATCTAAAAATCTAATCTTAGTCTAAGAACTGAGATGCCTCTGACTCGATTTCTTTTATCCTGTCTTATATTTACACAAGAAACAGTGTTGTTGTCAGTACTGACTCTTGTGGAACCCTACTCTTCACACTAGCCAATAGACCCATGGATGTCTTGAAGAAGGAGCTGGACAGGCACCTTAAGTCAGTACCCGACCAGCCGGTCTGTGGCTCGTACGTCAGTTTACGTGCGTCCAGCAGTAAGAGCCTGGCTGATCAGGCGCTGATCCACCATGAAGCCTGGTGATGGACCGGGCCGCGGGCGCGTTGTACCTCCCGGGCAATAATTCTTTGCTTCCTTCCTCTTAGGTGTTTCTTGATCCACTGTACCACTTCCCCTGTTTTTTCCTATCTGTATATTTTAATGAACAAGACACAATGACAACAGTTGGGTATGTTTACTGTACTAACCTAGTTGTGGTTGCAGGGGTCGATTCATAGCTCCTGGCCCCGCCTCTTCGCTGGTTGCTACTAGCTCCACTCTCTCCCTTCTCCATGGGCTTTCTCGAACCTCTTCTTAAACCTATGTATCAATCCTAACTCCACTACATTACTCTGCAGTGTTCCACTTCCTGACAACTCTGACTGAAGAGATATTTTCTAACATCCCTGTGACTCATCTGAGTTTTCAACTTCCAGTTGTGACCCCTTGTTGCTGTGTTTCATATCTGAAACATTCTATCAATATTCACCTTGTCAATTCTTCTCAGTATTTTATGTCGTTATCTTTTTCCTGTCTTCCAGTGTTGTCAGGTTGAGTTCCCTTAACCTCTCCTCGTGGGACATACCCCTCAGCCTAGAGACTAGTCTTGTTGAAAACCTTCGCACTTTCTCTAATTTCTTGACGTGTTTGACCAGGTGTGGGTTCGATACTGGTGCTGCATACTCCAATATGGGTTTGACGTACACGGTGTGCAGCGGCGTGAATGATTCCTTAGATGTTGGAACGCTATTCTCATGTTTGCCAGGCGCCCATTTGCTGCTGCAGATATTTGGTTGATTTGCGCCTCAGGAGATGTGGTCCTTATGACGCGCAGTTTTGTAGTCTTTGACTTCTTAGGCTGTACTTGGCCTGCGGTCTTTTTTGTCCTTCCCCAAACTTCATAACTTTGCACTTGCTGGGGTTAAACTCTAGGAGCCATTTGTCGGACCAAGAATGCAGCCTGACCAGATCCCTTTGTAGGCTTACCTGATCCTCGTCTGCTTGTATTCTCTTCATTAGCTTCACATCGTCTGCGAACAGGGACACCTCTACTCTATCCCTTCCGTCATGTCATTCACAAATACAAGAAACAGCACCTAGGACCTCCTCTTCCCTCCCGCAGCCACCGTCCTACATTCACAAACTTAGGTGTCCCGTTGCTCGATCGCTAGCACACTCAGCTCACACTCTGAGGTCCGGAGATCGAATCTCCTCCGGTGCGGATGAAAAACATTAGGGACTTGTTTCCATAAGACACCTGTTGTCCCTGTTCACCATTCAGTGTAAAATGGTTACCTGGGCGTTAGTCAACAGATGTGAGTCTTATCCTGGGACAAAACCGAAATTCTCAGCATAACAAGAGGCTTTCTATATAGAAGTACGTCATTGATGTCAGCTAGGCCTGTATACCTTGTACATGTACTTGTAGTAAATAAAGATATTATTATTATGATTCTGCTGAATACGCTAACACTACATTGTTAGATCTACCCCGTACCTCTTCAACCTCATTGCCTATTCTCTCTCTAGCCCATCATTCTACAATAGTTGTTTGTATTTTACTTCAACTGCCTCCTCCTTTAGTTTATAAGGACTAGGCAGTTACTATTCTCCTTGTACCCCATCTAACTTTTAGTCTCACTGTACCTACAACTAAAAAATGATCTGATATATCTGTTGCCCCTCAATAAATATGCACATCCTGAAGTCTATTCATCAACCTTTTATCCACCAATACATAGTCCAACAAACTACTGTCATTTCGCCCTATATCATTTCTCGTATATTTCTCTATATTTTTATATATATATATATATATATATATATATATATATATATATATATATATATATATATATATATATATATATATATATATATATTATATATATATATATATATATATATATATATATATTATATATATATATATATATATATATATATATATATTGCCTGTTACCAAACTTTATACAAAGTTGAATCAGTCTCCCCATTATCATTTACACCTGGCACCCTAAACTTACCTACCACGCCCTCTACAACCGTTTCTCCCACTTTAGCATTTATGTCCCCACCACAATTACTCTCTAACTTGGTTCAAAACTCCCTAAACCCTACACATGTGCTGCTATGTATGATTATCTATGCAACTGTGTTTGTGTATGCCTGAATAAACTTACACTTAATATCTCCCAAAATCTCTCTTTCCTCTACATTCTTCTCTTCTGCAGGTGCATAAACACTTATTATAACTCACTTTTCTCATCCAACCCTTATTTTAATCCATATAATCCTTCATATTTTATCTCCACCATTTTAGAGGTAAGGAAGGGGTAGCAATAATGTTGAAGGATCAGTTATGGAAGAAAATGGAATGGAAATGTATAAATTCAAGGATTATTATTTATTTTATATAAATAATAATCCTTGAATTTATACATTTACATTCGATTTTCTTCTTCCATAACTGATCCTTCAACATTATTGCTGCCCCTTCCTTACCTCTAAAATGGTGGAGATAAAATATGATAGATGTTCCATCTCTGGCAAACCTAGCCAGTAAATATCTGAGTTAAACGTCATCACTGGAGAGTGAAAGATTGTTCAGCGCCAGAGGACACGATATAGCTGATGCATCCTGGGGCCACGATATAGCTGATGCATCCTGGGGCCACGATATAGCTGATGTATCCTGGGGCCACGATATAGCTGATGCATCCTGGGGCCACGATATAGCTGATGCATCCTGGGGCCACGATATAGCTGATGCATCCTGGGGCCACGATATAGCTGATGCATCCTGGGGCCACGATATAGCTGATGCATCCTGGGGCCACGATATAGCTGATGCATCCTGGGGCCACGATATAGCTGATGCATCCTAGGCCACGATATAGCTGATGCATCCTGGGGCCACGATATAGCTGATGCATCCTGGGGCCACGATATAGCTGATGCATCCTGGGGCCACGATATAGCTGATGCATCCTAGGGCCACGATATAGCTGATGCATCCTGGGGCCACGATATAGCTGATGCATCCTGGGGCCACGATATAGCTGATGCATCCTGGGGCCACGATAGAGCTGATACATCCTGGGGCCACGATATAGCTGATGCATCCTGGGGCCACGATATAGCTGATGCATCCTGGGGCCACGATATAGCTGATGCATCCTAGGGCCACGATATAGCTGATGCATCCTGGGGCCACGATATAGCTGATGCATCCTGGGGCCACGATATAGCTGATGCATCCTAGGGCCACGATATAGCTGATGCATCCTGGGGCCACGATATAGCTGATGCATCCTGGGGCCACGATATAGCTGATGCATCCTGGGGCCACGATATAACTGATGCATCCTGGGGCCACGATATAGCTGATGCATCCTGGGGCCACGATATAGCTGATGCATCCTGGGGCCACGATATAGCTGATGCATCCTGGGGCCACGATATAACTGATGCATCCTGGGGCCACGATATAGCTGATGCATCCTGGGGCCACGATATAGCTGATGCATCCTGGGGCCACGATATAGCTGATGCATCCTGGGGCCACGATATAACTGATGCATCCTGGGGCCACGATATAGCTGATGCATCCTGGGGCCACGATATAGCTGATGCATCCTGGGGCCACGATATAACTGATGCATCCTGGGGCCACGATATAGCTGATGCATCCTGGGGCCACGATATAGCTGATGCATCCTGGGGCCACGATATAGCTGATGCATCCTGGGGCCACGATATAGCTGATGCATCCTGGGGCCACGATATAGCTGATGCATCCTGGGGCCACGATATAGCTGATGCATCCTGGGGCCACGATATAGCTGATGCATCCTGGGGCCACGATATAGCTGATGCATCCTGGGGCCACGATATAGCTGATGCATCCTAGGGCCACGATATATCTGATGCATCCTGGGGCCACGATATAGCTGATGCATCCTAGGGCCACGATATAAGTTTCATTTTCCTGCAGGTAAATTTGTTGATGAAGTAAAATATTAAAAAAAAAGCTTGGAATCGTTGGAATCCTCACCATAACTGGATTTTGATTACTGTAGATGCTTCCTGGACACAAGGTTCACACTGCCACTGCTATAAGTCATAAATTCACAATTTTATTAAATAGTAATATTTGTTTTTTATTCAATAACTAACAAATGCTTCATCAATCTGCCCTTCAAAATATTATTGACGATTCATTCTATTAATATGATGATAATCCATAAGTATAGTCCGAATAGATGCAAATTTGATTTTTTTCTCAAATACTTAAAAAACTTTGAATCAAAGGAATCGGATCAATTATTCGAAAATGCCTTTTCTGATCGGCTTCAAACTTTTACAGATTGTCAGTCACTTTGAGTTGTGTAAATTGCAATTTGCCAGTTTTATTAAGCAAATAGTTTCCCACGTTATAACTAGTGAATATCTCACCTGATCAAACCCTAAACGGTGGTGTATTTTCGTAAAAAATCTGTAATAATTTTGAGCTGTGTGGTTGTGAATAAATGGTTCAGAGAACCGACGAGTTGGTAAATTAGACACATATGCAACACTTGGGTATCTTTATTGAGGAAACGTTTCGCCACACAGTGGCTTCATCAGTCCATACAAAGGAGAATGGTGAAGAACAGGAGGAGTGTGAGGTTGTCAGGCCCTCAATCTTGAGTCGATGTTGTCAGTCCATCAATCTAGAATAGAATAACAGCATATGAGCAGAGGGAGCTTATATACTGTAGACAGGAGAGGTGCAGCAGTTGTAGGAGGTGTCACATCAATCTATTCTAGATTGATGGACTGACAACATCGACTCAAGATTGAGGGCCTGACAACCTCACACTCCTCCTGTTCTTCACCATTTTACTAATAACATTCATCATGAGGAAACGTTTGGTAAAATATTTTTAATAATGTATATTATTATAACCTAATGTGAACATTGGAACCCACACTCTCACCACCTCACTATCTCATTGTGACTGACACAAAACATTGGAACCCACACTCTCACCACCTCACTATCTCATTGTACCTGACACAAAACATTGGAACCCACACTCTCACCACCTCACTATCTCATTATGACTGACACAAAACATTGGAACCCACACTCTCACCACCTCACTATCTCCACCTCACTATCTCATTGTGACTGACACAAAACATTGGAACCCACACTCTCACCACCTCACTATCTCATTGTGACTGACACAAAACATTGGAACCCACACTCTCACCACCTCACTATCTCATTATGACTGACACAAAACATTGGAACCCACACTCTCACCACCTCACTATCTCATTGTGACTGACACAAAACATTGGAACCCACACTCACCACCTCACTATCTCATTGTGACTGACACAAAACATTGGAACCCACACTCTCACCACCTCACTATCTCATTGTGACTGACACAAAACATTGGAACCCACACTCTCACCACCTCACTATCTCATTATGACTGACACAAAACATTGGAACCCACACTCTCACCACCTCATTATCTCATTGTGACTGACACAAAACATTGGAACCCACACTCTCACCACCTCACTATCTCATTGTGACTGACACAAAACATTGGAACCCACACTCTCACCACCTCACTATCTCATTGTGACTGACACAAAACATTGGAACCCACACTCTCACCACCTCACTATATCATTGTGACTGACACAAAACATTGGAAACCACACTCTCACCACCTCACTATCTCATTGTGACTGACACAAAACATTGGAACCCACACTCTCACCACCTCACTATCTCATTGTGACTGACACAAAACATTGGAACTCACACTCTCACCACCTCACTATCTCATTGTGACTGACACAAAACATTGGAACCCACACTCTCACCACCTCACTATCTCATTGTGACTGACACAAAACATTGGAACCCACACTCTCACCACCTCACTATCTCATTGTGACTGACACAAAACATTGGAACACACACTCTCACCACCTCACTATCTCATTGTGACTGACACAAAACATTGGAACCCACACTCTCACCACCTCACTATCTCATTGTGACTGACACAAAACATTGGAACCCACACTCACCACCTCACTATCTCATTGTGACTGACACAAAACATTGGAACCCACACTCTCACTACCTCACTATCTCATTGTGACTGACACAAAACATTGGAACCCACACTCTCACCACCTCACTATCTCATTGTGACTGACACAAAACATTGGAACCCACACTCCCACCACCTCACTATCTCATTGTGACTGACACAAAACATTGGAACCCACACTCTCACCACCTCACTATCTCAGTGTGACTGACACAAAACATTGGGAAATAATTATGACAAATGTCGAACTACATTGACCATTCTGTCGTCTGTACACAACCTTGAACATTAATATACATAATATATGAACAATAATGTATACTGAAACATACAACGTGATCAATATACTGAGGGAATGACATGAATTTTTTTATTTTATTTAAAAACACATATATACATAATCCAATAAATGCCCAAGAATAAATCAGGCTCATAAACAAAAACAAGCAAACAGAACAGAAACAAACACATCTGTCAATATATCCTATACTAAGAACCCGTGCCAAAAGCACATAAAAAACAAAAAAATGTCCATCCTACTACCAATCCTAGCTAAATTTTATATACAAGAACATAACACACTGTCAATGAAACTGTACATACACTGTCTCAAAAACACCGTAAAATTAAACCTTTGTTATATATCCTACTTCTTCCCTGCCACAAAACGCAGTACAAAGGCATGGAATAACATAAAACTTTAAACTTTCTGCCTATAAAACAGTTGTTGCACAATAACACATAAAAAAAAACTGACCCCCGAAACAAGGGTCACACCACAACATCATCTTAAATAAGAAATACATTAACATCAAGCCATCACTACCGTAGACAACACTGTCTACAACACAACGTCACACTCCACACCGGAGAATAAGTCCACACAAAACACATTTGTGTTGCATACATATACAAACACTCTAGAAAAAAAACACATAAATATGCAGAAGCTGCACATAATGTAAATTCAAACAAAAGATAGTAAACACATACAGAATACAGTACTAAAAACGGTAAACCTAAGAAATACATAGCAAAACATCAACATAATCCTACATGAATTGCCACAGATACCTGGGAAAACTGCACCCAAGCACACCTGCACACTGTCGGTTGTAGAGTGTTTAACACCTAATACCTCCTAACCTCAAACCTGCCACATAAATGCAAACTGCCAGCACATCACCACCGACAAACCCTACTACTTGATTTTTAGAATATTACACTACTACATACCTAGAGGAAAACCCCATGCGTCCATGACCCCTATGACCACCCCCACCCCAAACCAACATCACTCCAAGTCTGAGTCAACACACACCTGAAAAATTACCTACAACCCCATAAAACCCCTGAAACGTCCAAAACTCGGACACCCACGATACCACCCCGACCCAACCCATCCTAGCTTCAACCCTGTATACCCACGCCTAACCAACCACACATCAATCAACCAAACTATAACCTAGTCAACCCCTTCCCGATATGCCCAACCTCCCCCCTCCCCCTTCCCCCCCACTCGACCAGTCCCCCTCGATTGGCTCCTACTTCATCCCCAAAACTCTAAAAGGGACACCACCGTCATCGTTCTATAACACTCAGAGAAAGCCTCAACCCAAGTTCTCCCATACAAACCCTGATTCCTACATTTCGTCCTGTAAAAATGTGCCGCCAAGGCACGAACCCGCCTCCCACCCACTCCCTCGCACATACCCCACGACACATATATGAAATCAACCACCAGGTACATTAACCCTCTACGTACATTTTCCCCAAAACCACCAATATCCAGGCTTAAAGCCCCTAACATCGAAAGCCCACCCCCACCCACACTCCTAAGAACCCGTCCAAACCATTCCCATACCCCGGCTAAATCTTCACAAAAATACACCGCATGGTACGACGTATCCAAAAACCCACATCTCAAACAAGTACCCTCACTCGCTAAACCCATTAAAAACAATTGCGCTTTAGAAGCCAAGATTCCATGTAGGAATCGAAAAACCGTCTCCCTAACCCTCGCCCTCAGCCTTAACTTCCGGAAACCTACCCAAGTCGCCTGCCAATTATACTTTGGGTACTCTGCTACCCCTTGCACTATACCCCGCCTCCCCCAACCTTGTCCAAAACCCCCACCCGAAAACCCCTTGGCTCTCTGACGACTAGTAAAACCCTCAACATTGCCTCACATAAACTCAGGTCAAGTCACTCCACCACCTCCGTACCTCACACATTACCACTCCCACCCGCTTACCCCCCACCCCTCCCTCCTCCACATATCTCTGCTTTACATATATCCCTATAAGCCTCCTATGTAAGGGTATCAACCCCAAACCTCCCTTACTAACCGGCGTCATGACGACCTCCTTATTGAGCCAATGTCTACCAAAACCCCATATATATTGCAACACTCTCCACTGTAATAATTCAACATCTCTCCCCACGAGTGGGTATACCCTTGCCACATGCCACAATTTACTATACAGTAAAACATTCACTACCATAACCCTCTGCATTAATGTCACATCTCCCGGTCTCCATCCACTCATTCGCGCTTTTGTCGCCGTTACCACCTTAGAAGAATTTTCATCCCTCGCCCTACTCGCATCATTACAAAAAATTATCCCACAAATTTTCAAGCACTCAACAACATGCCAACCATACCTCTTCCCCAAGTCCCCGCCCACCCACGTCCCCACCTCAAACAATTTAGATTTTACCCTGTTAATCCTCATCCCCGTAGCTGCCCCAAAAACACTTATAATCCTTCCTATAGCATCTAACCCCTGCCACCCACCTACGAGAATTGTTGTGTCATCAACATAACCCACTATTCCTGATGCACAACCATGTACCTGCCCCTCCTCCCCTACCCCCTTCGATACTAACCTATAAAAAGGATCCTGTAAGCATGCAAACAGAATTTGCGACAAAGGGCACCCCTGCCGCAAACCCCGCTTCATGTCCACCACTTCCATTCAATTGAACCCGCACAAAAGCCCCCTCATACAACATTTGAACCCAACCCACTACCTCATTCCCAAAACCCTGCTTACGAAGAATGTCAAATAACATATTCCTATCCACACTGTCATAAGCCGTTTCCCAATCAAGCCCTAAGACCCCACCCCCCTCACGACCCTCAATGAATGCCCTAATCCTACCATGCCCATTCCCCATACACCTCCCCGGTATCCCATACTGACCACGCTCTATGATAGAATCCAAAACCTTTTTAACCCTATTATCCAAAATCCTTGCAAAGATTTTGTAATCTGCACATAAAAGTGAAATAGCTCTGTAATGCCTAATCGTTTCCACCAATTTCCCCTTAGGCACTAAAACCACAACTCCAGTGCACTGATCCTCACCTATATACCTTACTTCCTTCAAACGATTGAAAACTTTTGTCAAACATTCCTTCAACACTCCCCAATGTTGAACATAAAAATCACTAGGTAAGCCATCGACTCCCGGCGCTTTACCCATCTGCATCCCCTATACCGCGAACCACACTTCCTCCTCAGTTATACTACCCTCCATACCTTTCCTCTCCTCCTCACTAATCCCTACCTGTATACCCTCCAAAACTTCCTCTTTCGCCTCCACCTCCTCCAACCTCAGGTCTAGATACCGCCGGAACCAAACATCCACAAACCCACTCATACCCTC
Source organism: Cherax destructor (assembly GCA_009830355.1). Taxonomy (NCBI): domain Eukaryota; kingdom Metazoa; phylum Arthropoda; class Malacostraca; order Decapoda; family Parastacidae; genus Cherax; species Cherax destructor. The sequence goes on from WNWK01000630.1 coordinate 104,388, forward strand.
TGTCGACTGCAGTACCTGTCCCTCCGTATACCCACCCAACTCCTCGTGCACCTTCAATGACGTCATCGTCATACCCTGCCTCCTCTTTTGAAAACCACGCAAAACAGTCAAAGACGGTTTGTCCCCCCACAGCACATCCTCAATACCTGCCCTCACTCTGATAGCCTGGAATCTCTCATTCTGTATTTCCTTCAACTGGCCCTTCAAAACCTCTATGTCCTCCAACGAGTAACCCGCCCCCCCACATAACAATCATGCAACTGCCCCTCCAAATACCTCTGCAGGCCATAACACAATCGCGCCTGCTCTCTACCTTCACGTCTATAAAAATCCTGAATACCCACTTTCGCCACTCCATTCCACCAGCCCACCACATCTTCCCAGTCCTTCCCATCATTCCCCATTCCCTCCCACCACTCCTCAAAACTCCTACACAGTTCCCCCTGCAATAAGCCCATGTTAAGCTTCCAATAACTAGCATACGTTCTAACAACTCCCTCCCATCCCAACACTGCCAACACACCCCTGTGATCGGAAAACCCAACATCAACGCAATCCACACCCTCCACTATAACATCCCTCGACACATACATGTGATCGAGTCTTGCAGCATAGCCCCTACGTATGAACGTATGTTCTATATGCCACCCACCGCCCCCTACCACATCTCTGACTCCTGCCACCCAAAATATCACGCAAAACCCTAACTCACACCCCGCCCCTCTCGGTTCCACATCCCTCTTCCTAATCACACAATTCCAATCCCCTGCGATAATAGTCACAACCGGCAACCCACGTAAGAAATATATCAACTCCTCTCTCACAAACTCTTCCTTAGTTCTTCTACAACGTTTAGCCGGCATATAAACTCCCACTATACACACTCTGACATTCCCCCATAAACCCTCAACCCTTACCATCCTCCCCCCCCCTCTTTCCATGCCAACAACCGAAAGGGACTGGTCACACGTATTCCTATAGCCACCCCTCCCTTGAAACTACCCGCACTACCCGCATAAACTGTAAACCCACTTAACGTCAAATCTCTCCCCAACCTATAATTATGCTCTTGCAATATACACACATCCACATTTAAACGTCTTAACGTCACCTCTACCCATTTACGTTTGACCTCCGCTCGGAGGCCATTTACATTCATCGTTAAACACCTGAAAAGAACGCAGGGGGCTTTCCTCTACTTTTCAACTTCCTCGTCACTACCGACTTTCCCTTACTAATGCTCTCTTCCTCTACTGACACTCCCAGTACTTGCCTGTCTGCTTTCCTGTCCCTCCCTCCCTCTCTACCCTTGCCACTACCCCGTTTCCCTTTTGCCACCTCCACCCAGGCCTTCTTGCACACCTGCTGCCCAGGTGTTAGGACATCGTCCTCAACTAGACCACTAGGCTTTTTCCTTGAGTCCCCTGTAGCCTCCATAGCCTCACAATCCTCTCCCCTGTGCACTTCTACACCAACCTCCTGGACCTGAAGGCAAGGCCCACTCTCTGAGACGCCCATCACACTCGTCTCACCCGCGTCCCTCCTCACATCTGAACCTGAGTCCACCACACCATGCTGTGTGCCCTCACACACAGGACTGTCCAACAACAGCGGAAAATGCTCCAAAAGTGGCTCAGACAAAACCAAGTTCAAACCTTCCGGCAGAGCCACTACCTCTGTCTCCGCTGTCTCGCCATCCTGGGTCACCTGTGACAACGTTAGTACGCGCTTATCCTCCTTATCAACAATGTCACTCCATTGTCCACTTGGCACCACGCTCATATTCTCCCGTGGCGACTCATCCATAGCATCCACGACCACCAAGTCATCCTTCCTCATACCATCAGCAGCGCCATGTCTCTGATGGCCCATCCGACGATCACATGCCGCCGCCACATGTCCAGGTAATCCACACAGGCGAAACGTTCGAACTTGGTCTGTGTAAGTCACATAGACTTGCTACCGGAACTCATCCATCATGATGTAAGAAGGTATCTGACGTTTGAGCGTCATTTTCAAAGAAAATGAACCTTCTGGCAGCCCGGCATAAGTCCCCTGTGCCCACCGGCCCACCGTGGCTGCATGGACGTCACCAAATTGACTGAAGACGTTTCGCACATCAACATCCAACGCTTCGAACGGCACATTTCGAATCCGTATATAAGTGTAGTACCAGGACACATCTCGAAGCCGTACCTCTAATCCCGTGTTGATGACAATCCTCTTCTCCTGATACGTTTCAACCACTCGCTCATATGCGCTGGCCACTGCAAACTTGACAAAAATCCTCGACGAACCGTTGAGAGATATTCCAAATAATTCTTCATTGGATATCCCTAAAGAATCCTCAAAACAGCTGGGAGGAGAACATCTGCGTTGCTTGGGTAAATCACGCCCTGCAACACTTCAATACAAACAGTATTGACACGTCGTCTGTAGCGCTCCACCATGTTGATGAAAACTACCAGTTCTCAACTCCACCGCTAGGGACCAAAAAACAAGCACACCCGCACTCCGCAAAGGCTGGGCAGCGAATGAATGACATGAATACATATAACCAAAATCATGATTTTTCCTTTGTATATAAATATAATAAACGGGAAAGAACAGACTATAACCAAACTATTATAGGTGAAACATCAGGTGTATACATCTAAATGCATATATAAGCCCTCACATACACTTACGTATGCCAGACCTTACCAGGTACCCTGTGCCAGACAAACCCCATTGCTTGCCCTGACACCTTCCTACCATTCCCTCCCCCTCAAGGTCACCGATACATTCTCCAAACGCCCCATAACCCCCCGCCCTCCCCCTCTCCCCTCTCATACTCATGCATACCTCCTAATCAACACATACTCTAAACCAAACCTCCCCCCGGGAGACCAACCCCTTTCGTACCATTCCCATCCCTCCCCCCCAATAAAGTCCCCATTGTCAACTGCCTATACCCCACCGAAAACCCCCACTCCCATGCCTGACTGTAAAGTCCTTGATTCCTGCATTTTGTTCTAAAGAACCGTGCTGCAAGAGCCCGGATTCTCCCCCCCCGACCTCCTCATACCCCAAGTTACAAAAATATAATCCAAAACCAGATACATAACCGCACGCCTAACACCCTCAGGACTACCCCAACATCTAAACTTAAAACTCGCAACACAGACAACCCTCCTTCCCCCACCTCCCTGATCATCCCACCGAACCACTCTCGAACCCTAGCCAAATCCTCGCAAAAATATATAACATGAAAAGCCGTTTCCAAAATCCCACAGCGCTGGCATATCCCGTCCTTTATTAGACCCATTACGAAAAGTTTAGCTCTGGATGCCAATATATTATGCAGAAACCTAAACCCCGTTTCCCGCACCCTGGCCGGCAATTTTAACCTTTTTAACCAAAACCACGTAGCCCCCCAATCATACTTTGGATAAGCTGCCGCCCCCTGTATCTCCAACTCACCAGTTCCAACACCATATCAAGCACCTTAACCCGCATTTTCCGCGGTTCCGAGACTACTATGAGATGTTGCAAGAGTGCCTCACAAACCTGAAGATCCTTACCATGCCACCACCGCCTGCTCTCCCTCATAACCCTGTCCACTCTCACCCCTCCCCTTCCTCCCCTCGCCAAAAATTCCTGCCTCACTTAAATCCCCATCAATCGCCTCCTCAGAGGTATCAATCCCATACCTCCTCTTTCCACCCTAGTCATAACCACTCCCTCCCACAACCAATGTCTTCCAAAACCCCAAATAAAATGCAAAACCCTCTTTTGCAGCCGCCGAATATCCTATTCCATGAGAGGATAAACCGCAGCTACGAACCACAACTTACTGTAAACCAATGCATTTACCACAATGACCCTGTGCAAAAGAGTTATCTCCCCCGGCCTCCATCCTGCCATCCTACCCACAGCTGCCTCTATCACCGCAGAAGAATTAAACTCCCGTGCAACTTGCGGCTCATTACAAAAAACAACACCACAAATTTTTATCCTATCCACTGTATTCCATCCAAACCTCTGACCCAACGCAAAGTTCCCACCTTAACAATTTCTGATTTTGCCCTATTTGCACTCATCCCAGTAGCCAACCCAAAATCTCTATCATCTTATTAACAGTGCCCAGCCCTCTAAGCTTCCCACAAAGATAGTGGTGTCATCAACATACCCGACGATACCTGGGGCACATTCTGGGTCCCTCCCCTCTCTCACACCCTCCTGCACCAATCTATAGAAGGGATCCTGCAGACATGCGAACAGGAGCTGCGACAAGGGACACACCTGTCGCAGCCCCGTCCCATGCCCACCACGGTCCCCACCCTCCCATTCACCTGTGCTCTGCCATAAAGCGTCCCCACCTACCCCACTACCTCCTCCCCAAACCCCTGTTTCAATAATATGCCCTGCAACATCTCTCTATTCACGCTGTCATAGGCAGTTTCCCAATCCAACCCACGACGCCCTCCCTACCTTCAACAAACCCTTTTATTCTACGGTGCCCTCCTCATACTACGTCCAGGAACTACTCGTACTGCCCTCCCTCTAAAATATTATTTAATACTTTCTTCATACGATTCACCAAAATACACGCAAAAATCTTATAGTCAGCACAGAGTAAAGTTATCGCTCTATATCCCTTTAATGTCCCGCAACCCCGGCCCTTGGGTATTAAAACCACTATCCCTGTTCACTGCTCTTCACTCAAACTTCCCATTGACTTCATACAATTGAAAACCCTCACCAATACTTCTCTAAAACCTCCCAATGAGTCACATAGAAGTCGCCCGAAATCCCGTCCAAACCCGGTGTCTTCCCAAGTTTCTGTCTCTGCACCGCCTGCCATACCTCTTCCTCAGTAATACGTCCCTCCAAACCTTTCCTGTCCTCCTGACTAATCCTCTCTAAGATGCTACCTAAAACGAAACCACACGCCTTCTGATTATATAACCCTTCTGCAACTTTCTCTGAAACCATCTATCTGTATAGCAACTCATGCCCTCAGTGTTACGTATCACCTGACCACTCCTATACCCATCTAAGTCCTCATCCACTGTTAAGGACATAATCGTCATGCCCTTCCGTCGTTCCCGAAATTTACGCAATACCATAGCTGAGGGTTTATCCCCCATAAAACATCCTCCAATCCCCCTCTAACCCTAATAACATGAATATTTTCATTTTGAATCTCCTTAATTGGCCCCGCAGTTCATCGATCTCATCCTACGGGTACCTCCCCACCCCTTATAACACTCCCGCAACTGCTCCTCCAAATACCTCTGCTTCCCATACCTCAACTTCCCATCCTCAGACCCCATCCGCATGTAAAATCCCTTATTGCCACCTTTGCTCGTGTATCCCACCATTTCACAACATCCTCGATACCATTACCCCCACCCCACAATCTTCCCCACCATTCCTCAAAAACCTCACGATGTCCCTCACCCTGCAGCAAACACACATTCAATTTCCAATAACTAGGATAAATCATAACTGCACCTCCAATCCTAACTCAACCAAAACACCTCTATGATCTGAAAACCCATCTCCACACAGGTTACACTGCCCACCTGTATATCCTGCGTTACAAAACCCGATCAAGCCGTGCCACATATCCTCTCCGTACAAAGGTGTGTTCCACGTTCCACCCCCCACCCCGTACCACATCCACCACCCCCACCGCCCCCAAAACCTCCCTTAAGGCACCCAACATACATCCCGCCCCTCTAGGCTCGACATCCTTCCCTCTAATTATACAATTCCAATCACCTGCTACAATAGTAACCATAGGAAGGCCCTTAAGGCGTAAACTAAATCATTACGAGCAAAATCCTCCTAACCCTACGATCATTGCACGCCGGCATATACACCCCAACAAAACACACCTGAATATCCCCCACTCACCTTCCACCCTAACAATTCTACCCCCTCCCCTCCTCCCATGTCCTCAGATGAAAAGGGCTGGTCTCCCGCACCCCACCATCACCCTCCCTTTAAATGCCCAGAACCTCCTGTATATAACCTATAACCTTTCAACATTAATTCCTTCCACACCTATAATTATGCTCCTGTAGGAAGCATATGTCTACATTCATATGTCTCAGTGTTGCCTCCACCCATTTCCTCTTAACCTCCGCTCGGAGGCCATTGACATTCATATTCAAACACTTGAATTCTGCAATGGGGTTTTCCTCTCAGTCTCACAGATCCTGGCTCCACAGTTTTGAAAGTACCACCAAACCCTCGGCTCTCCTTTCCATTTCTACCTCCACCTTTCCCCTTGGCTCCCCCTTTCCCTCCCTTAGCTATGTCCACCCAGGTCTTTTTACTGGACCTCTGTCCTGGTGTAATCACATCGTCGTCAGCCTCACCACTTGGCCTCTTACGTGACTCACTCTCAAACTCCATGACCCTCCCCCGGAGACCTATGCACCTCCACTTCTGCAACAACCACTGACCTGCAGTTGACCACTTAAGCACCATCAACACCCACACCCCCCTGACTCTCCACATCTCCATCCGATTCCACTACCGTACTCTGCAACTCTCCCAGCAATGGACTATCCAGAATCCTCCTCAGGTCCTCAAGACTGGGGTCCAGGAACTCAGTCCCATCCTCCAGTGGACTTCTTTCAGGGGTGACCCCTGCCGCCTCATTAGTCTCACTCATAGACTCCTGAGGCAACGTCAACACAGCCTCCTCACTCGCTTCAACAGCATCACTCCATTTATCAATTCCCACAGCATTCGCCATTATATCTTCTACCACAGGTGTCGCTAACAGCACCTGTTCCTCTCGGGCACCTGGCTCTATCCGCACGTCGTCCTCACCTCGAGTCCCATTGTATGGGCCCCGTCGCCGATCACACATTGCTGCCATATGCCCAGTGCCACCGCATAGTCGACACGTCCTCTGCTGTCCTGCATACGTCACGTACACCTGGGTACGGAATGCCTCCATCACAACAAAAGAAGGTATTTGCCGCCTCAGGGTCATTTTAAGGGAGAATGACCCCTCTGGCATTCCTGCATATGGCCCATGGGCCCATCTCCTACGGTGGCAGCATGGATGACCCCATACTGGCAAAATACCTGTCTGATGTCTACCTCGTCGGCTTCAAAAGGAATATTCTTGATCCATATCCACAGTAGTGCGCCGACGCATCCCGAAGACGTACTCCAAGTTTGTGTTGATTACGATGTTCTTCTCCTGATATCTGTCGACGATTCCATTGTAGACACTACTGGATGCAAACTTGACAAAACCCTGGCAGATCCATTCAGGGATATCCGTAAATGTCCTCTGTAGATATCCTGTAAGTGTCTCTCAAAATTAAAGGCAAGAGAACGTCACCATTGCTGGGATACACAACTCCCTGCAGCAAATCAATGCATACAGTATGTACTCGTCACCGGTATCCATCCGCCATCTTGTAGAAAATCAAAGTTCTCTGACTCCTCCACCAGGGAGCTCTGTACGCACATCCGTTCACCACCAAGGCTGGGGAACGACCAAGAGGGAGAGTAGTGTGGTGGAGAAGGATTCTAGTGTGGTGGACAGGGAGGTTAATATAGTGCAGAGGCTAGTGTACTGAAGAGAGAGGCTAGTGTGATGGAGAGGGAGGCTAGTGTGATGGAGAGGGAGGCTAGTATAGTGGAGAGGGAGGCTAGTGTGGTGGAGAGGGAGGCTAGTGTGGAGGAGAGGGAGGTTAGTTGATGGAGAGGGAGCTAGTGTACTGGGGAGGAAAGTTAGTGTGATGAAGAGGGAGGCTAGTGTACTGGGGAGGAGGACAGTATACTGACTGTTGCAGGTAGTCCAGAGGCAATGCTAATAGCTATGCTGTGACATGTGACCTCATAACACCACACAACAGGTCAGAATAAATATTCGAAATGATTCTATACACTTCCATTATACGTATGTTGATATATTGTGTAAAAATCACAATATTTACAAACGTTGATTGTTTAATGTTTAAGGCTTTATAGAAGTGAATGGAGACAAATGTTTTTTAGGACTTGACCTGCTGTTGGAGTGTCAGCAAGGTAACATTTATGAAGGGTTTCAGGGAAAGGCAGGCGGACTTGATTCCTGGAGATGGGAGAGTGTCGCACTCTGAAGGAGGGTGTTAATGCTGCAGTTTTGTAGCTGTAGTGTAAGCACGCCTCTGGCAAGACAGTGACGGAGTGAGGATGATGAAAGTTTTTTAGTCGGTTACCCTGCTGCCTGGGGGGAAACGGCCTATGTGTTAAATATATATATATATATATATATATATATATATATATATATATATATATATATATATATATATATATATTAACACATCGGCCGATTCCACCAAGGCAGGGTGGCTCGAAAAAGAAAACTTTCGTCATCATTCACTCATCACTGTCTTGCCAGAGGGGTGCTTTACACTACAGTTATAAAACTGCAACATTAACACCTCCTTCAGAGTGCAGACACTGTACTTCCCATCTCCAGGACTCAAGTCCGGCTTGTCGGTTTCCTGAATCCCTTCATAAATGTTACTTTGCAATATGTAAGTTATAAGGTTGCAGCCTGATACTCCACCTCATGAGTCTGGTGTTGTGGTTCTTCAAAGAATTCAAGTAAACCAGAGGGTTGTGGTCATTGTAGACTGTGACCACCTGAGACGACTGACCCACGTAGACCTCAAAATCCTCTAATGCTATTATCAGAGCGAGGGCTTCTTTTCAATTGTGGAGTAAGCCCTCTGGTGGGGTTGGTATTTGGTTGAGTGATAAGCCACCGGCTGCAACCCATCGGCCCCAGATTCCAGAAGTACTGCCCCCACCCCTGATTCACAAGCATCAACCAGTAATGTAAAAAGGTTTTGAGGAATCAGGAGACAGAAGAACGGGTGCAGTACAAAGGATGCGCTTACTTTTGTGAAAGCGTCTTGACATTCAGGGACCATTGAAAGGGGAATTTCTGACTGGTAAGTGAGGTTAGAGGGGCTACGACATCTGCAAAATTCTTACAGAATCTTCTATAAAACCCTACCATACCTAGGAAACGGAGGGATTTCCTATCATGAGGTACTGGATAATTTTTTAATGGCAAGAATTTTAGCAAATTTAGGGGCCACTTTGCCACTTCCTACTTCATGGCCCAAAAAAATTTACAGTAGACTGGCCCAAGGATGACATAGATAAGTTAACAGTTAAGTGGAAACTTTGAAAAGTCTCAAATAGAGCCTTAAGCCTAAACAGGTGTTGGTCCGACACCACCACAATAGCCTGATGGATCAGTTTCTGGAATGATGCAGGCGAGTTTTTCAATCTGAAGGGGGTTACTGTATATTGAAAATGACCTGGAATTACAAAGGCCTTATCTGTTAAAGGTACCTTATAGTAACCTTTAAGTAGGTCGAGTTTAGACACAAAAGTAGCCTTACCCACGAAGTCGATTACGTCATCCAGACATGGCAGAGGGTAAACATCTGAAATACTGACCTCATTCACCTTACCGTAGTCTGCACACATTCGAAACCCTCCATCAGCTTTGTTAACAAGGATGCACGGTGAAGCCCACGGACTAGATGACTCCTCCACTAACCCATGCTCTAACAGAAATTCTACCTCCTGCTGAAGTAGCCTCTGTTTTTCAGGATTAGCTCTGTAGGGGGAGAGTTTAATAGGTTTAGAGTTTCCAACATCTACATCATGATATCCTAGTGTACATTTTTTTTCGGAACATCCGAAAAGATATCAGGGTAAGATTGTAGAAGTGCAGTTAAACTTGTTACTTGATCTTTAGACAGCCCCACAATTAAAGGGCTAGAGTCCTTGAGGAGGACAAAATTGGGAAGCATTGCCTGAATTTCAGGAATAGGGTGCAAAGAGTCAGGGTCGTCTAGATAGGTAGAAAACAGTCATTTCTGGGACTTTATCTGAAGTAATAAATGCTGCTTTAATTTGATTAATGTGGTATGTTTTTCTTTTAGAGGTCTTATCAAAGGGAGATACCACATAATTTACATCAATTAATTTACTTACAATTTGCATGGGTTCCGTAAATTTAGCTTTTAAGGTGTGGCCAGGTATAGGTTCCTGCACTAGCACCTTGTCTCCTGGATGAAAGGAGCGAAACTTTTAACTTCTGTCATACCTCTGTTTTCATTGTATTTTGATCTGCTTTTAAGTTAGCCTTAGCCAACTGACGTGCCACCTGTTGAAGAGGGTTGTGGAGGCGTCTTCTCTCATCCATCCTTCCTTGAGCACCCGAAGAGGACCTCGTACATTGTGCCCAAAGATCAGCTCAAACGAACTGCACCCTGTAGACTCTTGCACAGTTTCTCTCATTGCAAACAGCAACAGAGGAAGTGATTCATCCCAGTCTGTAGGAAAATGCATGCAAAAAGTTCTCATCATAGTTTTTAATGTCTGATGGAATCTTTCCAAGGCGCCTTGGGATTGAGGATGATAGGCAGTGGATAACTTGTGAATTATTCCTAGCCTAGTTAATGCTTCCCTAAATGCTTTGGCAGTAAAATTAGTGCCTTGGTCGCTCTGAATAGACTTAGGGACGCTAAAGTAGGAAATAAACCTAGTTAAGGCCTTAAGAATGGCTTTAGTATTGATACTGAGCATGGGAATTGCCTCTGAATATCTAGTGAATTTATCCATAATAGTGAATAAGTACTTATTCCCAGACTCTGACTTAGGTAATGGATCTACACAATCTATGATTAACTCTGCAAAAGGTTCTCCATCAGCGGGTATGGGATGGAGAGGTGCAGGTTTAATGGGGTGTCCAGGTTTCTCTACTTGCTGACATTCTCGACAACAGCGGATATGATTCTTCACATCTTGCCTTAACTTTGGCCAGAATAATTCTTTTAGTATTCTATACATGGTTTTAGTAATTCCTAAGTGGCCTCCTAACGAAGAGATATGAGCAATATTTAGTATTTGTGATCTAAACTTTTTAGGAACTACTAATCTATCTGTCTGTTGCCTTCCTCTACCTGCTTACCAGTCTCAGTGCAGATTAAGAAGTTGTTTTTAATTTTATATTTGACTGGGTAATCTGAAGGGGATTCACCCATGGCTGCCTGAAAAGCGAAATTCAATGAAGGGTTTTTTCGCTGTTCCTCCTGAAAGGACAGTCCCTCAGGCATGGAAACAGAGACATCTGACAATCCTGCAACCCTGGAATAGGAAGGCTTGATCTGGGTCTGTTCACTAAATTTACGAGGCCCTGGCCAGTTTTCCTCGTAAAACAAATTAGCTATTCTAAGATCAGAGTCGTCCAAGGATAGGTTAGCATTCTCATCAGGTATCCATATGGATTTTGCCCGAGTTATTACCAACATTGGAGAAGAATTAGTCATTATAGGTTCTGTACACTTAGTAGAATTAATGTTATTACCCAGTAATAACACAGCATCTTTCATTGGAAATCTGTCAGAAACACCTACAGTCAAATACCCAGAGTAATATTTGCTTTGCACATATATTTTATGTAAAGGGACAGAAAATACTGCTCCTCCAAATGCTTCTAAAAGAACTGACGATTGTAATGACGTTTGTTCAGAAAAAGGAAGTACTCCCTCCGGTATTAAAGAACAAAATGACCCAGGCTCCTGTGGCCTGGTGGTTAAAGCTCTTGCTTCACACACAGAGGGCCTGGGTTCTAATCCTTGCGGGGTGGAAACATTTCAACACATTTCTGTAGTTTCTGTACACCTGTTGTCCTGTTCACCTAGCAGCAAATAGGTACCTGGGTGTTAGTCGACTGGTGTGGGTCGCATCCTGGGGGATAAGATTGAGGATTCCAATGGAAATAAGACAGACAGTCCTCGATGACGCACTGACTTTCTTGGGTTATCCTGAGTGGCTAACCCTCCAGGGTTAAAAATCCGAACGAAATCTTATCTTATCTTCAGTTTTCTTTGACTTCTCCTGAAGGGAAATTTGACAATGATTATAGTATGGGGCGATCCCAAACTCTACTTCTTTCTGAGTCATTTCATTAGGGAATTTAGTAATTCTCCCTACTGGTTGGGGTTTTGTCGGGCAGTTAGGTTTGATGTGGCCGGGTTTATGACAATAGTAACATACTACCTCAGATTTTACTTTGGTTCCTTGCACCAATGCACTTCAGGCTACCTTAAAGCTCGAACCTGGATTTCAAATGCCTCGATAAACTGTTCAGGCTCGGCTTCAACAAAACAAGGAACTAGCTGTACTGCCTTTGCAAGTTAAAGTCATCTACACTCTGTTAAGGGGAAGTGAGGCAGTTCCGAGCTGCTGAGAGACCAAAAATTTAAAAATGAAAAAATTTGTTAATCTTACAGAACAATAGAGCAAAGATCTGGCAACATTTTGGTTTGCGTCTCGTCTTTATACGATAATTTTATAAAGCGTTATCGTAATTATAACAAACAAGGTAACTACGTCATCAGCATGACGCGGCTCGCGTCATAACAGTAACAGTGTACCATCATAAGTAGCATACAAGTAATTTTCCGTATTTTGTTAGTGTATTTTTGAGTCAGATCTTCTAAATATTAACTGGCAACCATCATCGTAGCTGTGAAACATCAGGTGTATACATCTAAATGCATATATAAGCCCTCACATACACTTACGTATGCCAGACCTTACCAGGTACCCTGTGCCAGACAAACCCCATTGCTTGCCCCTGACACCTTCCTACCATTCCTCCCCCTCAAGGTCACCGATACATTCTCCAAACGCCCCATAACCCCCCCCCCCGCCCTCTCCCTCTCCCCTCTCATACTCATGCATACCTCCTAATCAACACATACTCTAAACCAAACCTCCCCCCGGGAGACCAACCCCTTTCGTACCATTCCCATCCCTCCCCCAATAAAGTCCCCATTGTCAACTGCCTATACCCCACCGAAAACCCCACTCCCATGCCTGACTGTAAAGTCCTTGATTCCTGCATTTTGTTCTAAAGAACCGTGCTGCAAGAGCCCGGATTCTCCCCTCACCCCGGACCTCCCTCATACCCCAAGTTACAAAAATATAATCCAAAACCAGATACATAACCGCACGCCTAACACCCTCAGGACTACCCGCAACATCTAAACTTAAAACTCGCAACACAGACAACCCTCCTTCCCCACCTCCCTGATCATCCCACCGAACCACTTCGAACCCTAGCCAAATCCTCGCAAAATATATAACATGAAAAGCCGTTTCAAAATCCCACAGCGCTGGCATATCCCGTCCTTATTAGACCCATTACGAAAAGTTTAGCTCTGGATGCCAATATATTATGCAGAAACCTAAACCCCGTTTCCGCACCCTGGCCGGCAATTTTAACCTTTAACCAAAACCACGTAGCCCCCCAATCATACTTTGGATAAGCTGCCGCCCCCTGTATCTCCAACTCACCAGTTCCAACACCATATCAAGCACCTTAACCCGCATTTTCCGCGGTTCCGAGACTACTATGAGATGTTGCAAGAGTGCCTCACAAACCTGAAGATCCTTACCATGCCACCACCGCCTGCTCTCCCTCATAACCCTGTCCACTCTCACCCCTCCCTCCCTCCCTCGCCAAAAATTCCTGCCTCACTTAAATCCCCATCAATCGCCTCCTCAGAGGTATCAATCCCATACCTCCTCTTTCCACCCTAGTCATAACCACTCCCTCCCGCAACCAATGTCTTCCAAAACCCCAAATAAAATGCAAAACCCTCTTTTGCAGCCGCCGAATATCCTATTCCATGAGAGGATAAACCGCAGCTACGAACCACAACTTACTGTAAACCAATGCATTTACCACAATGACCCTGTGCAAAAGAGTTATCTCCCCCGGCCTCCATCCTGCCATCCTACCCACAGCTGCCTCTATCACCGCAGAAGAATTAAACTCCCGTGCAACTTGCGGCTCATTACAAAAAACAACACCACAAATTTTTATCCTATCCACTGTATTCCATCCAAACCTCTGACCCAACGCAAAGTTCCCACCTTTAACAATTTCGATTTTGCCCTATTTGCACTCATCCCAGTAGCCAACCCAAAAATCTCTATCATCTTATTAACAGTGCCCAGCCCCTCTAAGCTTCCCACAAAGATAGTGGTGTCATCAACATACCCGACGATACCTGGGGCACATTCTGGGTCCCCTCCCCCCTCTCTCACACCCTCCTGCACCAATCTATAGAAGGGATCCTGCAGACATGCGAACAGGAGCTGCGACAAGGGACACACCTGTCGCAGCCCCCGTCCCATGCCCACCACGGTCCCCACCCTCCCATTCACCTGTGCTCTGCCATAAAGCGTCCCCACCTACCCCACTACCTCCTCCCCAAACCCCTGTTTCAATAATATGCCCTGCAACATCTCTCTATTCACGCTGTCATAGGCAGTTTCCCAATCCAACCCCACGACGCCCCCCCCTCCCTACCTTCAACAAACCCTTTTATTCTACGGTGCCCCTCCCTCATACTACGTCCAGGAACTACTTCGTACTGCCCTCCCTCTAAAATATTATTTAATACTTTCTTCATACGATTCACCAAAATACACGCAAAAATCTTATAGTCAGCACAGAGTAAAGTTATCGCTCTATATCCCTTTAATGTCCCGCAACCCCGGCCCTTGGGTATTAAAACCACTATCCCTGTTCACTGCTCTTCACTCAAACTTCCCATTGACTTCATACAATTGAAAACCCTCACCAATACTTCTCGCAAAACCTCCCAATGAGTCACATAGAAGTCGCCCGAAATCCCGTCCAAACCCGGTGTCTTCCCAAGTTTCTGTCTCTGCACCGCCTGCCATACCTCTTCCTCAGTAATACGTCCCTCCAAACCTTTCCTGTCCTCCTGACTAATCCTCTCTAAGATGCTACCTAAAACGAAACCACACGCCTTCTGATTATATAACCCCTTCTGCAACTTTCTCTGAAACCATCTATCTGTATAGCAACTCATGCCCTCAGTGTTACGTATCACCTGACCACTCCTATACCCATCTAAGTCCTCATCCACTGTTAAGGACATAATCGTCATGCCCTTCCGTCGTTCCCGAAATTTACGCAATACCATAGCTGAGGGTTTATCCCCCATAAAACATCCTCCAATCCCCCTCTAACCCTAATAACATGAATATTTTCATTTTGAATCTCCCTTAATTGGCCCCGCAGTTCATCGATCTCATCCTACGGGTACCTCCCCCACCCCTTATAACACTCCCGCAACTGCTCCTCCAAATACCTCTGCTTCCCATACCTCAACTTCCCATCCTCAGACCCCATCCGCATGTAAAATCCCCTTATTGCCACCTTTGCTTGTGTATCCCACCATTTCACAACATCCTCGATACCATTACCCCCACCCCACAATCTTCCCCACCATTCCTCAAAAACCTCACGATGTCCCTCACCCTGCAGCAAACACACATTCAATTTCCAATAACTAGGATAAATCATAACTGCACCCTCCAATCCTAACTCAACCAAAACACCTCTATGATCTGAAAAACCCATCTCCACACAGGTTACACTGCCCACCTGTATATCCTGCGTTACAAAAACCCGATCAAGCCGTGCCACATATCCTCTCCGTACAAAGGTGTGTTCCACGTTCCACCCCCCACCCCGTACCACATCCACCACCCCCACTGCCCCCAAAACCTCCCTTAAGGCACCCAACATACATCCCGCCCCTCTAGGCTCGACATCCTTCCCTCTAATTATACAATTCCAATCACCTGCTACAATAGTAACCATAGGAAGGCCCCTTAAGGCGTAAACTAAATCATTACGAGCAAAATCCTCCTTAACCCTACGATCATTGCACGCCGGCATATACACCCCAACAAAACACACCTGAATATCCCCCACTCACCTTCCACCCTAACAATTCTACCTCCCCTCCTCCCATGTCCTCAGATGAAAAGGGCTGGTCTCCCGCACCCCCACCATCACCCCTCCCTTTAAATGCCCAGAACCTCCTGTATATAACCTATAACCTTTCAACATTAATTCCCTTCCACACCTATAATTATGCTCCTGTAGGAAGCATATGTCTACATTCATATGTCTCAGTGTTGCCTCCACCCATTTCCTCTTAACCTCCGCTCGGAGGCCATTGACATTCATATTCAAACACTTGAATTCTGCAATGGGGGTTTTCCTCTCAGTCTCACAGATCCTGGCTCCACAGTTTTGAAAGTACCACCAAACCCTCGGCTCTCCTTTCCATTTCTACCTCCACCTTTCCCTTGGCTCCCTTTCCTCCTTAGCTATGTCCACCCAGGTCTTTTACTGGACCTCTGTCCTGGTGTAATCACATCGTCGTCAGCCTCACCACTTGGCCTCTTACGTGACTCACTCTCAAACTCCATGACCCCCTCCCCCGGAGACCTATGCACCTCCACTTCTGCAACAACCACTGACCTGCAGTTGACCACTTAAGCACCATCAACACCCACACCCCCCTGACTCTCCACATCTCCATCCGATTCCACTACCGTACTCTGCAACTCTCCCAGCAATGGACTATCCAGAATCCTCCTCAGGTCCTCAAGACTGGGGTCCAGGAACTCAGTCCCATCCTCCAGTGGACTTCTTTCAGGGGTGACCCCTGCCGCCTCATTAGTCTCACTCATAGACTCCTGAGGCAACGTCAACACAGCCTCCTCACTCGCTTCAACAGCATCACTCCATTTATCAATTCCCACAGCATTCGCCATTATATCTTCTACCACAGGTGTCGCTAACAGCACCTGTTCCTCTCGGGCACCTGGCTCTATCCGCACGTCGTCCTCACCTCGAGTCCCATTGTATGGGCCCCGTCGCCGATCACACATTGCTGCCATATGCCCAGTGCCACCGCATAGTCGACACGTCCTCTGCTGTCCTGCATACGTCACGTACACCTGGGTACGGAATGCCTCCATCACAACAAAAGAAGGTATTTGCCGCCTCAGGGTCATTTTAAGGGAGAATGACCCCTCTGGCATTCCTGCATATGGCCCATGGGCCCATCTCCCTACGGTGGCAGCATGGATGACCCCATACTGGCAAAATACCTGTCTGATGTCTACCTCGTCGGCTTCAAAAGGAATATTCTTGATCCATATCCACAAGTAGTGCGCCGACGCATCCCGAAGACGTACCTCCAAGTTTGTGTTGATTACGATGTTCTTCTCCTGATATCTGTCGACGATTCCATTGTAGACACTACCGGATGCAAACTTGACAAAAACCCTGGCAGATCCATTCAGGGATATCCCGTAAATGTCCTCTGTAGATATCCTGTAAGTGTCTCTCAAAATTAAAGGCAAGAGAACGTCACCATTGCTGGGATACACAACTCCCTGCAGCAAATCAATGCATACAGTATGTACTCGTCACCGGTATCCATCCGCCATCTTGTAGAAAATCAAAGTTCTCTGACTCCTCCACCAGGGAGCTCTGTACGCACATCCGTTCACCACCAAGGCTGGGGAACGACCAAGAGGGAGAGTAGTGTGGTGGAGAAGGATTCTAGTGTGGTGGACAGGGAGGTTAATATAGTGCAGAGGCTAGTGTACTGAAGAGAGAGGCTAGTGTGATGGAGAGGGAGGCTAGTGTGATGGTGAGGGAGGCTAGTATAGTGGAGAGGGAGCCTAGTGTGGTGGAGAGGGAGGCTAGTGTGGAGAAGAGGAAGGTTAGTTCATGGAGAGGGAGCTATTGTACTGGGGAGGAAGGTTAGTGTGATGAAGAGGGAGGCTAGTGCACTGGAGAGGGAGGACAGTATACTGACTGTTGCAGGTAGTCCAGAGGCAATGCTAATAGCTATGCTGTGACATGTGACCTCATAACACCACACAACAGGTCAGAATAAATATTCGAAATGATTCTATACACTTCCATTATACGTATGTTGATATATTGTGTAAAAATCACAATATTTACAAACGTTGATTGTTTAATGTTTAAGGCTTTATAGAAGTGAATGGAGACAAATGTTTTTTAGGACTTGACCTGCTGTTGGAGTGTCAGCAAGGTAACATTTATGAAGGCTTCAGGAACCGGCAGGCCGATTGATTCCTGGAGATGGGAAGTAGTGTCTGCACTCTGAAGGAGGGTGTTAATGTTGCAGTTTTGTAGCTGTAGTGTAAGCACGCCTCTGGCAAGACAGTGACGGAGTGAGTGATGATGAAAGTTTTTCTTAGTCGGGCCACCCTGCTGCCTTGGTGGGAAACGGCCTATGTGTTAAATATAAATATATATATATATATATATATATATATATATATATATATATATATATATATATATATATATATATATATATATATATATATAATTAACACATCGGCCGATTCCACCAAGGCAGGGTGGCCCGAAAAGAAAAACTTTCGTCATCATTCACTCCATCACTGTCTTGCCAGAGGGGTGCTTTACACTACAGTTATAAAACTGCAACATTAACACCCCTCCTTCAGAGTGCAGACACTGTACTTCCCATCTCCAGGACTCAAGTCCGGCTTGTCGGTTTCCCTGAATCCCTTCATAAATGTTACTTTGCAATATGTAAGTTATAAGGTTGCAGCCTGATACTCCACCTCATGAGTCTGGTGTTGTGGTTCTTCAAAGAATTCAAGTAAACCAGAGGGTTGTGGTCATTGTAGACTGTGACCACCTGAGACGACTGACCCACGTAGACCTCAAAATCCTCTAATGCTATTATCAGAGCGAGGGCTTCTTTTTCAATTGTGGAGTAAGCCCTCTGGTGGGGTTGGTATTTGGTTGAGTGATAAGCCACCGGCTGCAACCCATCGGCCCCAGATTCCAGAAGTACTGCCCCACCCCTGATTCACAAGCATCAACCAGTAATGTAAAAAGGTTTTGAGGAATCAGGAGACAGAAGAACGGGTGCAGTACAAAGGATGCGCTTTACTTTGTGAAAGCGTCTTGACATTCAGGGGACCATTGAAAGGGGAATTTCTGACTGGTAAGTGAGGTTAGAGGGGCTACGACATCTGCAAAATTCTTACAGAATCTTCTATAAAACCCTACCATACCTAGGAAACGGAGGAATTTCCTATCATGAGGTACTGGATAATTTTTTAATGGCAAGAATTTTAGCAAATTTAGGGGACACTTTGCCACTTCCTACTTCATGGCCCAAAAAATTAATAGTAGACTGGCCCAAGGATGACATAGATAAGTTAACAGTTAAGTGGAAACTTTGAAAAGTCTCAAATAGAGCCTTAAGCCTAAACAGGTGTTGGTCCGACACCACCACAATAGCCTGATGGATCAGTTTCTGGAATGATGCAGGCGAGTTTTTCAATCTGAAGGGGGTTACTGTATATTGAAAATGACCTGGAATTACAAAGGCCTTATCTGTTAAAGGTACCTTATAGTAACCTTTAAGTAGGTCGAGTTTAGACACAAAAGTAGCCTTACCCACGAAGTCGATTACGTCATCCAGACATGGCAGAGGGTAAACATCTGAAATACTGACCTCATTCACCTTACCGTAGTCTGCACACATTCGAAACCCTCCATCAGCTTTGTTAACAAGGATGCACGGTGAAGCCCACGGACTAGATGACTCCTCCACTAACCCATGCTCTAACAGAAATTCTACCTCCTGCTGAAGTAGCCTCTGTTTTTCAGGATTAGCTCTGTAGGGGGAGAGTTTAATAGGTTTAGAGTTTCCAACATCTACATCATGATATCCTAGTGTACATTTTTTTCGGAACATCCGGAAAGATATCAGGGTAAGATTGTAGAAGTGCAGTTAAACTTGTTACTTGATCTTTAGACAGCCCCACAATTAAAGGGCTAGAGTCCTTGAGGAGGACAAAATTGGGAAGCATTGCCTGAATTTCAGGAATAGGGTGCAAAGAGTCAGGGTCGTCTAGATAGGTAGAAAACAGTCATTTCTGGGACTTTATCTGAAGTAATAAATGCTGCTTTAATTTGATTAATGTGGTATGTTTTTCTTTTAGAGGTCTTATCAAAGGGAGATACCACATAATTTACATCAATTAATTTACTTACAATTTGCATGGGTTCCGTAAATTTAGCTTTTAAGGTGTGGCCAGGTATAGGTTCCTGCACTAGCACCTTGTCTCCTGGATGAAAGGAGCGAAACTTTTAACTTCTGTCATACCTCTGTTTTCATTGTATTTTGATCTGCTTTTAAGTTAGCCTTAGCCAACTGACGTGCCACCTGTTGAAGAGGGTTGTGGAGGCGTCTTCCTCATCCATCCTTCCTTGAGCACCCGAAGAGGACCTCGTACATTGTGCCCAAAGATCAGCTCAAACGAACTGCACCCTGTAGACTCTGCACAGTTTCTCTCATTGCAAACAGCAACAGAGGAAGTGATTCATCCCAGTCTGTAGGAAAATGCATGCAAAAAGTTCTCATCATAGTTTTTAATGTCTGATGGAATCTTTCCAAGGCGCCTTGGGATTGAGGATGATAGGCAGTGGATAACTTGTGAATTATTCCTAGCCTAGTTAATGCTTCCCTAAATGCTTTGGCAGTAAAATTAGTGCCTTGGTCGCTCTGAATAGACTTAGGACGCTAAAGTAGGAAATAAACCTAGTTAAGGCCTTAAGAATGGCTTTAGTATTGATACTGAGCATGGGAATTGCCTCTGAATATCTAGTGAATTTATCCATAATAGTGAATAAGTACTTATTCCCAGACTCTGACTTAGGTAATGGATCTACACAATCTATGATTAACTCCTGAAAGGTTCTCTCCATCAGCGGGTAAGGGATGGAGAGGTGCAGGTTTAATGGGGTGTCCAGGTTTTCTACTTGCTGACATTCTCGATAACAGTGGATATGATTCTTCACATCTTGCCTTAACTTTGGCCAGAATAATTTTTTTAGTATTCTATACATGGTTTTAGTAATTCCTAAGTGGCCTCCTAACGAAGAGATATGAGCAATATTTAGTATTTGTGATCTAAACTTTTAGGAACTACTAATCTATCTGTCTGTTGCCTTCCCTCTACCTGCTTACCAGTCTCAGTGCAGATTAAAGTTGTTTTTATATTTGACTGGGTAATCTGGAAGGGGATTCACCCATGGCTGCCTGAAAAGCGAAATTCAATGAAGGGTTTTTTCGCTGTTCCTCCTGAAAGGACAGTCCTCAGGCATGGAAACAGAGACATCTGACAATCCTGCAACCCTGGAATAGGAAGGCTTGATCTGGGTCTGTTCACTAAATTTACGAGGCCCGGCCAGTTTTCTCGTAAAACAAATTAGCTATTCTAAGATCAGAGTCGTCCAAGGATAGGTTAGCATTCTCATCAGGTATCCATAGGATTTTGCCCGAGTTATTACCAAATATGGAGAAGAATTAGTCATTATAGGTTCTGTACACTTAGTAGAATTAATGCATACTCAGTAATAACACAGCATCTTCATTGGAAATCTGTCAGAAACACCTACAGTCAAATACCAGAGTAATATTTGCTTGCACATATATTTATGTAAAGGGACAGAAAATACTGCTCCTCCAAATGCTTCTAAAAGAACTGACGATTGTAATGACGTTTGTTCAGAAAGGAAGTACTCCTCCGGTATTAAAGAACAAATGACCCAGGCTCCTGTGGCCTGGTGGTTAAAGCTCTGCTTCACACAGAGGGCCTGGGTTCTAATCCGGGGGTGGAAACATTTCAACACGTTTCTGTAGTTTGTACACCTGTTGTCCTGTTCACCTAGCAGCAATAGGTACCGGGTGTTAGTCGACTGGTGTGGTCGCATCCTGGGGGATAAGATTGAGGATCCTAATGGAAATAAGACAGACAGTCCTCGATGACGCACTGACTTTCTTGGGTTATCCTGAGTGGCTAACCCTCCGGTTAAAAATCCGAACGAAATCTTATCTTATCTTCAGTTCTTTGACTTCTCCTGAAGGGAAATTTGACAATGATTATAGTATGGGCGATCCCAAACTCTACTTCTTCGAGTCATTTCATTAGGAATTTAGTAATTCTCCCTACTGGTTGGGGTTTTGTCGGGCAGTTAGGTTTGATGTGGCTGGGTTTATGACAATAGTAACATACTACCTCAGATTTTACTTTTGTTCCTTGCACCAATGCACTTCAGGCTACCTTAAAGCTCGAACCTGGATTTCAAATGCCTCGATAAACTGTTCAGGCTCGGCTTCAACAAAACAAGGAACTAGCTGTCTTGCCTTTTGCAAGTTAAAGTCATCTACACTCTGTTAAGGAAGTGAGGCAGTTCCTGAGCTGCTGAGAGACCAAAAATTTAAAAAAATGAAAAATTAGTTAATCTTACAGAACAATAGAGCAAAGATCTGGCAACATTTTGGTTTGCGTCTCTGTCTTTATACGGGTAATTTTATAAAGCGTTATCGTAATTATAACAAAAAAAAGGTAACTACGTCATCAGCATGACGCGCTCGCGTCATAACAGTAACAGTGTACCATCATGGAGATACAAGTACTTTCCATTTTGTTAGTGTATTTTTGAGTCAGATCTTCTAAATATTAACTGGCAACCATCATCGTAGCTGTGAGAAGGAACTGCTCACACTATAGGTAGTCAGTGCCGACTAGAAGTCCGAAGAGAGAAAGGGTGTGTCACTCTCTGACAGTTGTCTACCTTGGAATGTCACTTTTCGCCTTGCATTGTAAAAATGCCTATAAAGAGGACACAGTTTACCAAGAAAATGAGCATAAAGAAGAGGAGGTGCTTAGGAAGCAATGATGAGGGCTAAACAAAGAGAGGCAGCTGCTGCAGGTGACGCCACGCTGATACCACCTTCTTCTTTTAGGGGTTTAGCGGACTGCCGGCCTGGGTCTTCCAATAGGTGACTCCGGCCTTGGCTCCCAGTGATGGAGTGTCTTGAGGGATGTCTATATCTTGCTGATGTCGATGGATCCCAGAGAAGGAGAGTCTTTGGGGCATGTCAGCGGTGATCAGCTGACGATGCAAGGATTGGATAAGGCTGCACAGCACGCAGGTCAGAAGGGCCAAGGAAGCAGTGAAATCAGGGTCGATTGGAGCCACACTCCCAGCTTTAGCTGAATAGCAAAGTGCTGGGGGAAAATTAGCTTCTCAGTGAGTGGTCGATGGGAAGATTCTATCAGCATATTGTTCAAGAGAACCATTTGTAGTGCTCTGAACTTTTTCCTAGAGATTTGTTCATTAGAAATGTGTTTGTGGTATCGTAGGGATAGGTGAGGAGTTGGAGTGCTTGTTCTAGTGTGCAGTGTGATTGGGGCCGGTAAACTTGACAGTTCCATGCTTGAGGCGATGGTGGACTTTTTGTGCATTTCATAGCAGTTCTATATTGATCAGTGGTATAGAAGAAGATACCGTTTGTATAATGTATGAGAGTCGACATCATCGTCTGCGTAACTATCAGTAGTAGGAGTAGCAGTAGCAGGAGCAGAGATGTTTAGCGTGGGTTTTCAGGAATCCCTGAATACTTTCAACTAGAATTTTAGCTCTCTTGGCTGGGGGAATTTTGGGGGCAGAGGTAGGGGGGTCGGCGAGGTCTCTGATTGGTGCATTACAGGTGCTGGTGTGCTCTCGGTGGTGGGGGGAGTCGGCGCCTCTCTTTTCTGGTTTGGGCCGTTCCATGGTGGAGGGCGGAGCTTGAGGTGTTTGGGGGGTGTCGGTGTAGGTGCGAGGTGGAGGTACATTTGGGAGCTTGAATGATTTCAGCTGAAGGTGGCGATGCAGGGAATGAAAGTGGCAGGTTGTTGAGTTGAGTAGTTCATTGATAGTTGTATTAAATTAACCAGGTGTAGCTACATTCTGTACGTGGGCGACATGATGCAGTAAAGAATTTTGGTAGATTCTCCAGCATTGTGGTGGTGTAGTGTTTGGGGGGGCAGCCGTGGCCTGAGAATTTTTGTTGTATCAGATTGAGTTTGGGGGGGATAGCAGCATAAGTAGTGGTCTGGGGAGTGGTTTTCTTGAGTTGTTCTACTTGTTTCTTGTGGATTTCTCGGCGGACTGGACATCTGGCAGCAAGTGTGTGGTGATCGTTTTTGCAGTTTAAACATTTCGGTGGAGTAGTGGTGGTGCAGTGGGAGAGTGGGGGGTGCAGTGGTGGAGTAGTGGTGGTGCAGGACCTGTAGTCATGTCCTTCCTTACTGCAGGTGGAGCAGAACTTTATCCTTGGTTGGCAGTCTTTAGTTATGTGATGGTATGAATAGCAGTTAAAGCATTGTGGGATTTGTCTAAATTTCTCTGCTTCGATGAAGGCTGCGTTAATGTGGAAATAGTAGATAACCAGTCCATCGGTGAGAGCTTTGTCTCCCATTGTGACGTCACTGAAGGTGACCTTCAGCATGGATGAAGCAGTGGGAATTTTGTTGATAAAGTCCACCTTAAAAGGGGGTTCTGGCTTCATGAGTCTTAATTTCATTGGTAACTTGAGTGGTGATGAGAGTGTCCAGGTCTGAGGAACACAGTCCTTTTGGGCCCTTTAAAGGGCCCGGGGGGAAGTCTAGACTTTGAATCCCGGTCTTGTAGTGTGGTAGTGGCAGCAGGGAGAGTTTTTCAGTTGTCGCCCAATACAGACGACAATGAAGGAGCTTTCAGTGAAAATTCCCCGGGGAAAAGATTGCAGACTGCTGCTAACAGAGATGCAAGTTGTTTTTGGGACTCATGTTTCCCACAGATTTGATTTTGGGACTTGTTAGAGACTGCCCGGTACAGAGGCAGTATAGCCCCCCCCTCCCCGAGGGGGATGCAGGGATACGGGAAATGATACCCCATCACCAATTCCCCAAGAGAATCGTTCATGCTTTGAAATTGGGAAATTTAATTAAAAACGGGAAACAAAGTAAGAGCACTCAAAAGTGGCCCGACCTATGGCCACCATGAAACCTCCATCCACCCCATACCCCCATGGCCACCACCACACTAACCCCCACACTACATTACGGCCCCTCCATATTGGCCCCCCCGTTCCCGGGCCACCCCTAGGGTTGGGAAAGGGAAACGAGAAGACGTACCTGTGGCAACACGACGTCCATTTGGCCGACCTAAAGGACGAAGAACAAAGGGTCCCATTTCATCTCGTTGGCATATTCTGATGGGCCATCACCTCCAACGCCACCCCAGATGGGCCACCAGCACCTCTGCCACTTCATCTCGAGACATCTGTGCCAGCACCTCCAACGCCACCCCAGATGTGGCCACCAGCACCTCCAACGCCACCCCAGATGTGGCCACTAGCACCCCCCAACGCCACCCCAGATGTGGCCACCAGCACCTCCAACGCCACCCCAGATGTGGCCACCAGCACCTCCAACGCCATCCCAGATGTGGCCACCAGCACCTCCAACGCCACCCCAGATGTGGCCACAGCATCCCCAAAGCCACCCCAGATGTGGCCACCAGCACCTAACGCCACCCCGTTGGCCACCAGACCCCTCGGCCACCCCAGATGTGGCCACCAGCACCTCCTCGGCCACTTCATCTCGTATGACCACATCCTCTCCTCTCTATCAAACTCTTCCTTAGCATATGTTGCTGCTCCTGGTCTGCTCAAGATTGATTTTTGCTAACTCAAGTGCAATGAAGGGACTTTCCCTTTTAGGGGAACCCTGAGGCATCTGTTACCAGAGACTGCTGGTTTGAGTGTTCATTGGTTGTCTTTCCCATTATTCTGCAGGAACCTTAGCAGAGATCTGGAATAACAGCTCCTGTAGCGAGAAACGTCAATCTGGTGCGCCATCGTTTCAGCTTTCAACTTGGTAGAATAATGTCACGAAATGCTAGCAGTATGAGTGTTTTGAAAAGTCAATACCAATAGAACGAGCAATCATCAAACACTGTAGAGAAAGTTTGGGCACGTTTAGTAGAGTGAACTCAGACACTACGCTGACTTTTTTAGGTGGCATTTAAACCCCCCCACGCCGTTTGCAAAAAAACACGCTCAAGTAGGCTATGCAATACGACCGCAGAATACACACAAGCAAGGCTGACACGCAATAGCAAAGCGGGTAACGTTGACACGCAATAATCGGAAGTAATAGCAAAGCTGACGCAATGCCAGATAGCCAAGTTAAATTAAACGATACAAAGACAGCTCCTGTTCCAGCTCCAACCCTAGCTTCAGCTCCTGTTAAGTCCAGCTCCAGCCCCGGACAGGCTACCCATTATAGCTTCAGGTAATCAAGGCCTGTTAACCTGGCCGTAAAGGGAGCTTGGAGCAAAATAAGCACAGCAGTCGTCTTTAATTATATTTTCCCTTTTCTGAGTATAAAAGATGTATGTACACTATATACACTATGAACAGCAGTAGGAAATATAAGTATACAACACGGTAAGTCAAGGAAACAACAACAGCCAAAGACAGAGAGACCACCGTGCTCAACCAGCAGCTGATGAATCTGGCGAGAGTGAACGTGAGTGCTACCACATCACCTTTGCAATTGTCAGACCCACATTATGATTGGCTGAGCCAAGGTAGCGGAAATGTTCGATTTTTGTCAGTGTTCAGGAGTAAACAAATCACGCGACGCGTCCAATACACGTCACAAGTGCACTGATATTATTTATATCATTTTGACAATAATGCAATAGTCTGCATAACAGTAAATCTTCTTTTTTGTGTGTGAATAAAAAAATCAAAATAGAAAGCAAGAGTAATATAAGAGGAGCCTAAGGGCATGACTAATGAAAATAAAAAATCTTATTTTAGTGCCAGGAATGTCTGCATTGTTTATTCTGGACCCTATTTTGAAATTGACATTTGTTTTATTTTGCATAAAATTGGCCAAATTGCCAATTTCTGACCACTTTATTGGGTAGTTGAAATCGGTAAATTGGCGGTTTTCTGTACTCAATCGATAGAACAAATAGAGTTCTAAAGAAATAGCTATGAGTTTGGTCGACTGAAACAATGGAATTGGCCGAAAATAGGGCTCAAAGTCGGCGAAATCGCCGATGCGAGATCACTAACCTCGCGAGAGCGTAATTCCGTAAGTTTTCCATCAAATTTCGTACTTTTGGTGTCATTACCATTGGAAAAAGATTCTCTATCATTCCATAAGAAAATGTTTTTTTTTTTTAGAATATTTTGCGACATATAATGACAGTTTCAGAAATGGTCTTGCGACAGTCAAAGGCTTCATTGACCAGCATTGACATCTTGAGCTTTATCATATCTAATCTTGAAACTACCTATGGAGTTTGCCTGCACCACCTCCAATTCATTCCACTTTCGTATTATCCTGTAGCAGAAAAAAGTACTTCCTATCATCCCTGTGACTCCTCTGGTTCCCCTGTGGTTTTTGATTTACATGTCCCCTTGTACTGATTCTCACATTCATTGTAAATAAATCTGTCCTTATCTGCCTTATCATTACCTCTGAACATTTTATACGTCATTAACATGTCTCCCCTTATACTCCCCTCTGCCTCTTACCTTGAAGAGTTTTCTGATTACAAATCTTTGCACTTTTTCATATTTCTGAACATGCTTAATCATGTGAAAACTCGAAGCTGCATATTCCAAGATGGGCTTGGAGATTACTAGAGGATATTTTGAGAGTTGTTGCTTCACATAGACGGCACAAGTTATAAGAGGAACCCTCAATGTTCTCTCCTGTTTGCATTCTTTTGCATTGTGAAATAGAATTCGATTCCATCTAGAAAGTCATTACCAGATAAAAAAAAAAAAAGACCCTTGGTCTGATCTTGGGGAAGGGGCACCAGTTTTGATCTTAATCCATCTTGACATTTACTTCTGTAATGTCTTGTCTTGCTTTTCAGACTTCTTTTTTATCCCTTCTTGGTGTTCAGGTCTGTGGTGCAGTCAAAGAAAATACAGTCTGCGCATCTTCATCTTTGTTGCTATATCTCAGTAACTCTGTCATAGAATTCCAGCAGATTGGTCAAACCGGATCTACCATATCTGTATTTATGTTAATTTTCACTTATAAGTTCCTCCTCTCTTGGTGATCCAGTATGTCAAACAATCTTCACTATTACTCTGGAAATAATAATAATAATAATAATAATAACAATAATAATAATAATCTTTATTTCTACTAGTACATATACAAAGTATACAGGCCTAGTTGACATCACATCAATGACATACTATTATATAGAAAGACCCTTGTTATGCAGAGCATTT
Source organism: Cherax destructor (assembly GCA_009830355.1). NCBI lineage: Eukaryota > Metazoa > Arthropoda > Malacostraca > Decapoda > Parastacidae > Cherax > Cherax destructor. The sequence continues at coordinate 132,491 of WNWK01000630.1, forward strand.
CTGGTAAATTAGGTCAATTTTGTCCCCAGGATGCGACCCACACCAGTCGACTAACACCCAGGTACGTATTTTACTGCTAAGTGAACGGAGACAGCAGGTGTCCAAAGGAAACACGTCCTAATGTTTCCACGCGTACCAGGGATCGAACCCCGTACCTCATTGTTTGAGCAGAATGCGCTAGCAATAGAGAACGTCAGTGATACTGGCCAGAGGTTTAGTGCCTCTTGTCTTCTTTCCTTGTTAAATGCTGACTTATATTAGCTAGCTTCCTGCTAAGCAGTAGTTTACTCGTCTTTAGAGGATTGTTGAAGATTTTCGCTGTAGGTTCTGAGATGGTTGTGCTGCTTCCCTTAGTATCCATGGAGATATGTTGGCAGGTCTGATTGTGTTAGCTATCTAGTTCCTGTAGTATCCATGGAGATATGTTGGCAGGTCTGATTGTGTTAGCTATCTAGTTCCTGTAGTATCCATGGAGATATGTTGGCAGGTCTGATTGTGTTAGCTATCTAGTTCCTGTAGTATCCATGGAGATATGATGGCAGGTCTGATTGTGTTAGCTATCTAGTTTCTGTAGTATTCATGGAGATATGTTGGCAGGTCTGATTGTGTTAGCTATCTAGTTCCTGTAGTATCCATGGAGATATGTTGACAGGTCTCATTATGTTAGCTATCTAGTACCTGTAGTATCTTCACTTCCTTTGTTGTCAATATATTGTTGTAGAGTTGGTGACTGTGTCGTTGCTCCTGTGTTACATGGCATCATTTTCTACTTCACGGTTCCTTCCTACATTTTCTTCTTAGTTATTAGCATACCTCTGTGTCGTCTACTGTTAATAGTCTTTTATTCAGTCTTATCACTTGATCCTTTTCAGTAGTTTTCCCTTCTTATATGTCTTTGAAGCAGCTTTGTTTCTATTTTAACTTTCTCTGTTATGGCATTTTCAAATAATCTCTTAGCTTCCATTCAGCCTCATGCATAGTTCTTCCCAGCTTCTCTCTTTCATTCTCTCATTATAAAAATAATTATTTTTCTCCCACATACTTTTGGTTCTTCCTTTGTCCTCGCTACAGATTTTGTCCTCGCTACAGACTTTGTCCTCGCTACAGACTTTGTCCTCGCTACAGACTTTGTCCTCGCTACAGACTTTGTCCTCGCTACAGACTTTGTCCTCCCTACAGACTTTGTCCTCGCTACAGACTTTGTCCTCGCTACAGACTTTGTCCTCGCTACAGACTTTGTCCTCGCTACACGTTGGCTAGTATTTCCATCAACTCTTGAGCTGTATTATCTTGCACTTCCCTCTCCCACAAAGAGTCTTGAGCTGTATTATCTTGCACTTCCCTCGCCCACAAAGAGTCTTGAGCTGTATTATCTTGCACTTCCCTCGCCCACAAAGAGTCTTGAGCTGTATTATCTTGCACTTCCCTCTCCCACAAAGAGTCTTGAGCTGTATTATCTTGCACTTCCCTCGCCCACAGAGTCTTTCAGGAAATATTTCATATCTTCACAGTTTGCTCTTCTATACTCTCACATTCCCTCATCTAAAATATTTCTCATAAGTCGTCTCTTACTAAATCAAATCTTAGTACAGAGTGATCACTCGTGTGTGTGTGTGTACTCACCTATTTGTACTCACCTATTTGTGGTTGCAGAGATCGAGACAAAGCTCCTGGTCCCGCATCTTCACTGGTCGCTACTTGTCCCTGGTCCCTGCACTTTATCATGCCCCGTCTTAAAACTATGTATGGTTCCTGCCTCCACTACGTTACTTGCCAGACTATTTAACTTCCTGACAACTCTATGACTAAAGAAATACTTCCTAACATCTCTTTGACTCATATGAGTCTTGTGTCTTGAGTCGTGTGTGTGTGTGTGTGTGTGTGTGTGTTGGGGTGTGTGAGTTGGGGAGAAAAGTGTGTATTGAGCGATTGTTGCGTGTTAAGTGCAGAGTGTGTGCCTGAGGTCCGCACTCCAGGCAATGGCAATATTATTGGTCAGTACCATTGTCTGTCCCGTCATGAGTGCGTGGTTCAGCTCCATGTATCAGTGCTGCTCTGACGACTGTGTGTGTGTGTGTGTGTGTGTGTGTGCGCGCGCGCATGTGTGACGGTCTGTTTCACGTACTTATCTGAGCCTCAGCGTCTGGCCTCATCTCTTAATTAGCCACTAACCTGGTTTATTTTCTCCTGGCAACTCAAGTGACGGACCAAAATCTTACCAACCGAGGCATCTCACCTTAATATATTACCTTTAAATCTTGAACATGATGCAACGTTGGAAACTTGCAGAAAGCATCACAGAGGGGTAGAACTCGAGACAAAGTCTAGCTCTCGTTCCCGTTTATTATCTGTCAACTGTGAAGACGTATGTATGTGTGTAACAAGCCAGAGGTTTTCTCGGAGATTGGAATTACTGGCAGGTCAAGTGACAGGCTAAAAGTACACCGACTGTGGGACAGTTTATGTCTTAATGACAGTTGCCTCTGCAAGGTTTCACATATAAACCCCTCAAGGGAGGTTCCTTGACGCTGGTGAGGGGCTCTTGATCTAGGGAATTGGATCTGTGCTCCAGTTCCTTGATTTTTTTATATATATTTTTTTTTATTTAAGAACCATACAGGAGTACAAACATGGAACCAGAAACATAGCAAATAATATCTTATGACATCCCTACTAACAAAATATAACACCTCATTCTTTGTACAATATATACCATGTACTTATAAAACAAGAGACCTTATATAAAATATACATAAATCACTATGTAACAGACAAAATACAAGTGACCATTGACATTTTCTACACCATTACAGACTATAGAAACTAAGTCAAATAAAAACTATCCCAACCCCCTCCTTAGTTATTCTTTTTAATATTTCATTGAAATGACATACAAGAGCCTATGAACATTATACAGATTACAAACTTACAACTAAAAAACAAAACCCCATGGCTGGGGTACAGTAGACTGATACATGTTTATACATGAAGAATGGTCCAACAAGGACCTACATAGAAGATATTTTTTGTTGTCAACTTACTTAAACTCGTGACCCGAATAGAATTATAAGGATATGCTAAATACGGCAATGAAACTTATTTCCACAACCCCGGAAACCACGGTGCCACAAAAGGCAAAACAACAAACCCTTTAAACATGAGGCCTAATAGCCACCCACGCATTCCACAAGATTACAATTAGCCATGTCCCATATATATGACACGTTACAATACCTCTCCAAAGATTAAGTTAAACAGGGACACAAAAACACACACACCCTCAGACTGTGTTTCAGTACCCCCACCCTAAGGAAGCATCTTCCCCCTCCCCTCCTAAGGAAGCATCTGCCCCACCTCCTGAAAACTAAAGGTTAGGGAATACAAAAAGAACCCTGACATATCATACCTGAAGATATACACGTCACACACGTGATACAATAACCCCGACCTCGGGACTCAAAACCAAAACTGATTTTGAGTTCCGATCGAGACATAAGAGCTAAAGATACCCATGTCTCTACTGACATACATGTCAGCAACATTACAATACACTATGAATCACCACATCTCTGGGTAACTATCCACAAAGAACACAGACATAACACCCTCTAAAACCCACCAGAAGGCAAAAAGGAGTTCCTTGAATTAAGCCTGAATACTTTCCCATCCCCCGCATAGGCGCTGTATATTCCTACGGGTTTAGCGCTCCCCATTGATTATAATAATATTTCACATAGAAAGTATATGGCGGGTTTGAAATTATTCTCTTAAAAGTGGGATGATTTATACTGATATATGTAGAAGGTGTTTACAGAACCTTTAACAATGTCCTGGAAACATTCCTTAGACATCCTGGTCACTGTTGACGTTATAGCATCATACAGTTGCTGCAGATTTGCTGTCTACACATTCTTGCCGCTAATCTCCTACTCCAACACATCCCAAAGGTTTAAGCCAAATTCTAACCCATTTGCATGTCCTAACAGAAATTGCGATTCGTGAGACCAGGTGACGTTTTTCCAATCTTCAACACTCTACGTTTGGTGAGTCTGTGCCCACTGTAACCTGTTTGCTATTCTTAGCTGACAAGAGTGGAATCTGATGCGACTTTCAACATGTTTTGCATCCAGAGATACTCTTCTGCATAAAACTGTTGTAACACGTGGTTATTTGTCTTACTGTCACCTTCCTGTCAATATGAACCAGTCTGGCCATTCTCCTCTGACCTCTGTCATTATCAAGGCATTTTCGCCTGTCCTGCACCAACAATCATTCAGATGTACAGTCTGAAAAACGACTGAACCTCTTGACCAAGTCTGCATGTTTTATGACAGTGAGTTCCTGACACGTGATTGGCTGATTAGATATTTACATTTAGGAGCAGGTGTACATGTTCCTTATAAGTTACTATTATATATTATATATATATATATATATATATATATATATATATATATATATATATATATATATATATATATATATATATATATATATATTTGTCGTGCACTTTTGGCTTAAAAAGCAACGCTCTTCTTGCCGAATAAAACAAGCGAAAATTTGTGTATGCAATAATTTCGCAAAAATCATTCTGAACCTAAAAAAAAAATATTTCATTGTTTGTTTATTATTAAATTATTGTAAACTTATCTAAAATATATTTAGTTGGATTAGGTAAGTTGCCTAAGGTTCTGTTAGTAAAAAAATATTAATTTTTACATAAATTAAAAAATATATCTTTAAACGTTTAAGAAAAAATTCAGAAAGGACTTAATTTTAAATGAGTTCTTCCTAATTGACAAATTTTACGTATTCGACATGACATATATATATATATATATATATATATATAGGATGGGGTCCACCTCTGGTGCAAATTGTGGGACCCCTAGTCTCAGAGAAGTGGATAAAAAGACTCCAAGGAAGAATATTTGGATTTCTTCCTGAAGCCGTTTGAATATTCCACTTCCCCTACCACCCCATCTTTACGTTCTTTTTTACCAATAGGTATATTTTATTACATAATATGGTACAAAAGATTTAAGAGATGAATTGTTGATATGAAAATAGCATATACAGTACAAGAGGTGTGAGAGATACATGTCTAGTACATATTGTTTCTTGTTTGTCACTGATTATAATGCAAAAATCTCATCCAGCTCCTCAGAGGCATTACCCCTCTGAACAGCAGCGCTGAGTCACTGAAACAGGACCCTATGAGAACAAATTTATAATGATGGGCAAGTTCTCTGTATTTTCTAGACTTCTGGGACTCTCTGAAGCTGGCAGCTGTACCTCCTTCCTCCCTGGTGTATTGGAGATAGGTATCATCCAATGTAGATTCACATGTGTAGTTCCACACCACCTGCTTGCCGTTTGTCCAGGCTTGAAGGATGATACCATCTTTACGCTTTTGGCTGCCATCAGATCTGCATCAGATCGGCTGTTGTGAGGCTCCTCTTGATAATGTTATTAACCTCTTCATGTATTGCAATCTTTCCCTCGGATTTACGGTACACAAGACCATGGTACCCGAATCGGTCTGCTGCTTCACTGCCATAAATACACCTGTGTTCGGCGAGAATGGGGGCGGCAAGTCGAAGGGCAACACCAATGTGGATGGTCTGTGGATCGAGGCGTGTGCCAAGGCCGGAGTGGGAACATCCAAGAGAAGCTCTCACTGCCAGGTGGCGGGCTCTGAATCATTGTTGAAGCTATATTCTCCACTATTGGGCCATCCCAGTGCAAATGTTTGTAGTTGTTGGGGGGAGCAGGTCTGATTTCAGAGCCCGTTAGATTATCCCAGATCCTGGCTCCGTCAACGAACTTTTGGTCATGGACTCAAATTTTGTCCCTAAGATGTTCAGGGAGAATTGCTGCTACAAGCTCTCTGGATGCAATGCATGAAGACAGGAAAGCAGGTAGAGCAATCTGAGATGACTTGCGGACACCAATGCCTCCTAGCCTGACTGGGAGTGTAGCTTGATCCCACTGCCCATCTTCTAGAGTAAGGTTAAATACTTTCGTAAAAATCTGCCTCAGGATACTGTCATATTCGTGCAGTATAGGGTTATCATATGAAGGAGCACATCTTAGGAAATATGTCAACCTGGGCAGACTCAAGCATTTTGTGAGAAGGTACAAGGCATCGTGGGTGTCAAGATTGCCTATTCGTTGTTCCACCTCCTCTACTCTCCCAGTTTCTTCCTGAGAATTGTGTCAATAGCATCGCTTCCCAGAGGTGCTCCAAGCAAGACGCTATTTGTGGGGGCAATGACTGATGCTCCTGGTAGTTTTGATAACACTGCATCTATCACTTGTTGATTGACTGAGATGATTTCACATTTGGATGGATTCAGGATGAGACCCATTTCGTGTCCCCGTGTCATCACCTGTGTAAGATCATCTAGGAGGGACTCCTTTGTACCTGCTAGTGTGCCATCATCCAGGAACCAGATGTTTAGCTCACTGGTCAGTCTGACTGTGATTTCCCTAACTGCTATACAGAAGATAAATGGTGCGAGAGGGTCCCTTTGCTGGACACCCTCTGATGATGTGATTTCATGCTCTCCAAACAGGAGCATTGATTCCTTGCTATATCCAGCTGAAACAAAAGGGAAGAGACCAGAGAAATGTTCTTGTACAGCTGCTAATACCACATCTCTTTTCAGGAGATTAAATGCATTCTTGAAATCTAATTTAACCACTGCATTGTCCTCAGGCAGGTTGTTGATATACGCCCTTGTTGCATGAACTGCTGCTTCACTTCCTTGAGAGACCCAAAGCCAAGCTGGTTTGGTTGAAGCATGATGGCCGCCTCTGCGTGAATACTTCGGACATCAACTTTGGAAACGAGGCGGCGAAAAGTGTTGCCCACTGCGATTTGCCTAATTCCTCCATCCTTCTTTTTAAGGGCACAGAGTGATGCACCAAAAAAGAAAGGTTTAATTTCGTCAGGAATCAGACCAGTACACTAAATAAGCTACGAAGTTATTAGGTGAAGAATTCCAGGGAATTGTGATTGTGCTCTTGTCTTTTATAGCCGCTATAAACATAGAAGTTTTTGTCTTCTAGCAAAGTTTGGGTTTTTAGATACCCACTTGTGCTGTTGATCTCGTTACTATGGAAAGATGGGAGTAGTACTTGTGCTGTTGATCTACTCGTAACTATGGAAATTGTGAGCAGTACTTGTGCTCTTGATCTCGTTACTATGGAAGGATGGGAGTAGTACATGTGCTGTTGATCTCCTCGTAACTATGGAAGAAGGGGTGCAGTACTTGTGCTGTTGATCTCCTCGTTACTATGGAAGAAGGGGTGCAGTACTTGTGCTGTTGATCTCCTCGTTACTATGGAAGGATGGGTGCAGTACTTGTGCTGTTGATCTCCTCGTTACTATGGAAGAAAGGGTGCAGTACTTGTGCTGTTGATCTCCTCGTTACTATGTAAGTGGGGTGCAGTACTTGTGCTGTTGATCTCCTCGTTACTATGGAAGGATGGGTGCAGTACTTGTGCTGTTGATCTCCTCGTTACTATGGAAGGATGGGAGCAGTACTTGTGCTGTTGATCTCCTCGTTACTATGGAAGAACTGGTGCAATACTTGTGCTGTTGTTCTCCTCGTTACTATGGAAGGAGGGGTGCAGTACTTGTGCTGTTGATCTCCTCGTTACTATGGAAGGATGGGAGCAGTACTTGTGCTGTTGATCTCCTCGTTACTTGGAAGAACGGGAGTACTTGTGCTGTTGTCTCTCGTTACTATGGAAGAAGGGTGCAGTACTTGTGCTGTTGATCTCGTTAATATGGAAGGAGGGGAGCAGTACTTGTGTTCTGTTGATCTCCTCGTTACTATGGAAGAAGGGGAGTAGCACTTGTGCTGTTGATCTCCTCGTTACTATGGAAGGAGGGATGCAGTACTTGTGTTCTGTTGATCTCCTCGTTACTATGGAAGAAGGGGAGTAGCACTTGTGCTGTTGATCTCCTCGTTACTATGGAAGGAGGGGAGCAGTACTTGTGCTGTTGATCTCCTCGTTACAATGGAATAAGGGGTGCAGTACTTGTGCTGTTGATCTCCTCGTTACTATGGAAGGAGAGGAGCAGTACTTGTGCTGTTGATCTCCTCGTTACTATGGAAGAAGGGGTGCAGTACTTGTGCTGTTGATCTCCTCGTTACTATGGAAGGAGGGGAGCAGTACTTGTGCTGTTGATCTCCTCGTTACTATGGAAGGAGGGGAGCAGTAATTGCACAGTCCAGTGGATCGTTGCTATGGAAAGAAGGGCGCAAACTTTCTTATCCCTGTGATATGAAAGTTTATTTATATAATTTCATCTGTATCTTGAAGGTTTGATTCACATTTCTTCACAACCTACGATGAAAAATAAAATGACAATTACTTAAAGATCGTCCTTCTAGAATACTTAATTACATAAAAACAAAAGAATAGATGAATAGAGGAACACTGCAGCAGCCTTACTGGTCCATTTCTATTGTTTCTTAATACAATCTTCAGAATATGGAACTCGGAGATATATATGGATGCTAATTTTTATTCTCAAATTTTCAACTTAGATACCAGTATGTGTATCACTTTAAGGTTTTTCATATCCCGTGATTTATGACTGAGATTAAGCTCAAAATCTCTTGTGAGCCTTCTAGACCTACCTAGATCAATCAGGCGACATTGTAATTGGGTTGTATTGCTACTTTGCACAATGATGTTGCCTGTGTGAACATCTAAGTGTGCGAAACCCGAGTCGTGGAAGTTGGTGAGTGCAGCAGCAACGGCACTATATGCCTTGAAACCCTCTTCACGAGTACAGGTTTCTAAAAACTGATCTAGTGTTATGCCTTGTATGTACTCCATAACAATTGCTTGAGGATCACTGTCAGTGACGCCGTATAGTCTTGGGGCGCCACCGGCGCCGTCTGCCTCATGAAGTAGCTCAGCTTCACTATAGTCAAGAGCCCCACTAAGAAATATTTTGACTGCGACTGGAATGATGGAGCCATCCTCTTCCTGTAGCAGTCCTTTTTGTGTCTTACCATAGAGACCTTCACCAAGGTCTCCAGTTATAGTAATCCTATCCCATGGTACTACGGGCAAGTTGATAGGCTGATCTATGGGAAGATCCATTTTTAAACAAGGAACAAAAATTTCATCTATATCACTTAAGCTGCTGCTGGTCGAAGTGCTGCTGCTTTTGCTGGTCTTGCCACTGCTGCTGGTCCAGGAACTGCTGCTTCTGCTGCTGCAAACGATCAAGCAAACACTGCTGTTGGTGCCACTAGTTTCAATAGAGATCCTGTCGCTGCTGGTGACATTGATAGTACATTGATCACAGAGGTTGTTGTTGTTGTCAGTTTTAGCAACTTTTACTTTAGCGTTGAGGTCCAACTGGGAATGACACCTCTTCAGTCCACGACCTGTGCTCACTTTCACGCTGAATTTATCCATTGTATTTTATTTGCCAGACAAATATACAGCCGAGCTAGTCAGACTAGGATATAACTTCTCACGAACAGATATACCAGTTAGTTTATACTCTTAACTCGTGAGGTATTAACATATAGTCATAGGATAGTATGACTCTTCCTCATATACATGATGCGAAAATATAGTTAATTTGGAATATATATTTATACTCACCTATAAATATGTATGTATGAGGATTAGAAACCAAACCCTAATATGTTTACTCACCTATGTGTAGTTAAAGGAGTCGAGTCTCAGCTCTTTGTAGCAGTTTTACAGGTTTAGTGTAGTTGTGTTACAAGTTGCAGGTGATTTTGGTTGTGTTGCATAACTAGTGTGGTTGTGCTGAAGTTGTAGTTTTTTGTGTTGCATATATTTTTTAGTGTGTGTTTGTGTTGCAGGTGTAGTGGTAGTAGTGTGGTTGTGTTGCAGGTGTAGTGGTGTAGTGTGGTTGTATTGCACGTGTATTGATGTAGTGTGTTGTATTGCAGGTGTAGTTGTGTAGTGTGGTTGTCTTGCAGGTGTGTGGTTATGTTGCAAGGGTAGTGTGGTTTCAGGTGTAGTTTGGTAGTATTGCATATGTAGCATGGTTGTGTTGCAGGTGTTGTGTGGATGTGTTGAGGTTAATGAGGTGCACAGTAGTTATATGAAGTGTATAGTAGTAATGTCATGTTCATAGTAGTGATGTGAGGTATAGAGTTGTGATGTAGGGTATATACTATTGATGTGACATACAGAGTAGGGACGTGATGAACGATGATGTGAGGTAAAGTAGTCATGAGGTACCTAGTAGGTATGTAAAGTGCATAGTAGTGACGTAAGGTACTTAGCAGTGATGTGAAGTGCTCATTAGTGATGTGAGGTACACAGTAGAAATGTGAGATACAGAGTTGTGATATAAGACACATAGTATTGGTATGTGATACAAAATATGGATGTAAGGTGCATAGTAGTGATGTGAGATACATAGTAGTGATGAGAGGTACATAAAGTTATGAGGTAGCATGTAGTGATTAGGTCATATATGATGGAGGTACAAGTAGTGATGTTAGTAAAATAGTGATGTGGTACAGAGTAGTAATGTGAGATACAAGTATGCTGTGAGGTACAAGTAGTGATGTGAGTATAATGTAGTGATTTGAGGATAAAGTGATGTGAAGTAGCATAATAGTGATGTTTGGTACATAGTAGTGATGTGAGATACATAGTAGTGATGTGAGATACATAGTAGTGATGTGAGGTACATAGTAGTGATGTGAGGTACAAAATAGTGATAGGATAGGATAAATTATAAAGTAATGAACAATTCACACGTCCACACCGGTCACAACTGTAATGAGTTACTGGTGCAAATATTAATTGTTGGGTCACATACACACACAAATAGGTGAGTACACACACTCGAGCATCATGCACACGCACTCACACGTATATGAGTACACAATATACACCAAACACACACACACACACACACACACACACACACACACACACACACACGTGGTAATGCTTTATTTACATGAGCAAAGTCAGGGTATTTCTCCAGAATGGTCTGTAATATACCACTGTGGATAAAATATTGCCTTTGCATTTCTTGAATCATTTCTGAGTGAGTTGTTCTAAATTCATTAATTTTATCGCACTCCAGTACATAATGACGCAGGGTGTGACAACAGTCCATCTGGCAGAGTTTGACATTTCGTTTGGTCACACTGGTGGTAGTGATTTAACCTGTCAAAGATACTTGTAACCCAGCCGGTGGTGAGCAGTAGTGACATCCAAGTTCTTTTGTTGGATTCACCATAGACATGTGGCTCTCCTGCATGATAGAATGATGATAGATGGACTGACTGGTGTCAATCTCCCTAAGTCTTAAGTCAATAAAGTTCAACTGAAGTTCTTTTCGTATTATTGTTCTCAAACTGCTAACTGACAACCCAAGATTGTAATCTACTCCCTCTTTGAAAGCATAGAGCTTAGCCAATTCATCAGTTTTATCATGCATCTGGAGACCAATGTGAGATGGAATCCACAGCATGTGCACTCTGACTCACTGTCCACATCCTACCATACCTGTGTCTGGCTTCTGACACAAGCATGCCACAATTTATACTTAATGAGTTGAGAGCATTTATGGATGACAGAGAATCAGTTACAATTAAAGTGTCAACCTTAGATACATGGACGCATTTGAGTGCAAGGAGTATGGCAAACAGTTCTGTTTGAAGGGTAGAGGCCCAGTTATTGATGCGTGCTCCAATTTCTTCATGAAAGCCATCACTCTGTACGACAACAGCAGCACTACCAGCTGCACCAGAGGATTGGTGTACGGAACCATCAACGTAAATACATCCTGTTTGGCTCCAAGACGAAGCTTTGGTTGTGATTTAAGAAGAGTTTTTTGGGAAATGGAGGAATGGTAGTTTGGAATGGGTAATATCCCATGGAGAGGGGAAGTGCCGCTGTTGCCTTACTTGACATAGATCATGTAGCTGGTTCATGCGGAGGTCGGTGCCAGTTTTTTCGATCCATCTGGAGGGATGTTCACCAGTGCTGAGGAAAGTTTGGAGGGTTTCTGTGCATGGGTTTGAATGGGCTAGCCTAAGCATATTGACCCCAATGATATTTCTTTCAGTAACACGATCTCTGATGCTTAGAATATCAAGTTCTTTCTGCATATGATCCTCATTGCTTCGTTCTGCAGTTTTTCCAGCCCTCCAAGCTTCCAGTTAGACATGAGAGCAAGTAGTGGCACAGCATAATCAACCAATGATCTAATATAAGCAAGATACATCATTTTCACAATTTTAACATTAGCACCATACCTGGGATGAAACCCTGCCACAACTCTAAGAACTCTCAGTCTTTCTTTGTAATGACGACAAAGTCTCGTTACAACAGGTCCAAGTAGTGGGACCTCAAAGCCTAGATACCTGTATCTGTTTACATATTCTAGAAGAGACCCATCATGCAACTGGATCTGGAGAACTGTGCCTCTCTGTCGAGGAGGACGCCTGTTGAGTATCTTTGTTTTATCAGTAGAGATTATCAACCCCAGGTCCTGACACGAGGCTAGTACATGTTTAAGGATGTTTTGGGTGTTGGAGAATCCGGTAGTGTGAATAATTATATCATCAGCAAAACTAATCATATAATGATGGGGCTGGCTAGGCATAGCATTAAATAAACCGTTAATTAGAATATTGAATAGGGTGAGACTGATCACACCACCCTGTGGGGTTCCTAATTCAAAATCTTTAGTTACACTTCTACATCCCTGGAACAACACAGACGACTTTCTATTGGACAGGTAGCCTTTAATCCAGCGGAGAAGCCATCCTCCAACATCCATTCTGGCAAGTTCATTAACGATTACATGTCGGTTGGCAACATCAAAATCAGATTTAAGGTCAAGGAAGTAGTGTATGAGCTGTCAGTGTGCAGAGTGAGAAAGGTGGTTATGCAATGATGCACACTCCTTCCATGCATGAAACCACGCAACCGGGAGACAAAAATTGCTTAATTCTGTGTATGAGATGATTAAGAATCATCCTTCGAATGTTTTACACAAGCAGCTAGTAAGAGATATTGGGCGAAATGAGTTTTGTTGATAATGGGAATAATGAGGCTGTTGGTCAAAGATTTAGGAAGCTCTCCAGTTACATAGCTCATGTTATATAATTCAAGAAAAGGATTACCTGTTACTCGACACAGCACTCTGAGTATGTTGTAAGTAATACCATCCTCCCCAGGTGACGTGGAGCTGCCCATTGTTAGTGCTGCATCAAGTTCAAAGTTAGTGGAAGGAAAGTTACAGTCATCTTCCTTGCTGAGCATAAAACAAATCAGTCTCTCCCTTGCATCATATTTGTCCATTAATTTCTCCTGTGTGGTACTGGGAAGATTGTCATAGCTAGATGTGACAGCCCAAGCACTGACTAAATCATTCGCCCTATGTAGCAATGTCAAATATTTTCTTAATTTCCTCATCTAAAACTCAGGCCTACACACTCTGTAAGCTCTCAAAAACATAATGATAAAAGATCTTTTTTTTTTACTTTAGTTTCATGATTGTAGTAATAGTGGATGTATGAACACACGTTCGTGGTCTTCCTATATGCTGAAAACTTCAACATTCTATCGACCCTGTGGATCAGAACATCTAAAAATGGAAGTTTAAAGTCCACTTCTTTCTCTACTGTAAAGTTAATCGAGGGGGGTTAAAAAGGGTGATATTTTGGTGAATGTCACAAACGTACCAAATGTATTTTTGTGGGGCATGAAGATAAGCTATCTTAGATTTATTTCGAACATCATATATTCAGAATAGACAGACGACAGACGAGTGGGGAGTGTCCGCAGCGCCGCTAGTACCGCCAGACCGACGAGTGGGGAGTGTCCGCAGCGCCGCTAGTACCGCCAGACCGACGAGTGGGGAGTGTCCGCAGCGCCGCTAGTACCGCCACTGTACAAGTTAATCGAGTGGGGAGTGTCCGCAGGCGTCCGATATGGTGAATCGCACAAACGTACCAGGCGTAGTGGGCATGAAGATAAGCTATCCGACTTATCGAACACATATTGCAGATAGTACCGCCAGACCGACGAGTGGGGAGTGTCCGCAGCGCCGCTAGTACCGCCAGACCGACGAGTGGGGAGTGTCCGCAGCGCCGCTAGTACCGCCAGACCGACGAGTGGGGAGTGTCCGCAGCGCCGCTAGTACCGCCAGACCGGAACAGAATGCTGCCATATGTCATAATGACTATTATTTATTTTTCTCAGTTGTTTGTTGGCCGATCTTATTGAAGCTTTGTCACATTCCATTACACATATGCTTCTAAACGTACACCAAAAAGAAATAAAATCGGGCTAGTTTTCGTATCCGCATGCAAGGACGTCACCCATGCCCCTTAAGTCTTGGTAAAAATGTATTGAGGTCCACATAATTCGACCAAAGACACAAGATGTCATCCACATGTCTGAACCACTTAGCTTCACGGAACTAAATATCTTTCAACATATTAGTCTCAAAGAACTCCATATACAAATTGCTCAATGGGGGAGACAATGGATTTCCCATAGCCATTCCCTGCCTTTGAGAATAGTATTTCCTTTTGAGCTCAAACTTGCAATCAACCACACACAACTTAATCAACCCAATAATAATATTCTAATCAAATGGCATGGGGAACTCACCTAGTTCTTTCTCCAGATAAGATAACAAATCAGGGACAGGTACACGGGTGAACAAAGCTGTGATGTCGAAACTTACTAGCGTAAAATCATTACACATATTACCATTTTTCAGTTTGTCAATAAGATCAACACTGTTTTTAATGTGAGCTCCTGAGATGTTGTCTAGTAAAGGAGTTAATATTTTCACCAACCATTTTGGCAATGCATAAACCACCGACCCACAGAGCTAATGGTAGGTTACGTTGGAAAGCCGGGCTTGTGGGTTTAATCAAACCATACATTTAAGGGAGTGTCGCCGACCTAGCTAATAACTGTTTAATCAGTTCAGCATTACCTTTCAAAAAGGTTCTATGTTGTTTATTAAACTCACAATTAACCTGATCCAACGGCACTCCACTAGGCACTCCTTGTGCTTGGGGCGCTGAATGTTTTCCCTCCACTACCCTCAGTCTCAGCAAGGCGTCTCTCGGAACAAATCTGCTGAGAATACTTACTAATTTCTGCAACTTTACAAGCTCCTGATGATGTGTTGATTGCAACACGAAAAGCCTAGAGCTATCAGCCTCCCTGTGGTGTTCGCGATTCTTGCCTACTACATATATATATATATATATATATATATATATATATATATATATATATATATATATATATATATATATTATATATATATATATATATATATATATATATATATATATATGATGGGGTCCACCTCTGGTGTAAATTGTAGTTCCCATAGCCTCGGAGAAGTGGATAAAAAGGCTTCAAGGAAGAATATTGAATATGTATAAAATTTATTTCAAGACAAATGACAAGAATACATAGGGAGTAAAACAACATAGAACACTCAGAGCTACATGTCAAATACGTCGTCCAGCTCCTGGAGTGGGCCGCGTGCCCAGTGTCAGGATTTCCTCTGATCGCAACACTAGTCTCTGAAAGAGGAAGTTGGTCCCTGTGGTCTTTGGTTTCTATGATGAGTTTTCACCCAGCTCCTGAGAAATTAGAGCACACTTGCATGCTCCAGGGTCTCCGACCCATGGGATGAAGTTATACAAGGGAGAAGGCCTTCATATTTGCGAGTCTTCTGGGTCTCCCTGTGGCTGGCAGCTCCACCAACCTTCGGCTACGGAGTATTGCAAGTAGGTGTCTGCCATTGTGGCAGCACAGGTGTAGTCCCAAGCAATCTGCTTACCATCCTTCCAGGGTAGCATAGTGGCTCCATCAGGACGCTTTTGACTTCCATCAGACCTCTGCACTTGGGTTCCCGTTGAGCTGGGCAACGGGCTGTGGCGAGGCTTCTCTTTATGATGTCATTGACCTCCTCATGTCTAGCATAATTCCCTTCTGATGTGTGACACACTAGACAATGAAGTCCGAATTGATCGGCCGTCGCCCTGCCGCAAATACACCTATGATCGGTGAGTATGGGGGCGGCTAGGCGAAGAGCAACACCAATCCGAATGGCCTGTGGGTCGAGTCGAGTCCCCAGAGAGGAATTGGGAACAGCTAGAAGGAAATCTCCTGAGTGTGGTGCCTTCACTGCTAGGAGACGAGCTTTGTCCTTTCGTGAAGCGTTGGTGAGCATTGTGTTGGCAAATTTTTCCATGATCGGCTTGTCCCATATATATATATATATATATATATATATATATATATATATATATATATATATATATATATATATATATATATATATATATATATATATATTTTGCTAGGAATTCGCAAGAGCAGGCGAAATATTCACAAACACTGATCTGTGGCCAGAGGAGACTCGAACCTACGAACCTTGCAACAAGGATCGCAGTGCTTTCCCGACCGTACCACACTGGACAATACCTTGGCGTCCAGCTCACGCTAGACGTTGATCCAAGGCAGACAGCTTTCAGGCAGGTGGCTTACAGCTTTCATCTCATCCCCTGCATGCATCGACACAACTAGATATTTTTACAATGCTAGGAATTCGCCAGAGATTAGTGTTTGTGAATATTTCGCCTGCTCTTGCGAATTCCTAGCATTGAAAAATCTCTAGTTGTGTCAATGCATGCAGGGGATGAGATGAAAAGCTGTAAGCCACCTGTCTAAAAGCTGGGTGCCTTGGATCAACCTCTAGCGTGAGCTGGACGCCAAGGTATTGGTCCAGTGTGGTACGGTCGGTAAAGCACTGCGAACCGTGCAACAAGGTTCGAGGCTACTTCGGCCAGAGATCAGTGTTTACATATATATATATATATATATATATATATATATATATATATATATATATATATATTCAACAAGTCGGCCGTCTCCCACCGAGGCAGGGTGACCCAAAAAGAAAGAAAATCCCCAAAAAGAAAATACTTTCATCATCATTCAACACTTTCACCACACACATACATAATCACTGTCTTTGCAGAGGAGCTCAGATACGACAGCTGAGAATTGTCCCTCCCAGTTGTCACTATCCCAGACCCCTCCTTTAAAGTGCAGGCATTGTACTTCCCATTTCCAGGACTCAAGTCCAACTAAATCAATTAACTGGTTTCCCTCAATCCCTTCACAAAATGTTACCCTGCTCACACTCCAACAGATCGTCATGTCCCAAAAAACCATTCGTCTCCATTCACTCCTATCTAACACGCTCACACATGCTTGCTGGAAGTCCAAGCCCCTCGCCCACAAAACCTCCTTTACCCCCTCCCTTCAACCTTTTCGAGGACGACCCCCTACCCCGCCTTCCTTCCCCTACAGATTTATACGCTCTCCAAGTCATTCTACTTTGATCCATTCTCTCTAAATGACCAAACCACCTCAACAACCCCTCTTCAGCCCTCTGACAAATACTTTTAGTAACTCCACACCTTCTCCTAATTTCCACATTCCGAATTTTCTGCATAATATTTACACCACACATTGCCCTTAGACAGGACATCAACACTGCCTCCAGCCTCCTCCTCGCTGCAGCATTTGCAACCCATGCTTCACACCCATATAAGAGTGTTGGTACGACTATACTTTCGTACATTCCCTTCTTTGCTCCCATGGATAACGTTTTTTGTCTCCACAGATACCTCAACGCACCACTCACGTTTTTTCCTTCATCAATTCTATGGTTAACCCATCCGCTGACACGTCAACTCCCAAATATCTGAAAACATTTACTTCTTCCGTAATCCCTCTCTCCAGTGTGATATCCAATTTTTCTTTATTTAAATCGTTTGATACCCTCATCACCTTACTCTTATATATGTTCACTTTCAACTTTTTACCTTTACACACCCTCCCAAACTCCTCCACTAACCTTTGCAACTTTTATTTAGAATCTCCCATAAGCACAGTATCATCAGCAAAAAGTAACTGTGTCAACTCCCATTTTGCATTTAATTCCCCATAATTTAATCCCACCTCTCTCCCCAACACCCTAGCATTTACGTTTTTTACAACCCCCATCTATAAATATATTAAACAACCATGTTGACATTACACATCCCTGTCTAAGACCTACTTTTACCGGAAAGTAATCTAACTGTCTCCTACACACCCTAACCTGAGCCTTACTATCCCCATAAAAACTCTTCACAGCCTTCAGTAACTTACTACCTATTCCATACACTTGCAACATTTGCCACAATGCTCCCCTATCCACTCTATCATATGCCTTTTCTAAATACGTAAATGCAATGAAAACTTCTCTACCTTTATCTAAATACTGTTCTCAATCTATGCTTAACTGTAAACACTTGATCTACACATCCCCTACCCACTCTAAAGCCTCCTTGCTCATCTGCAATCCTACTCTCTGTCTTACCTCTAATTCTTTCAATAATAACCCTACCATTACTGCCTCCCTTTTTTCATCGACATTAAAAAGTTCCTCAAAATATTCCTGCCATCTACCCAATACCTCCAGCTCCCCATCTATTAGCTCCCCTACTCTGTTTTTAACTGACAAATCCATTCGTTCCCTAGTAAAATAGGTAGGTAAAACTGGTCAATTAGCAAGAACTCATTTAAAATAAGTCCTTTCTAAAATTTTCTCTTATACGTTTAAAGATATATATTTTTTATTTATGTTAATGTAAAAATTTATAATAAAGTACCAAGAGAAACTTTGAAAACTTACCTAACCTTATTATAACAAGCGCAATTTAACAAATACCCTTCAAACCACTTATGAACACAGCAACTAATACTTTCAGTCGATCTAAGAATCTGCCCCAATTTATAATTCCCTGACTCTTCATGCAGTCTTATTGACATTATTGGTATATCATTCCGCCTCTTCTGGAATTTACGCAAAGCAGTCACAGATGGTCTAGTATCTCATAGAACGTCCTCTACCCCTTCCCCTGATCCTAAGCACATGAAACCTTTCATTCTGTATGTCATGCAACTGCCCTTTCACTCCCACCACTTCCGCCTGGTGGTTCCCCGCCCCCTTCTCATTATACATTCGTAATTGATCTTCCAAATAACATTGCAACCCAAACCTTAACTGACCATCAATCCTTGCCTCTTTCTTAAAATAATTCTGAATTCCCTGTTTCGCCTGTCTATACCACCATCGAGTGATATCACCCTCTCTCTTCCCATCCCTCCATAACACATCCCACCATTCCGCAAATCTCGCACCACTATCATCACAATACATAAACCTGACATTCATTTTCCAGTAGCTTGGATATGTTCTTACAACACCCGACCACTTCAAATCTTCTATTACACCCCTATGATCAGAAATACCAACATCCATGCTTTGCACACGTACAACATTCACTGCCCTGGTCACATATATTCTATCGAGCCGTGCAGCATACCCTTTTCACACGAAGGTATGCTCAACCCTCCATCCATCACCCTGTACCACATCCACCATACCTACCGCTCCCAACACATCCCTCAGTATTCCAAACACACATCGTGATACTGAAGCTTCATAAATTACTCCATACTTCTCGAAGACATCCCTGATGTCATGTTCCCCGGCCTCAAAGGGCACGTTACGAATTCGTACCCACGAGTAAAACCTCGAGACATCCTTTAAGACCACATCCACAGCCGGTGTGATCTCCATACGTCGATCCTGGTACCGCTCCACAACACGGTCGTATACACTAGTAGACAAGAGCTTCACAATTATCCGGGACACACCATTTAGAGATATCCCACATAATTCTTCATTCTGTATCCCATAAGTGTCTCGGATAACAGCTGGCAGTAGGATATCAACATTGCTGGGATATATGGCTCCTTTCACAAGCTCGATAAAGACCGTGTTTACCCTTCTCCTGCTATGCTCCGCCATCTTGTGAAAATAAAGTAGTTCCACAAGTTGCTGCTAGGGACCAGCTCAGATACACCCTCCTTCTATGAGAGCTGAACTGGGACTGTATAAAATTGCATAGAGAAAGAATGTACTTGGTGATCAAAAGAACGATTTGATTTTAAGAAGACTTGTTTTGGGGTAAAAAAAAAAAAATGTGACTACGAGAGACATAATACTAGGCAAAGATATAATGAGTGGGGTGAGAAAGTGACGAGACGAGTGAACACATTATAAATATGTCTTGTTGAAGAAGAAGCTAAGTTGTCATGGTAAGTGTTACTCTAAATTTGCATACAACCGATCATCAACTTTAAAAGGAGGACGACCAAAAGGATCAGCACATTACTGCTGTATTCGAAAGTCTGTGCTCGTTCATTGAAGATTCTTAGCAGTGTCAGTTCTGTCTTCTTGAGGAAACTTTAATAATGTTTTCTGTTTTTTTTTTTTTTACATAAATCACTTTTACTGATATCCTACCTCAGCTCATTTCAAAGCCTAGCCCTATCTAAAGTATTCTACCACCCTCAGGATGCTACCCACAACAGTCGACTAAAACGCAAGTGCCTTCTTACAGCAAGGTCAACAGGGAAAGGTGTAAGGAATCAATGCCAATGTTTAAACCCGTGCCAGAGTTCAAACGTCGGACACTCAGCATGTGAGCCCAGAAAACGCTGAAAGCAAAGTTACTCAAAACATAAAGATGGAGTCTTGTTTGCAGTGATGGAAAAGATATCAACAGTTGTTTATTTCCGTGGCTCTTAACATAAAATTATTAATTGCTGAAAAATAGAACGAGAGATAAGTGAGAAAGATGAGCAGTTAATATCGTTCAAACTGCGGCAGCTATACTTGGAGAGGATGTTAGGACAACTGCTGATAACACTGCAGATTATATAGATGTTACAGACTTCATGAAAAATGTCTAGGATGTGATTCTCGAAACAATGCATGTTTTTTTTAGGTACGGTTACTCTAAAAAAAAACATGAAAGGCCGAAAAAGAAAAGTAAAGAAGCAGCGCACATCAGCCGAACATTCCATAACTGCTGCAACAACACCTCAATCATTTCCATTTTCCCCATTGCTTAGTGTCTCTGTGTATGTGTTTTGTAAAGTTGCATCTAAAAATCATTGCCGATACAAGGTCAAATATGGAATTTATAATGTCGCCACATTGTTTTAGGCATCTCGTATATATCAAATATGCTTAGAAACACACATTCTCAAAATTTATTTTTCAATTTTCTTACAATATGAACTTTTATCTTCAGATGCACCGTTTTCCAAATAAGAAAAAAAAAAAAAAAAATCTGGCACTTTGGGAAAGGTGAGCCAATGAAAGGGGATTGTTGCTCTTGACATCTTGATTTATTTAGCCTTAAGAAGGATATGTAGAAAGTTTCATCTTTTTAATTAAATATCTCTGCTGTTTACCCTTATTTGAGCGGACTAACCTTGCAGGCAGGAAGCATGGCGGCCAGATTAACTTATTCCGCTCTTAGCCGTTGCACTTGTAGGACTCTGTCTCACACATGGAAATTCAGCAACGGTGTGTCGGCACATTCCCTATGGGACGTATTCATCATTTAGAACATTTTATTAAGAATTTCTTCCTCCACTAAGGCGTATCACTTTCGGTGTTAAGAGCTGTCGAATCTGGCGAATATTTTCTGAATCTCTGCATATGCCTTTTATGCCGGCTGATGAGAGTCTATATGGCAGAGAGGGGAAGGACTCAAGCCGCCTTCAGAAAGGCCGCCTGATATTCTGTAGTCAGGAAGTTTGGTTTCTTTCCCCCTTGCATCCTTGTGAGTGTGATACATGTTTGTTTTACCCCCAAGTGATTGTCTCGGGTGATGATGACCTTGGCTATTTTCCTAAAGGAAGATTTGATTCATACTTCATGAATCAAAGTCCTTACGGATGGCTTAAATAGCGAGGGAATGATTACCCGTGAGGTAAATATTGGTAAGAATTCTTATTGTGCAAACTTACCAAAAAGAGTCGTCTGTGTTCATGGTGAAGCTCCACACAATCCTTTGCGCTCGTCCTGATAGCCAGAATACTGGATCCTGGTTTACTACCTACCCACACTCCCAGAGTGCTTGGCTAGTCCTGGCTTATTTCTTTCTGTTCACCCTGTTGTCAACAAGATATAGAAGTGGTCTGCCTGCATTCACACCCAGTATAAGGACACTTAGGACCTGAGGTAATGAGAGTGCAAAGGCTGAGGTGAGTTCTACAGCATCAGCAACTTCTTGGATCACATACATCAGTTTGTCACATGGCCATGATAGGTTTAGTGGGGCCTATAAACAAGCAACAAGTTACTGAACTTTCTGTAGGAAGTGGATTTTGGGTCTCTTCTTCAACAAGTGTCGTTATTATGTAACGATTCTAATGAAGACCGAGGATAAGGCACGAACCCTCTCTCATAGCTGCCTGATTGCAGGTGCTGTCACTTGTGCTTTCCTTCACAAGTTACTTCTAGCTTCTGTGATTATCTGTGATTATCGTTCACCCACGCCAGGTTCTCTGAAACATCTGGAAATTACCTAATGTAGAGGGCTGTCTCTTCCTCTCTGTGTCTGTCTTAGCTTGTCACTGGTTCACTGTGGAAGTGCTGTTGCTGGCTAACTGATTCATCATTTTCTTCACTTGTAAGAGTTTTTATATGGTTTGAATCAGGTGAATCACAGTGTGTACTGGTGTTCTTGTGGGTTTTGTCTCGTATAGATCTTATTTAGGGTCCATATGTCTGTTTTGTGGAAGGTTACAAGATATTCCTGTCATGATACAATTATGTCCAGAGCTTGGCGATAGATATTTTGTGTTGTGGCTATCTGTGCACTGTTACAGTGGGGGTCAGATGGGAATTACACTGATTAGCATTGTAATTAGACCTCTGTATGTCCAACATAGGGTGCCTGACGGTCGCCATTGCTGTTCCATGTCTGTTGTCGTTGGTCAAGGAGTTTACTACTGTTCCACAACGTTGTACCTGTCTTGGGAAGAAGACTGTATCTTGTAGTGGGAGAAGACTGCATCTTATAGGTGTGAGTGAAGACTGTATCTTGTAGTGGGGTGAAGACTGTATCTTGTAGTGGGGTGAAGACTGTAGCTTGAAGTGAGTGAGAAGGAAGTTTATTGTAGGTGGAAAAGATTCTTTCCCTTCTCTCTGTCTCTTTATCAACTCAAAAGAGAGAATTGATATAGAGACGTGGTGAGTGAGAGTGGACAGCGTCATAGGTGGAGGTCAGGAGTGAGCAAAGATGCGACCTTCTAAATGTTGGTGCCTTGGTTATGCGGCATAGCTGTCTGGTAATGAGATGGAGGAGACACTCACAGTAGGGGAGGAAAGTGAAGTCGGGAAGGAGGAATAAAAAGGAGGAAAGTGAATGAAGGTGGAAAAAAAATATGGCTAACAATAATATGAGGGGCTAAGGGAATCAGGAAGAAAGAAAGAGGGGTGTGAAACAGGAAAAGAGAGACGGATGAGCTGGAAGGAGAAAGAAATTAATATAGGAGATGAAGAATAAAGAAATTTGGCAGGAGAAAAGGTTTCAGGATGGAAAGAAGTGAGAGAAAGGAATGAAGAAAGGGAGGGAGGGACGCAACGGTCATAAAGCAGCGACCAAAAAATTCTGAAAATTTATGGCAAGAAATTTTATCATTTCGCTCTTAGGTTTTTATGAGTTCGAGAAAAGTTTACCTTTTTTTAGAGAAGAAAATTCATTCTCTCTCTCTCTCTCTCTCTCTCTCTCTCTCTCTCTCTCTCTCTCTCTCTCTTTTTACACAAGGTTTGACAAGGTTAGGTTAAGAATTCCTAACTTTATTGACAAGCTAAGAGCTGTTACCTACATCAGCTCATTTAAAAGCCCTTTTTTATTGTTATGAGAGGCTGGGTCCAGGCGAGAGAGGAGTCGTCTTGCTCTGTTCTGTCAAGAAGTCGCAGATGAGATAGGGGGAGTAGGCAATCCACGAAAGTGGAACACACTTAAGGTGTGAGCGTACTTGTGCCTCTACAGAATCTTGCAACCTCTACTGTCAAGCAGATGCGAGATAAGTCTAAGTGCAGTAACATTCCTAGCTGCCTTGTTTACCAGGTTTACAACGTGGTTCTTCATGGTCAGTTTGGAGTCGAATTTCACCCCAAGGATATCAACTTCATCCCCAGGTACCAACACTCTCCCATTCATACTTACCACTGCTCCAGCATTACCATCATGGTGGTCTTAGCTGGTGATTGATGTAGCTTAGAGCAGCTGACATTTCCTCTCTTGGATAAGTAACTGCCAGAGTGAAGTCGTCTGCATATGTATGTGATTCTGGTACAAGATGAAGAAGGTCATTGAAGTAGACATTCCATAACAATGGCTCAAGAACGCTTCAATATAGAACACTTGCCCCAATAGGATGTCTTGCTGACTCTGTCCCATTGAGAACTACACTGAGAGATCTACCTTTAATTAAGGTAATCACTGAGGAGACAGTGTAGAACCTGCAATTCCCAGTGCTTGCAGTTTTTCCAAGAGGCCCTGGTGCTATACTCGGTCGAAAGCACTCTCTCTCTCTCTCTCTCTCTCTCTCTCTCTCTCTCTCTCTCTCTCTCTCTCTCTCTCTCTCTCTCTCTCTCTCTCTCTTCTATCTCTCTCTTTACACAGAGTTTTACAAGGTTAGGTTAAGGGTTACTAACTTTATTTTCAAGCTAAGAGTTCTCTCTCTCTCTCTCTCTCTCTCTCTCTCTCTCTCTCTCTCTCTCTCTCTCTCTCTCTCTCTCTCTCTCTCTCTCTCTCTTTCTCTCTCACACACACACATACACAGAATTATTCGCCATTAAAACAAAATGTATGTGAAGTTTATCCTAGAATAACTTGATTATTACCAGACTAACTACTAAGTGTTCTTAAACGGGTTAGTTCAACTAACATAACTCCGCTAATGTAATTCTTGGAGAAGAACTGAATAAATGATATTTATTTGAGATGAGATCTATTACTAAAGAATCACACACAGACTCTTTCTTCGTACCAAAATTCAGTAAAAGTAGAGCTGTACTTGCACTATGATCATGCAAACAAGTTGCAACATTATAATCCTCTCCAACATTATCACTGAAATTCTTTATAAACACGTGAATCGGCATCATCCTCTAAGGACTCTACATCATAACCACTCAACAAGTTGAGAATGGTATCCCCGTATTGCATAACCTCAGCACCCCTCCTCCTCCCTCTACCTCCATGCATAGGTTACGCATGCTGTTAAATATTAGCGTTAAAGATTTGAAGGGATTCAGAAGAGGTAGTCACACGTTATCACATGGAAACTAATATTCCCATTTTTTGTCAATAAAATACTCCAGCGCATAAAGTTTGGAGCTGATCAGAAGTTGCATTATCAAGTTATCAACATTGAAGGGCTGAATCCAGTCGGATGAAGCATTCAGAAATTATCCCCTGAAAAAATACATTTTAAATTGTTCACAATTTCTTCCATAAAAATATAAATTAGGACCCAAACAGACCAAAAATCAATCCCATTTATTCTCTAAGATTGATCATCAATTCAGGAACATGTAAATATTTAGGCATTAGGTACATAATAAATATTTAGGGATTTAAGCTATAGGTACATAACATTCATTATATTTTCAGTGTTACCTCTCTAAAGAGACACTCCTGCTATTTAATTTTGTAATAGTTTGAGATTAAAAAGGGACACGCGAGTGTTGAAATGTTGAAGTAGATAGAAAGAGGGTTTTCTAAAATTAATGGATGGAAACCAATTTCGGGAATATTCTATGAAAAATTAGGCAGAGGACACCTAGACTTGTCAGTTGTTCTATGAATCGATCCGATAAGGTGTTCTGTGCTTATAAGGAAAGCTTTGAAGGAAGTAGCAGGAGACACGAGGGGTGTGCCTAGCAGGAGACACGAGGGGTGTACCTAGCAGGAGACACGAGGGGTGTGCCTAGCAGGAGACACGAGGGGTGTACCTAGCAGGAGACACGAGGGGTGTACCTAGCAGGAGACACGAGGGGTGTGCCTAGCAGGAGACACGAGGGGTGTACCTAGCAGGAGACACGAGGGGTGTGCCTAGCAGTGTGCCTGGTGGCTCTGCCATAAAGTCGTGTGTTATTTAGGGTTTCACTAACCTCAGGAAAATTTAAAACTTTATAAGAACCCGGGTTTTCATTATTTCTCAGTTTTCTTTTTTGCAGATATATTATGTTTAAAATTGTCTACATTCTTAAAGTTTTTTTTTTGTTTATCATGAGTGTTTTAAGAAGTATAATTTTATATAATGTTTCTATAAAACTGGAAAATTAGCAGCTAGGCCCATATTCAAAATACAAATACTACCAATTAAAATGTACCAGTGCCTAAGTGTTTGAAGCCGACCAGGAGAGGCATTCTCTAGTTATCACATGGAAACCAATTTATTTAATAAAAACGGCGGAAGTTTAAAATTAATATTGCTAGAGCAGAATGCCAAGGTTGCTTTTAATAAAACCCATCAACACTGATAGTTTGAAGACTATCAGAAATGGCATTCTCCAGTAGGTGTTCTGAATCCAACGATTACAAGATTTTAAAAAATTTCGCCAAAAATTCAAATTTGCATCTACATAGTCTAAACTTATAGGATGTCATCCTTATGGAATACATCAACGATATTTTGAAGCCGATGAGATGAATTATTTCCTAGCTATTAAATGGAAATCAGTATAACTATATATTGAATGAAATTGAAAAACTGGGAGGTAGGTAGCTCAAGTGTCTATCGATAAGTGCCTTTGACAACTGTTAACTAGCAATTTATAAGATAAACCACAACGGAAGTTTATTTGGTTTATCAGTAAATACTGGGAGTGAAGAAGCCATGTTTGTGTTGCTACTGTTACAAGAGTTGAGTGAAGAAGCCATGTTTGTGTTGCTACTGTTACAAGAGTTGAGTGAAGAAGCCATGTTTGTGTTGCTACTGTTACAAGAGTTGAGTGAAGAAGCCATGTTTGTGTTGCTACTGTTACAAGAGTTGAGTGAAGAAGCCGTGTTTGTGTTGCTACTGTTACAAGAGTTGAGTGAAGAAGCCATGTTTGTGTTGCTACTGTTACAAGAGTTGAGTGAAGAAGCCATGTTTGTGTTTACTGTTACAAGAGTGTGAAAGCGTTTGTGTTGCTACTGTTACAAGAGTTGAGTGAAGAAGCCGTGTTTGTGTTGCTACTGTTACAAGAGTTGAGTGAAGAAGCCATGTTTGTGTTGCTACTGTTACAAGAGTTGAGTGAAGAAGCCATGTTTGTGTTGCTACTGTTACAAGAGTAGAGTGAAGAAGCCATGTTTGTGTTGCTACTGTTACAAGAGTTGAGTGAAGAAGCCATGTTTGTGTTGCTACTGTTACAAGAGTTGAGTGAAGAAGCCATGTTTGTGTTGCTACTGTTACAAGAGTTGAGTGAAGAAGCCATGTTTGTGTTGCTACTGTTACAAGAGTTGAGTGAAGAAGCCATGTTTGTGTTGCTACTGTTACAAGAGTTGAGTGAAGAAGCCATGTTTGTGTTGCTACTGTTACAAGAGTTGAGTAAGAAGCCATGTTTGTGTTGCTACTGTTACAAGAGTTGAGTAAGAAGCCATGTTTGTGTTGCTACTGTTACAAGAGTTGAGTGAAGAAGCCATGTTTGTGTTGCTACTGTTACAACAGTTGAGTGAAGAAGCCATGTTTGTGTTGCTACTGTTACAACAGTTGAGTGAAGAAGCCATGTTTGTGTTGCTACTGTTACAAGAGTTGAGTGAAGAAGCCATGTTTGTGTTGCTACTGTTACAAGAGTTGAGTGAAGAAGCCATGTTTGTGTTGCTACTGTTACAAGAGTTGAGTGAAGAAGCCATGTTTGTGTTGCTACTGTTACAAGAGTTGAGTGAAGAAGCCATGTTTGTGTTGCTACTGTTACAAGAGTTGAGTGAAGAAGCCATGTTTGTGTTGCTACTGTTACAACAGTTGAGTGAAGAAGCCATGTTTGTGTTGCTACTGTTACAACAGTTGAGTGAAGAAGCCATGTTTGTGTTGCTACTGTTACAAGAGTTGAGTGAAGAAGCCATGTTTGTGTTGCTACTGTTACAAGAGTTGAGTGAAGAAGCCATGTTTGTGTTGCTACTGTTACAACAGTTGAGTGAAGAAGCCATGTTTGTGTTGCTACTGTTACAAAGTTGAGTGAAGAAGCCATGTTTGTGTTGCTACTGTTACAAAGTTGAGTAAGAAGCCATGTTTGTGTTGCTACTGTTACAACAGTTGAGTGAAGAAGCCATGTTTGTGTTGCTACTGTTACAAGAGTTGAGTGAAGAAGCCATGTTTGTGTTGCTACTGTTACAAGAGTTGAGTGAAGAAGCCATGTTTGTGTTGCTACTGTTACAAGAGTTGAGTGAAGAAGCCATGTTTGTGTTGCTACTGTTACAAGAGTTGAGTGAAGAAGCCATGTTTGTGTTGCTACTGTTACAAGAGTTGAGTCAAAGCCATGTTTGTGTTGCTACTGTTACAACAGTTGAGTGAAGAAGCCATGTTTGTGTTGCTACTGTTACAAAGTTGAGTGAAGAAGCCATGTTTGTGTTGCTACTGTTACAAGAGTTGAGTGAAGAAGCCATGTTTGTGTTGCTACTGTTACAACAGTTGAGTGAAGAAGCCATGTTTGTGTTGCTACTGTTACAAGAGTTGAGTGAAGAAGCCATGTTTGTGTTGCTACTGTTACAAGAGTTGAGTGAAGAAGCCATGTTTGTGTTGCTACTGTTACAAGAGTTGAGTGAAGAAGCCATGTTTGTGTTGCTACTGTTACAAAGTTGAGTGAAGAAGCCATGTTTGTGTTGCTACTGTTACAACAGTTGAGTGAAGAAGCCATGTTTGTGTTGCTACTGTTACAACAGTTGATGAAGAAGCATGTTTGTGTTGCTACTGTTACAAGAGTTGAGTCAACCAAGTTTCTGATTGCTACTGATTACAACAGTTGAGTGTAAACAAACAGGATCAACGACCTCAGTTTTGTAGAATACTGGTTTCCTATTTATGTTGGTCTAAATATTACTGTACTAAAACAGGACTTGAGTCAAAAGACCTTTGTTAGACAGTAAGACAGATACCATGTTTGTGTTGACTATGTTACACAATGATTAGTAATAACACAAAATAAATGTTTGTAATCACAAATACTGCTAACATTGTTTCAAAATTAAATATAACATAGTTCAACAACAAAGTAGTGAAAAAGCCATGTTTGTGCTTGTACTGTTAATGCAAAGTTGATGAAGAACCATTTTAATATACTGTTAAGACCATTTGTTGCTCACGTCAAGCATGTTTGTTTTACTGTTATAACAGTTGAGTAAAAGCCATGTTTGTGTTGCTACTGTTAACAACTCTTTAAGTGACCAGATTACACTGTAGTTGATGAATTGCTATCTGTTTACAACAGTTAGTAAATCCATGTTATTTGGCTTGTTACAAAGTGAAACTAATTACTGTTACAACAGTTGTAAGAATCCTGTTTTTTTTGTCTTTGCATATACTGCTTAAACAAGTAATTCATGGATGTGTTTCTTGTCTGCGTGACCGAGAGTGACGACAACTTGATCCTTGGCATTGCACGTTGCTAATTGACAACTGTTTGCAGTGAAAACAAAACCAGGATCAAAGACCGTCCAGTTTTCAGAAAATACATCGGTCTTTCCTATTTATGTCATGGTCTAAATATTACTTGATAATCTTAAAACAGGAAACTTTGAAGTCTCACAAAGACCTTTGTTAGACAGTAAGACAGATACCATTGTAACTCTCAAAATGTATGCCATTATAACACCAAATGATTGCTATTATAACACAAAATAAATGTCATTGTAACTCACAAATACTACTAAACATTTTCTCAAAATATAAATATAACATATGTAATACAACATAACTAAAAAACTAAAAAATAACTGTTATTACATTTAATTTAAATGCAAAATATTATTACTCTGATATTACACCGATATTAAAAAATCTTTGAACCATTTGTTTGCTCACCGCAACAACTGCTGATAAATTATTATTTTATTAACAGTATGGAAATAATTTTCTTGACATCACAGTGTTAACACGTCTCTTAAGTACCAGGATTACACTTGTAGTTGATAATTGCAATCTGGATTTACATTATAAATTTCACTGGCGTTTATTCTTGGCTTTGTCTTAACCAGAAGTGAAACTTAATTCTTGTTACAAAATACATTTGTCTCAAAATCCCTTCCCTTATTTTTTCTTTCATAAATACTGCCACTTAAACTAAGTAATTCACTGGATGTGTTTCTGTCGTTGCGTGACCCGAGAGTGACGCACCTGAAGCGTAGTGACGCACAGCTTGAAGCGATAGAGTGACGCACGCTGAAGCGATGGGACACAAGCTTGAAGCGATAGAGTGACGCACAAGCTTGAAGCGATAGAGTGAGGCACCAGCTTGAAGCGATAGAGTGACGCACCAGCTTGAAGCGATAGAGTGACGCACCAGCTTGAAGCGATAGAGTGACGCACAAGCTAGAAGCGATAGAGTGACGCACAAGCTTGAACTGATAGAGTGACGCACCAGCTTGAAGCGATAGAGTGACGCACAAGCTTGAAGCGATAGAGTGACGCACAAGCTTGAAGCGATAGAGTGACGCACACGCTTGAAGCGATAGAGTGACGCACAAGCTTGAAGCGATAGAGTGACGCACCAGCTTGAAGCGATAGAGTGACGCACAAGCTTGAAGCGATAGAGTGACGCACAGCTTGAAGCGATAGAGTGACGCACAAGCTTGAAGCGATAGAGTGACGCACCAGCTTGAAGCGATAGAGTGACGCACAAGCTTGAAGCGATAGAGTGACGCACCAGCTTGAAGCGATAGAGTGACGCACAAGCTTGAAGCGATAGAGTGACGCACCAGCTTGAAGCGATAGAGTGACGCACCAGCTTGAAGCGATAGAGTGACGCACAAGCTTGAAGCGATAGAGTGACGCACCAGCTTGAAGCGATAGAGTGACGCACAAGCTTGAAGCGATAGAGTGACGCACCAGCTTGAAGCGATAGAGTGACGCACAAGCTTGAAGCGATAGAGTGACGCACAAGCTTGAAGCGATAGAGTGACGCACCAGCTTGAAGCGATAGAGTGACGCACAAGCTTGAAGCGATAGAGTGACGCACAAGCTTGAAGCGATAGAGTGACGCACAAGCTTGAAGCGATAGAGTGACGCACAAGCTTGAAGCGATAGAGTGACGCACAAGCTTGAAGCGATAGAGTGACGCACAAGCTTGAAGCGATAGAGTGACGCACAAGCTTGAAGCGATAGAGTGACGCACAAGCTTGAAGCGATAGAGTGACGCACCAGCTTGAAGCGATAGAGTGACGCACAAGCTTGAAGCGATAGAGTGACGCACAAGCTTGAAGCGATAGAGTGATGCACAAGCTTGAAGCGATAGAGTGACGCACAAGCTTGAAGCGATAGAGTGATGCACAAGCTTGAAGCGATAGAGTGACGCACAAGCTTGAAGCGATAGAGTGACGCACCAGCTTGAAGCGATAGAGTGACGCACAAGCTTGAAGCGATAGAGTGACGCACAAGCTTGAAGCGATAGAGTGACGCACAAGCTTGAAGCGATAGAGTGACGCACAAGCTTGAAGCGATAGAGTGACGCACCAGCTTGAAGCGATAGAGTGACGCACCAGCTTGAAGCGATAGAGTGACGCACAAAGCCTTGAAGCGATAGAGTGACGCACAAGCTTGAAGCGATAGAGTGACGCACAAGCTTGAAGCGATAGAGTGACGCACAGCTTGAAGCGATAGAGTGACGCACAGCTTGAAGCGATAGAGTGACGCACAAGCTTGAAGCGATAGAGTGACACACAAGCTTGAAGCGATAGAGTGACGCACCAGCTTGAAGCGATAGAGTGACGCACAAGCTTGAAGCGATAGAGTGACGCACAAGCTTGAAGCGATAGAGTGACGCACCAGCTTGAAGCGATAGAGTGACGCACACGCTTGAAGCGATAGAGTGACGCACAAGCTTGAAGCGATAGAGTGACGCACCAGCTTGAAGCGATATAGTGACGCACCAGCTTGAAGCGAATCAGAAGAGACATTGAAGTTATCATATGGAAATTAATCTCACAATTTCTTCATTAAAATTGGCGAATCAAATTCAAACCTTCCACTAAGAATTCTCTTCTTATCTCAGAGATCAATATCCTAAATTACACAAGAACGACTCACGAAATCGTAATGACACGATTGCAAACAAACCATACCACGGGCGGGTATAGAACCCGCGATCAGAGAGTCATAAAACTCCAGACCGACGCGTTAGCCACTGGGCCAGCTGGCTACAATAAAATTTATTCAACTTAGTATATTTATACACCATAGGAAGGTTAGCGTAGGCACCACTGTGACCACAAATGCAAGTTTTTACAGACGAATCTCCCGCCAGAGCGGAGGTCTGGAGTTTTATGACTCTCTGATCGCAGGTTCTATCCCCGCCCGTGGTATGGTTTGTTTGCAATCGTGTCATTACGATTTCGTGAGTCTTGATGACGGCTTTGAATGGGACTGGAGCTAGTGTTCGTCACGGCCATGCTAGCGGGAGATTCGTCTGTAAAAAACTTGCATTTGTGGTCACAGTGGTGGCCTATACTAACCTTCCTATGGTGTAGAAATATGCCAAGTTGGATGAAGCTTATTGTAGCCAGCTGGCCCAGTGGCTAGCGCGTCTGTCTGGAGTATTATGATCCTCTGACCGCTGGTTCTATCCCCGCCCGTGGTATGGTTTACACAAGTACATTAGGCTTGAAGCCATTTATAAATTCCATTATCAAGGTATTAGCATTGAAGGATTGAAGGTAATCAGCTGTGTCAGTCAGAAATTATCACATGAAAAACAGAATTTCATTTTCCCTATTTCCTTCATAAGAAATAGGAAATTGGGACTTTGGCTAAAATTTATCCAAGCTTTTCTCTACGTAAGATTGATCATATTTTAAGTAATTAAATAAGCAAGAAAGAGAATAAGTAATTCTGTTAAACTTTGGATAAAGTATACATACAATTTTTTTACAATTGTCTAAATCGTCGAGCAGGCCTAAAATAACCTAATAGAGTCAAACACTGCCACATATTTCTTATCAGAAGAGACGTTCTTATCAGAAGAGACGGTCTTATCAGAAGAGACGGTCTTATCAGAAGAGACGGTCTTATCAGAAGAGACGGTCTTATCAGAAGAGACGGTCTTATCAGAAGAGACGGTCTTATCAGAAGAGACGGTCTTATCAGAAGAGACGGTCTTATCAGAAAGACGTCTTATCAAGCGTTACGCTCTTATCAGAAGAGACGGTCTTATCGAAGAGACTTATCAGAAGAGGTCTAGAAGAGCGTCTTATCAGAAGAGACGGTCTTATCAGAAGAGACGTCTTATCAGAAGAGACGGTCTTATCAGAAGAGACGGTCTTATCAGAAGAGACGGTCTTATCAGAAGAGACGGTCTTATCAGAAGAGACGGTCTTATCAGAAGAGACGTCTTATCAGAAGAGACGGTCTTATCAGAAGAGACGGTCTTATCAGAAGAGACGGTCTTATCAGAAGAGACGGTCTTATCAGAAGAGACGGTCTTATCAGAAGAGACGGTCTTATCAGAAGAGACGTTCTTATCAGAAGAGACGTTCTTATCAGAAGAGACGGTCTTATCAGAAGAGACGGTCTTATCAGAAGAGACGGTCTTATCAGAAGAGACGGTCTTATCAGAAGAGACGTTCTTATCAGAAGAGACGGTCTTATCAGAAGAGACGGTCTTATCAGAAGAGACGGTCTTATCAGAAGAGACGTTCTTATCAGAAGAGACGTTCTTATCAGAAGAGACGGTCTTATCAGAAGAGACGTTCTTATCAGAAGAGACGGTCTTATCACAAGAGACGGTCTTATCACAAGAGACGGTCTTATCACAAGAGACGGTCTTATCACAAGAGACGGTCTTATCAGAAGAGACGGTCTTATCAGAAGAGACGGTCTTATCAGAAGGACGTCTTATACAAGAGACGTCTTATCACAAGAGACGGTCTTATCAGAAGAGACGTTCTTATCAGAAGAGACGGTCTTATCTCAAGAGACGGTCTTATCAGAATAGACGGTCTTATCAGAAGAGACGGTCTTATCAGAAGAGACGTTCTTATCAGAAGAGACGTTCTTATCAGAAGAGACGTTCTTATCAGAAGAGACGGTCTTATCAGAAGAGACGTTCTTATCAGAAGAGACGGCCTTATCAGAAGAGACGTTCTTATCAGAAGAGACGTTCTTATCAGAAGAGACGGTCTTATCAGAAGAGACGTTCTTATCAGAAGAGACGGTCTTATCAGAAGAGACGGTCTTATCAGAATAGACGGTCTTATCAGAAGAGACGTTCTTATCAGAAGAGACGGTCTTATCAGAAGAGACGTTCTTATCAGAAGAGACGTTCTTATCAGAAGAGGCGTTCTTATCAGAAGAGACGGTCTTATCAGAAGAGACGTTCTTATCAGAAGAGACGGTCTTATCAGAAGAGACTTTCTTATCAGAAGAGACGGTCTTATCAGAAGAGACGTTCTCCAGCCATTCTACTGAAATCAATTAATAATATAAAAGTGGCGCATTAAAATTTACACGACTTTAAATGCAGCGAGAACTTTTATTGAGGAAAACACATCAGCACTTAAAGTTTTAGGCTGATCAACAGCGTTGTAAGCCCCTTATGGGTTGAGCGCTTATTTGTGATTGTAATAATAATTTAGGCTGATCAGAGGATGCAATTTCCAGTTATTGTACAAAATACAAAAAAAAATTGTACCAACACAGCCTAATCCCACCTAACGATAATGGTGAGGGGGATTTCATCCAAGGAAATGTCCATTTCCTTGGATGAAATCCCCCTCACCAATATCCAATTATGAAAGCCAAAATATTGCAAATGCCGTATCGAGATTACAAGTGGCTAAATATCACCTAGACACTGCACAAACAACATCCACCTTCTTCTAAGTAGGATACACCAGTGTTCAAACATTGTAGTCGATCACATGAGGCTTTCTAAAGCTGCTTCGTGGAAACTAATTTCAGGAATGGTCCATTTAAACTTGAGCAGAGGACAGCTAAACTTGCCACTTGTTCCAGGAACTTGTACCTAATAATAGTTGACGAGATTCATAAATTTGAAGCCGGTGGGATAAGTCGTTCTGAAGTTATAAAGGAAAATCTTGGAGGTTGTTGGTAGACATGGCAACTCTTGACACAGTTTTTAAGAGTTCACTCAACTTTTGAAAATTCAAAATGTTACGAAAAAGCGGGTTTTCAATATTTCTCAGAATTCTTTTTTCAGTTCTATTGAAAAAAATCATAGGATTTTTGTGCAAAGAATGTCAAATCTGATAAAAAAATAATTAAAATTGGAAAATTGTCGAATACAAAGTTCAATTCAATTAAAAATTACTACAACTTAAACCGACTAAAAAGGCATTCTCTGGTTTTTTCATTGAAACTAATTTAATAAAATTGACAATTTAAATTTTGCAGAGCTCAAAGTGAAAGCCAAGTTATCTTAAAAAGCGTTCTCCAGTAATTCCTCTGATTCCAGAGATTCCAAGTAATTTAATAATTATTTAGAAAATAATTTTTCTGGAATGTATTAGTATTAATATTTTGAAGCCGAAAAGATGGGGCATTTTTAAATTATTGAATGGGAATCAGTATCATTATAAAAATTGGGAAATTGGGACTTGTGGTGCCCAATGCCAGTACGAACTTTGCTTTCTGGAAAACACACTAAGGCTGTAAATTTGAAGCCGATCAGAAGAGGCATTCTCCAGTTATCACACAGATACAAAGGAATCCATGTTTAAAAATATAATATTGCACTAATGAATCCTTGTGGTAATATGCTTCAGCTTTTAAATATTGCAGCCATTGACATAACTTAGTCTCAAATATGTATCTAATTATGTATTTATCTAATAATGTATGTTCAAATGTACTGCTCCATAACCTGTATCAATATAGAGTAAGAATTAGTATTAGTCTGGCCGAGATGCCTAGCATGCTAGTGGTCTTCTTTGTAGTCAATATTTTATAACATGTAAACCCACATTGTCAACGAAATAAACATTGATTTTGATTTTTGATTGATTTTTGAAACATATTTAACGTGTTTAAACGGGATTCAAAATTTCACAGAGTTTAACACGATATAGTCAGATGTGCTCCACACACTTGAATCTCATTCTCTCCTGTCGTCGAATTTCAACGTTTGCAGCGACTCTGCTGACATATTTGAAAGTTAGAGCCATACCAAGATATTGGGGGTGAGTTCAATAACCTTGATCAAAGGGCAGCTGTACATGATAATTGTTCCTAGAATCTTGCCCTAGTTACCGTACACCAGTGTTGACAATTTGAAACTGATCATGAGGCCTTTTCGTTTTATGAGGTAAATAAAAACACAAAAAGTTAATAAAAAAAATAAAACAATTCTGGAAGCTACTTAAAGGTTCCTCTTCGAGGGAGAGTCTTAAAGAAAAGTGTGAAATGTTGATACACTGTCTTCAAGTTCTTTTAGAAAATTTAATGAGCCATACTACACTTAGGTAAATATTTTGAAGTGTTTGGATCCCAGAGTGTATTTTTGACAATAGCGCCTCTGGTGTTCAGTATTGACACTAATTAAATATGGCCGTTATGACGTCACCAAAATATTTACCACAATTCATTGCCTCGTTTTCTCAATTGAGCGTGTTTGAGCAGTCACACTTGTCACAGCAAAACACTGCTAGGTAGAAGACGACCAGTTGGCTGCTCATATGGAAGACACAGTACGCCACAAAATTCTAAGTTTTCTTCAGTTGAATTGTTCACTGAAGTGACGAGGAAGACTTTACAAGTTAATAATAGTAAATAACTGACCAAACATAATGATTGTTCTCATCTCGTAGCAACACTTCAGACTTCAGTCCTTCGAATTTGTTTTAAAATTATGTTGGAAAGACAACCACTACCCACCAGTTGTCACTTCCACTTCTTCTCTTGGGTAGCTGTGTTCTCAGATGATCCTGCTGGAACTAGTAGTGAAACACAATGACTGACTCTTGAGTGCATTAAATTGTCTATGTTTATATTAAGATTTCCTGTGCATTTTTCAGTTTATGTTTTATCTTATTTGAGTTAATTTCGAAGACTGACTCTAACAATACCGTAATTACAAATTAAATTTATGTGTATACACTGGTATTAAACAACATAAATACAGAAGAGAGGGAAAAGCTGGAGTCAGATGTAGGACAGTGTGTTCATTTGCTTAGTTGAATTCAGAAGACACCATGCCCAGCCCTTCCAGGGAGGGTAGGTGCTAGAGATGGAGCTTGCTACCATCCGCAGCTCACAAAACTGCCATTCCCATTAGCCCCCCTGGGGCTGGGAAGATGGCAGACCAGAGAGGCCTAGCTTCTCCCTACGAGCCCCGTGAGGGCGGGGAATGTGGCTAGGCCTGGGGACAGTTGGTCCCAATGATGAGGAGGTACCTGTACCTCCTCCCATGGTACATGAGATACTCCCGAGAAAGGGAGTCAAGGCCGGGCCACCGCCTGGGAAAGGCCCGGGCCGGGAGAGTACCGGTGAATCAAGAAGTTGAATTATTTCTCTTATGTGAAAATAACCTCAGACATGACATCTTCACTGCCTCCAGCCTTCTCCTCGTTGCAACATTCATCATCCATGCTTCACACCCATATAAGAGTGTTGTATAACTATACTCTCATACATTCCCTTCTTTACTTCCATGGACAAAGTTCTTTATCTCCACAGACTCGCAGTGCACCACTCACCCTTTTCCCCTCATTAATTCTATGATTCACGGATATATCAGATCATTGTTTAGTTGTAGCTACAGTTAGAGTAAAAGATAGATGGGACAAAAAGAAAATGGCAACAACAAGTAAGAGAGAGGTAAAAGTATATAAACTAAGGGAGGAGGAAGTTAGGGTGAGATTTAAGCAACTATTGGAAGAAAGGTGGGCTAGTGCAAATATGAGTAGTGGGGGGAGGGGGGTTTGAAGGGGTTGGGATAGTTTTAAAAATGCAGTATTAGAATGTGGGGCAGAAGTTTGTGGCTATAGGAGGGTGGGTGCAGGAGGAAAGAGGAGTGACTGGTGGAATGAAGAAGTAAAGGGTGTGATAAAGGAGAAAAAGGTAGCTTATGAGAGGTTTTTACAAAACAGAAGTGTTAATAGAAGAGCAGAGTATATGGTGGTGAGTGGTGCAAAAGAAGAGTGCAAAAGAAGAGCAGATGAAAGAATAGGAGAGCCTCTGTCAAGAAATTTTGCTGAAAACAAGAATTTTTTTTGAAGTGATATAAACAAGGTAACAAAGCCTAGGGAACGAATGGATATGTCAGTTAAAAACAGAGTATGGGAGTTAGTAGATGGGGAGCTGGAGGTATTGGGTAGATGGCGGGAATATTTTGAGGAACTTTTAAATGTCGATGAAAAAAGGGAGGCGGTAATTTCATGCACTGGCAAGGGAGGTACAACATCGTTTAGGAGTGAAGAAGAGCAGGATGTGAGTGTGGGGAAAGTGCGTGAGGCATTACGTAGAATGAAAGGGGGTAAAGCAGTTGAAACTGATGGGATCGTGACAGAAATGTTAAAAGCAGGTGGGATATAGTGTTAGAGTGGTTGGTATTGTTGTTTAATAAATGTATGAAAGAGGGGAAAGTACCTAGGGATTGGCAGAGAGCATGTATAGTTCCTTTATAGAAAGGAAAGGGGGATAAAAGAGATTGTAAGAATTATAGGGGAATAAGTTTACTGAGTATACCAGGTAAAGTGTATGGCAGGGTTATTATTGAAAGAATTAGAGGTAAGACAGAGAGTAGGATTGCAGATGAGCAAGGAGGCTTTAGAGTGGGTAAGGAATGTGTAGATCAAGTGTTTACATTGAAGCATATATGTGAACAGTATTTAGATAAAGGTAGGGAAGTTTTCATTGCATTTATGGATTTAGAAAAGGCTAATGATAGAGTGGATAGGGGAGCAATGTCGCAAATGTTGCATGTGTATGGAATAGGTAGTAAGTTACTGAATGCTGTAAAGAAATTTTATGAGGATAGTGAGGCTCAGGTTAGGGTGTGTAGGAGAGAGGGAGATTACTTCCCTGTAAAAAGTAGATCTTAGACAGGGCTGTGTAATGTCACCATGGTTGTTTAATATATTTATAGATGTGGTTGTAAAAGAAGTAAATGCTAGGGTGTTGGGGAGAGGAGTGGGATTAACTTATAGGGAATTAAATACAAAATAGGAGTTGACACAATTACCTTTTGCTGATGATACTGTGCTTATGGGAGATTCTAAAGAAAAGTTGCAAAGGTTAGTGGACGAGTTTGGGAGAGTGTGTAAAGGTAGAAAGTTAAAAGTGAACATAGATAAGAGTAAGGTGATGAGGGTATCAAACGATTTAAATAAAGAAAAATTGGATATCACATTGGAGAGAGGGATTATGGAAGAAGTAAATGTTTTCAGATATTTGGGAGTTGACGAGTCAGCAGATGGGTTTATGAAGGATGAGGTTAACCATTTAATTGATGAAGGAAAAAAGGCGATTGGTGCGTTGATGTATCTGTTGAGACAAAAAACGTTATCCATGTAGGCAAAGAAGGGAATGTACGAAAGTATAGTGGTACCAACACTCTTATATGGGTGTGAAGCATGGGTTGCAAATGCTGCAGCGAGGAGGCGGCTGGAGGCAGTGGATATGTCCTGTATAAGGTCAATGTATGGTGTAAATATTATGCAGAAAACTCGGAGTGTGAAAATTAGGAGGAGGTGTGGAGTTACTAAAAGTATTAGTCAGAGGGCTGAAGAGGGGTTGTTGAGGTGGTTTGGTCATTTAGAGAGAATGGATCAAAGTAGAATGACTTGGAGAGCGTATAAATCCTTAGGGGAAGGAAGGCGGGGTAGGGGTCGTCCTCGAAAAGGTTGAAGGGAGGGGGTAAAGGAGGTTTTGTGGGCGAGGGGCTTGGACTTCCAGCAAGCATGTGTGAGCGTGTTATATAGGAGTGAATGGAGACGAATGGTTTTTGGGACCTGACGAGCTGTTGGAGTGTGAGCAGGGTAACATTTTGTGAAGGGATTCAGGGAAACCAGTTAATTGATTTAGTTGTACTTGAGTCCTGGAAATGGGAAGTACAATGCCTGCACTTTAAAATAGCTAGAAATACTTTTTACACTCCAAAAAGGACAACCAACCCTATCCAAGTAAAAATATGTTGGTTCTACCTTACCATGAAAACTTGGTTGATATGCCTTCCTTTCTTAAGAAAATTAATATCAAAGTTGTATTTAAAAATCCTAATACAGTAAAAAGACTTTTGATAAAAAATTCCCCCTGAAATGCTGACGGATGTGTCTATGATTCCCTGTAAAATATGCGATAAAGTTTATTACAGTCAAACTGGCAAAAGTCTTGAACTAAGAATAAAACATAAATATAGCATTAGAACTGTAATAATATTGGTAGAATTACCGACAATATGTTAAGTAAAAGGACACAAATGCAACTAATGTGACATATAATATGTCACATTAGTTGCATTTGTGTCCTTTTACTTAACAGCATTAGAACTGGACAAGATTCTAATGCTCTATTTATTCATGTGAGAGATTTTAACCATCCAATTGATTTTCAAAATGCAAAAAGGACTTGGGGGTTATGGTAAGCAGCAACCTTAAACCCAGACAGCAATGCCTAAGCGAACGTAATAAGGCAAACAGATTACTGGGATTTATATCAAGAAGTGTAAGCAACAGAAGTTCAGAGGTTATATTACAGCTTTATACAAGGTAAGTAAGCCCTCACCTAGATTATGCAGCTCAGTTCTGGTCTCCATATTACAGAATGGGTATTAATTCGTTAGAAAACATTCAGCGTAGAATGACTAAATTAATACATATCATTAGAAATCTTCCGTATGAAGAAAGATTGAAGACCCTTAAATTACGGAAAAATAAACACATAAGCAGTATAATGTGATCCTTTATTGACAACGTTTCGCCCACGCAGTGGGCTTTATCGAGTCACAGACAGATCTCAAATTACATTACAAATTAAATTACATTCACTTGTAAGACGAAGAATGAGGGGAGACATGATCGAGGTATACAAGTGGAAAATGGGCATTAACAAAGGGGATATAAATAAGGTCTTGAGGATATCTCTCCAAGATAGAACCCGCAATAATGGATTCAAGTTGGATAAGTTT
Organism: Cherax destructor; assembly: GCA_009830355.1. NCBI lineage: Eukaryota > Metazoa > Arthropoda > Malacostraca > Decapoda > Parastacidae > Cherax > Cherax destructor. Next base: position 173,784 of record WNWK01000630.1, read on the forward strand.
AGATTTAGAAAGGATATAGGAAAGTATTGGTTTGGAAATAGGGTAGTTGATGATGACAAAGTCAGGTGGACCTGACTTAACTTAGTGGTGGACCTGACTTAACTTACTGGTGGACCTGACTTAACTCTTGTGTGCTCTCTGTGAATCTGAACAAGATGTCCTCTCTTGAGCTACTCTACCAGCAGCTGAAGGAAGAACTGAGGGTAGCTAAGCTTGAGATACAGCGACTGACTGAGGAAAACAAGAGGATTCGTAGTAATCCTCCTGTTGAGAATCCTCAAGCCAAGAAAGGAACCTGGACAGTGGCAGGAATGCATGGGACAAAGTTAAAGATCAAGAGGACGGATGGAGAGGTAGAATCAACGAAGAACAAGGAATCTGTTGTGGAAACATCGAACCGATTCTCCGTGTTACCTGATGAATGTGAGTCGACTACAGGGAACATCACGAACGACACCAAGGAAGGTAAGAACATTGTTCTTGTTGGGGATAGTCAGATTAAGTATATGGATAGGGCCTTCTGCTTGAAAGATAGAAGTAGGAGACAGAGGGTTTGCTTTCCTGGGGCTGGGAAGGAGGATATTGTTAGCCGTCTGGACGACATCATGAGAGGTAATGGGAGCAATCCTATTATCTGTCTCAGTGCTGGAGGCAACGATGTTGGCAGACGTAGGAGTGAGGACCTGACTAGCAGGTATAGGTCAGCAATAGACATAATTAGGAAGAAGGGTGGGAACCCTGTCATATGTGGTATTTTGCCAAGGAGAGGAGTTGGAGATGAATGGCTGTCCAGGGCAATTGGTGTTAATTGCTGGCTGTACAAACACTGTAAGGATAATGCAGTACCATTCATTTGCAACTGGGACCACTTCTATGGCCGAAATGACATGTATGCCAGGGATGGGGTTAACTTATCCAGGGCAGGTGTGGATTTTCTTGCTAGCTCAGTTGAGGGTGTTGTTAGGACTTTAAACTAGGATTAGTTAGAGGTATGGGTTTAGAAATGGAAAATACTGAATGTCGAATTATAGATCTAGGCTTTGATATAAAAAATCTTAACAATAACAAGGACAGTAATAGGTATAGTGGAAAAACAGAAAGGAGCAGGAAGGGTAAAGAGAAAGGAGGGTCTTTAAAAGTGTATTATACAAATAGTCGTAGTGCTAGGAATAAGATGGACGATTTGAGATTAGTTGCAAGTGCAGGTAACATTGATGTATTTGTCATAACTGAGACGTGGTTCAATACGAAAAATGGGGACATGCCTGCTGAATGTCATATACAGAGTTTTAAATTGTTCCAAGTAGACAGAAGTTTCGGGAAGAGGGGTGGAGTGGCACTGTATGTCCGAGATCGCTTGAACTGTTGCAAAAAAAGGGAATAAAGTCTGAAATAACACATACAGAGTCTGTCTGGATAGAATTTTCAGAGGGGCATGAAAAATTTATTTTAGGTGTGCTATACCGTCCCCCAAACTTAGATAGGGACCAAGGGAGACTACTATGGGAGGAAATTGTTAAGGCCACAATGCACGATAACGTAGTTATTCTGGGAGACTTCAACTTTAGTCAGATTGATTGGAATTTTTTGACTGGGAATTTAGAATCTAACGACTTCTTAGAAGTAGTTCAAGATTGTTTTTTGAAGCAGTTTGTGACGGAACCTACAAGGGAAAATAACCTACTTGACTTGGTTCTGGCAAACAAGGAAACCCTTGTTAATAATTTAGAAACTACAGAGGAACTCGCTTAGCAGATTACAGTAGACTTAGAGAACACTTATCATCTGTGGACTGGGGTAATGAAGAGAGGTATCAATATGACTTCTCCTCGTTGCAACATTCATCACCCATGCTTCACACCCATATAAGAGTGTTGGTATAACTATACTCTCATACATTCTCCTCTTTACCTTCCATGGACAAAGTACTTTGTCTCCACAGACTCCGAAGTGCTCCACTCACCCTTTTCCCTTCATCAATTCTATGATACACCTCATCCTTCATAGACCCATCTGCTGACATGTCCACTCCCAAATATCTGAATACATTCACCTCCTCCATACTCACTCCCTCCAAGCTGATATCCAATCTTTCGTCACCTAATCTTTTTGTTATCCTCATCACCTTACTCTTTCCTATATTCACCTTCAATTTTCTTCTTTTACACACCCTAGCAAATACATCCACCAACCTCTGCAACTTCTCTTCAGAATCTCCCAAAAGCACAGTGTCATCAGCAAAAAGCAACTGTGACAACTCCCACTTTGTATTTGATTCTTTATCTTTTAACCCCACACCTCTTGCCAAGACCCTCGCATTCACTTCTCTTACAACCCCATCTATAAATATATTGAACAACCACGGTGACATCACACATCCTTGTCTAAGGTCCACTTTTACTGGGAAATAGTCCCCCTCCCTCCTACACACTCTAACCTGAGCCTCACTATCCTCATAAAAACTCTTCACTGCTTTCAGTAACCTACCTCCTATTCCATACACCTGCAACATCTGCCACATTGCCCCCCTATCCACCCTATCATATGCCTTTTCCAAATCCATAAATGCCACAAAAACCTATTTACCCTTATCCAAATACTGTTCACCTATATGTTTCACTGCAAACACTTGGTCTACACACCCCCTACCTTTAATAAAGCCCCCTTGTTCATCTGCTATCCTGCTTTCTGTCTTACTCTTAATTATTTCAATAATAACTCTACAATACAATGGAAAAATAAACACATAAGCAGTATAATGTGATCTTTTATTGACAACGTTTCGCCCACGCAGTGGGCTTTATCGAGTCACAAACATATGTTTGTGACTCGATAAAGCCCACTGCGTGGGCGAAACGTTGTCAATAAAGGATCACATTATACTGCATATGTGTTTATTTTTCCATAAAGTGAAAACATTTCTACCGATAACACCAAGAGGCTGGTCTGTTGGTGCTCAGGTGAACACAGACTGGTCCACAGGTACTCAGGTGAACACAGCCTGGTCCACAGGTACTCAGGTGAACAGAGGCTGGACAATAGGTACTTAGGTTATCAGGGACAATACTCAGACTAGAACACTTTTCTCTCATATTTGTGTTCCTTGCTACAAGAGTAGGTCACCTGAGTGTTCCTTGCTACAAGAGTAGGTCACCTGAGTGTTGCTTGCTACAAGAGTAGGTCACCTGAGTGTTCCTTGCTACAAGAGTAGGTCACCTGAGTGTTCCTTGCTACAAGAGTAGGTCACCTGAGTGTTCCTTGCTACAAGAGTTGGTCACCTGAGTGTTGTGTGCTACAAGAGTAGGTCACCTGAGTGTTCCTTGCTACAGGAGTAGGTCACCTGAGTGTTCCTTGCTACAAGAGTAGTTGACCTGAGTGTTCCTTGCTACAAGAGTAGGTCACCTGAGTGTTGTGTGCTACAAGAGTAGGTCACCTGAGTGTTCCTTGCTACAAGAGTAGGTCACCTGAGTGTTGCTTGCTACAAGAGTAGGTCACCTGAGTGTTGCTTGCTAAAAGAGTAGGTCACCTGAGTGTTGCTTGCTACAAGAGTAGGTCCCCTGAGTGTTCCTTGCTACAAGAGTAGGTCACCTGAGTGTTCCTTGCTACAAGAGTAGGTCACCTGAGTGTTGCTTGCTACAAGAGTAGGTCACCTGAGTGTTCCTTGCTACAAGAGTAGGTCACCTGAGTGTTGCTTGCTACAAGAGTAGGTCACCTGAGTGTTCCTTGCTACAAGAGTAGGTCACCTGAGTGTTCCTTGCTACAAGAGTAGGTCACCTGAGTGTTCCTTGCTACAAGAGTAGGTCACCTGAGTGTTGTCTGCTAAAAGAGTAGGTCACCTGAGTGTTCCTTGCTACAAGAGTAGGTCACCTGAGTGTTCCTTGCTACAAGAGTAGGTCACCTGAGTGTTGCTTGCTACAAGAGTAGGTCACCTGAGTGTTCCTTGCTACAAGAGGTCACCTGAGTGTTCCTTGCTACAGGAGTAGGTCACCTGAGTGTTCCTTGCTGCAAGAGTAGGTCACCTGAGTGTTCCTTGCTACAAGAGTAGGTCACCTGAGTGTTCCTTGCTACAGGAGTAGGTCACCTGAGTGTTCCTTGCTACATAAGAACATAAGAACATAAGAAAGGAGGAACACTGCAGCAGGCCTGTTGGCCCATACTAGGCAGGTCCTTCACAATCCATCCCACTAACAGAATAATTGTTCAACCTAATTTTCAATTCTACCCAAGAAATAAGCTTTGAAGATTCTATTAACTCAAGTGCGAGTCCCACTCAAATCCAACCCCTCTCACTCATGAATTTATCCAACCTAAATTTGAAACTACCCAAGGTCATAGCTTCAATGACCCTACTAGGCAGACTGTTCCACTCATCAACTACCCTATTTCCAAACCAATATTTTCCTATATCCTTTCTAAATCTAAACTTATCCAATTTGAATCCATTATTGCGGGTTCTCTCTTGGAGAGATATCCTCAAGACCTTATTTATATCCCCTTATTAATACCCATCTTCCACTTATATACCTCGATCATGTCTCCCTCATTCTTCGTCTTACAAGTGAATGTAATTTAAGGGTCTTCAATCTTTCTTCATACGGAAGATTTCTAATGCTATGAATTAACTTTGTCATTCGTCGCTGAATGTTTTCTAACGAATTTATATCCATTCTGTAAAATGGAGACCAGAACTGAGCTGCATAATCTAGGTGAGGCCTTACTAATGATGTATAAAGCTGTAATATAACCGCTGGACTTCTGTTGCTTACACTTCTTGATATAAATCCCAGTAATCTATTTGCTTTATTTCTTACGCTTAGGCATTGCTGACTTGGTTTGAGGTTGCTGCTTACCATAACCCCCAGATCCTTTTCGCATTCTGTACGGCTGAGTTCAACATTATTAAGCTGGTAGGTGCTAGGGTTATGAACATTCCCGAGCTTTAGAACTTTGCATTTATCTACATTGAACTGCATCTGCCATTTTTCTGACCAGGAATTGAGTTTGTCTAAATCCTCCTGAAGTTCCGTGACATCTACGTCTGAATCGATTATCCTACCTATCTTCGTGTCATCAGCGAATTTGCTCATATCACTAGTAATTCCCTCGTCAAGGTCATTTATATATATTATAAACAACAACGGGCCTAAAACCGATCCCTGTGGAACGCCACTTGTTACAGATCCCCACTCAGATTTAACCCCATTAATGCACACCCTCTGCTTCCTATTGGTGAGCCATGACTCGATCCATGAAAACACTTTTCCTCCAATGCCGTGAGCAGCCACTTTCTTTAACAGTCTCTGATGTGGTACTCTATCAAAAGCCTTACTAAAATCCAAATAAATAATATCGAATTCTTTATCATGATCAACTGCCTCAAAAGCCTTACTGAAAAAAGTTAATAAATTAGTTAGGCAGGAACGGCCCCTGGTGAATCCATGTTGAGTATCATTAATCAAATTATGCTTATCGAGATGGCTTCTTATGTTATCAGCTATAATCGACTCTAATAATTTGCCTACAATTGAAGTTAGACTTATTGGGCGGTAATTTGATGGTAACGACTTGTCCCCTGCTTTAAAAATAGGAATTACATTAGCCATCTTCCACGTATCAGACACTACACCTGTTTGAAGAGATAGGTTAAAAATGTTAGTTAAGGGTTCACAGAGTTCAATTTTGCATTCCTTAAGAACCCTTGAAAAAAGCTCATCAGGGCCTGGCGATTTATTTTGCTTCAAACGGTCTATCTGTTTGATAACCATTTCGCTAGTGACTGTGATACTACATAATTTATCTTCTTCAGGCCCACTAAAATACCTAATTCTTGGGATATTATTAGTGTCTTCCTGAGTGAAAACCGAGAGAAAATAATTATTAAAGATAGAGATAGAGATAGAGATAGAGATAGAGATAGAGATAGAGTAGGTCACCTGAGTGTTCCTTGCTACAAGAGTAGGTCACCTGAGTGTTCCTTGCTACAAGAGTAGGTCACCTGAGTGTTCCTTGCTACAAGAGTAGGTCACCTGAGTGTTCCTTGCTACAGGAGTAGGTCACCTGAGTGTTCCTTGCTACAAGAGTAGGTCACCTGAGTGTTCCTTGCTACAAGAGTAGGTCACCTGAGTGTTCCATGCTACAAGAGTAGGTCACCTGAGTGTTCCTTGCTACAAGAGTAGGTCACCTGAGTGTTCCTTGCTACAAGAGTAGGTCACCTGAGTGTTCCTTGCTACAAGAGTAGGTCACCTGAATGTTCCTTGCTACAAGAGTAGGTCACCTGAGTGTTCCTTGCTACAAGAGTAGGTCACCTGAGTGTTCCATGCTGCAAGAGTAGGTCACCTGAGTGTTCCTTGCTACAAGAGTAGGTCACCTGAGTGTTCCTTGCTACAAGAGTAGGTCACCTGAGTGTTCCTTGCTACAGGAGTAGGTCACCTGAGTGTTCCTTGCTACAAGAGTAGGTCACCTGAGTGTTGTGTGCTACAAGAGTAGGTCACCTGAGTGTTCCTTGCTACAAGAGTAGGTCACCTGAGTGTTCCATGCTACAAGAGTAGGTCACCTGAGTGTTCCTTGCTACAAGTGTAGGTCACCTGAGTGTTCCTTGCTACAAGAGTAGGTCACCTGAGTGTTACTGTTCCTGGTAACCTTGATAAGGATCAGGCTAAGACCCCACATAATTTTTCCTCATCACATATATCAGATTAAATTTATTTAATGTTAATTAAAATTCAGTTATATCTATTTTCTCGTTATGTTAAGACTGAGTTTAGTTGATACTTTTTTTTTGCATAAACAAATTTTTGTGCCGTTTATTATGGCAAAAAATCCAGTTGTTTTTTAAGCCCAACTCACCGACGATTCTGCTTATTCGGCGCCACATTTATGATAATTCAACTTGAAGAAATATAATTAATAGAAAGTAGGAAAGACTTGGATTTTTTGGATATTTTAGGTCCAATCAATGTTTCGGTGACTAATAAATCACCATCATCAGGATTCATGTCTAGAACATGATTGTGTTTGATCTAACATGAAATATTTCTTACAACAAAAAAGGTAAAATAACCATCAACAGTCAGCATGGTGACCAGGTCAGGTCATCGACCGTCACAGTGAGTCTCGTCAACAGTCAGCATGGTGACTAGGTCAGGTCATCGAGCGTCACAGTGAGTCTGGTCAGCAGTCAGCATGGTGACCTGGTCAGGTCATCGAGCGTCACAGTGAGTCTGGTCAACAGTCAGCATGGTGACCAGGTCAGGTCATCGACTGTCACAGTGAGTCTGGTCAACAGTCAGCATGGTGACCAGGTCAGGTCATCGAGCGTCACAGTGAGTCTGGTCAACAGTCAGCATGGTGACCAGGTCAGGTCATCGACCGTCACAGTGAGTCTGGTCAGCAGTCAGCATGGTGACCAGGTCAGGTCATCGAGCGTCAGAGTGAGTCTGGTCAACAGTCAGCATGGTGACCAGGTCAGGGCATCGAGCGTCACAGTGAGTCTGGTCAACAGTCAGCATGGTGACCAGGTCAGGTCATCGACCGTCACAGTGAGTCTGGTCAGCAGTCAGCATGGTGACCAGGTCAGGTCATCGACTGTCACAGTGAGTCTGGTCAACAGTCAGCATGGTGACTAGGTCAGGTCATCGAGCGTCACAGTGAGTCTGGTCAACAGTCAGCATTTTGACCATGTCAGGTCATCGACCGTCACAGTGAGCCTGGTCAGCAGTCAGCATGGTGACCAGGTCAGGTCATCGAGCGTCACAGTGAGTCTGGTCAACAGTCAGCATGGTGACTAGGTCAGGTCATCGAGCGTCACAGTGAGTCTGGTCAGCAGTCAGCATGGTGACCTGGTCAGGTCATCGAGCGTCACAGTGAGTCTGGTCAACAGTCAGCATGGTGACCAGGTCAGGTCATCGACTGTCACAGTGAGTCTGGTCAACAGTCAGCATGGTGACCAGGTCAGGTCATCGACCGTCACAGTGAGTCTGGTCAGCAGTCAGCATGGTGACCAGGTCAGGTCATCGACTGTCACAGTGAGTCTGGTCAACAGTCAGCATGGTGACCAGGTCAGGTCATCGACCGTCACAGTGAGTCTGGTCAGCAGTCAGCACGGTGACCAGGTCAGGTCATCGACTGTCACAGTGAGTCTGGTCAACAGTCAGCATGGTGACCAGGTCAGGTCATCGACCGTCACAGTGAGTCTGGTCAGCAGTCAGCATGGTGACCAGGTCAGGTCATCGAGCGTCACAGTGAGTCTGGTCAACAGTCAGCATGGTGACCAGGTCAGGTCATCGAGCGTCACAGTGAGTCTGGTCAACAGTCAGCATGGTGACCAGGTCAGGTCATCGAGCGTCACAGTGAGTCTGGTCAACAGTCAGCATGGTGACCAGGTCAGATCATCGACTGTCACAGTGAGTCTGGTCAGCAGCCAGCATGGTGACCAGGTCAGGTCATCGAGCGTCACAGTGAGTCTGGTCAACAGTCAGCATGGTGACCATGTCAGGTCATCGACCGTCACAGTGAGTCTGGTCAGCAGTCAGCATGGTGACCAGGTCAGGTCATCGAGCGTCACAGTGAGTCTGGTCAACAGTCAGCATGGTGACCAGGTCAGGTCATGGAGCGTCACAGTGAGTCTGGTCAACAGACAGCATGGTGACCAGGTCAGGTCATCGACCATCACAGTGAGTCTGGTCAGCAGTCAGCATGGTGACCAGGTCAGGTCATCGAGCGTCACAGTGAGTCTGGTCAACAGTCAGTATGGTGACCAGGTCAGGTCATCGAGCGTCACAGTGAGTCTGGTCAACAGTCAGCATGGTGACCAGGTCAGGTCATCGACTGTCACAGCAGTGAGTCTGGTCAACAGTCAGTATGGTGACCAGGTCAGGTCATCGAGCGTCACAGTGAGTCTGGTCAACAGTCAGTATGGTGACCAGGTCAGGTCATCGACCATCACAGTGAGTCTGGTCAGCAGTCAGCATGGTGACCAGGTCAGGTCATCGAGCGTCACAGTGAGTCTGGTCAACAGTCAGTATGGTGACCAGGTCAGGTCATCGAGCGTCACAGTGAGTCTGGTCAACAGTCAGTATGGTGACCAGGTCAGGTCATCGAGCGTCACAGTTAGTCTGGTCAACAGTCAGCATGGTGACCAGGTCAGGTCATCGAGCGTCACAGTGAGTCTGGTCAACAGGTCAAGTATCCGCCAGACAGTTCTAACTTGTATAGTTCATATTATTTTTTCAATTTTTATATACAAAATATGATCTAAATCGACCTCAGTGTAATGCAAATTATAAAAAACGCTCGGAGATACAATTTCAGTTCACCTTGATAGACATCAAGGTGTATCAACACAGCATCAAGATCCTACTTACAGTTCACCTTGATAGTCATCAAGGTGCATCAACACAGCATCAAGATCCTTCTTACAGTTCACCTTGATAGTCATCAAGGTGCATCAACACTGCATCAAGATCCTTCTTACAGTTCACCTTGATAGACATCAAGGTTCATCAATACTGCATCAAGATCCTTCTTTCAGTTCACATTGATAGACATCAATGTGTATCAACACTGCATCAAGATCCTTCTTACAGTTCACCTTGATAGTCATCAAGGTGCATCAACACTGCATCAAGATCCTTCTTACAGTTCACCTTGATAGTCAACAAGGTGCATCAACACTGCATCAAGATCCTTCTTACAGTTCACCTTGATAGACATCAAGGTGCATCAACACTGCATAAAGATCCTTCTAACAGTTCACCTTGAGTGTCATCAAGGTGCATCAACACTGCATCAAGATCCTTCTTACAGTTCACCTTGATAGACATCAAGGTGCATCAACACTGCATCAAGATATTTCTTACAGTTCACCTTGATAGTCATCAAGGTGCATCAACACTGCATCAAGATCCTTCTTACAGTTCACCTTGATAGACATCAAGGTTCATCAACACTGCATCAAGATCCTTCTTACAGTTCACCTTGATAGTCATCAAGGTGTATCAACACTGCATCAAGATCCTTCTTACAGTTCACCTTGATAGACATCAAGGTGCATCAACACTGCATCAAGATCCTTCTTACAGTTCACCTTGATAGACATCAAGGTTCATCAATACTGCATCAAGATCCTTCTTACAGTTCACATTGATAGACATCAATGTGTATCAACACTGCATCAAGATCCTTCTTACAGTTCACCTTGATAGTCATCAAGGTGTATCAACACTGCATCAAGCTCCTTCTTACAGTTCACCTTGATAGTCATCAAGGTGCTTCAACACTGCATCAAGATCCTTCTTACAGTTCACCTTGATAGACATCAAGGTTCATCAACACTGCATCAAGATCCTTCTTACAGTTCACCTTGATAGACATCAATGTGTATCAACACTGCATCAAGATCCTTCTTACAGTTCACCTTGATAGTCATCAAGGTGTATCAACACTGCATCAAGATCCTTCTTACAGTTCACCTTGATAGACATCAATGTGTATCAACACTGCATCAAGATCCTTCTTAAAGTTCACCTTGATAGACATCAAGGTGCATCAACACAGCATCAAGATCCTTCTTACAGTTCACCTTGATAGACATCAAGGTGCATCAACACTGCATCAAGATCCTTCTTACAGTTCACCTTGATAGACATCAAGGTTCATCAACACAGCATCAAGATCCTTCTTACAGTTCACCTTGATAGACATCAAGGTGCATCAACACAGCATCAAGATCCTTCTTACAGTTCACCTTGATAGACATCAAGGTGCATCAACACAGCATCAAGATCCTTCTTACAGTTCACCTTGATAGTCATCAAGGTGCGTCAACACTGCATCAAGATCCTTCTTACAGTTCACCTTGATAGACATCAAGGTGCATCAACACAGCATCAAGATCCTTCTTACAGTTCACCTTGATAGACATCAAGGTGCATCAACACAGCATCAAGATCCTTCTTACAGTTCACCTTGATAGACATCAAGGTGCGTCAACACTGCATCAAGATCCTTCTTACAGTTCACCTTGATAGACATCAAGGTGCATCAACACAGCATCAAGATCCTTCTTACAGTTCACCTTGATAGTCATCAAGGTACATCAACACTGCATCAAGATCCTTCTTACAGTTCACAACTATGGAAGTTGTCCAGCCAGTTGTCTCTTCTCTTGCTTCACTTCTCTAACCTCGTCATAGAACTTTAGCAGGTTTGTAAGGCAGGATTTACCATCTGTATAACCATGCTAGTTGTCATTTATTAACAACTACATTCCAGGTGCTCCACTATTCTTTTCATTATCTTCTGCATAACCTTAATATGAATGTCAGCGACACAGTTCCTCACCTTTCGTAAAGGACGGGACTGCACCATCTCTCTGCCAGCTGTCCTGTAGCAAGTGACTGGTGAAAATTGTTCCTAATTGTTCTTTCAGTGCTTTCATTCACTCTCTCAAAAATGAGGATATATACTTTCTAGCACAATTTTTTACTGAGATGTATGAATGTTTACACACTGAATGTTGTAGTGTATTGTGTTGTAGAGACTTATGACACAACACCGGTAAGTAATGAAAAGGACAAAGTTGTACACAAATAACCTGCACACAGAAGAGGGAGCTTACCACGACGTTTCGGTCCCACTTCGACCATTTACAAAGTCACATTAACAGAAAGGAGAGAAGGAGGGAGTATATATAGACCAGCAGACAGGGACGGGACAAAGGAGGTAAGGAAAGAAAGTGGAGAGGTAGTGGTAGTAGTAGTAGCAGTAGTAGTAGTAGTAGTAGTAGTAGTAGTAGTAGTAGTAGTAGTAGTAGCAGTAGTAGTAGAATCAGTGAAAGACCAAGAAAGAGGAGCACTGCAAGGGAGCTAGGGGCACACAAGGGAGCTAGGGGCACACAAGGGAGCTAGGGGCACACAAGGGAGCTAGGGGCACACAAGGGAGCTAGGGGCACACAAGGGAGCTAGGGGCACACAAGGGAGCTAGGGGCACATAAGGGAGCTAGGGGCACACAAGGGAGCTAGGGGACCAAAAAGGGTAAGAACAAAAACACAGAGGGGGGAAAATAATAAAGGACCAAACACCCAAGGCAGAAAAATGAAAACACAAAGAATAAAGACGAAAGAAAGAAGAAAGGGGAAGAGGGACAAGGAGAAAAAAGAATCAGTTTAAGTCACGAGTGTTCTGAAGTTTGGAGCATTTAACAATGTAATGGTAAAGGAAGACATCTACAGAGACAACGCCACGACTAAGATTTATACAAGTTGTGTATAATGGAGAATTCAACCAGACGGCGACTGTGAAAACCAGAAGTAGGGTAGACAGTTTTAGCAGAAGACCAGTCAATAAGATAATGTGATCTCTGACATGACAGAAAAGAGCATTGTTGGTGTCGGCCTAACACTGCTTTTGTGTTCCTTGAGAATGTCAGAAAGAGAACTGCCAGTTTCACCAAAGTACTGAAGAGAACAAGAGGAACAGGAAATAGAGTAGACACCAGGAGACTCTATAGAGGGAGGAGAGGTATGAACTAGATTAGTGCGAAGAGTGTTAGTCTGGCGAAAAGTAAGTTTGATGTCTAAGGAACGGAGAGAGTTGTTGACATTAGAAAGGATGAAAATATAGGGAAGGCAGAGGACAGGAAAGTTGACAAGAGTAGAGTTTGTGAGAGAAGAAAGTTCGTTCAGCAGGTGGGAAGGGAAGCCAAGGTAGCCAAGACGAGAAAATGAATTATGATGAGTGGAAATTTCTGATTCAAGGAACTGAGGATCACAAATGCGGAGAGCACAGAGAAAGATAAATAAGAACAGTTTCCTTGACAGAGGAAGTATGATAAGTAAAGTAGTGAATATACATGGCACTGTGCATAGGCTTGCGGTACATGGAAAAAACAAAACCTGTATCTGAGCGGTGGACATGAACATCAAGGAAAGAAAGAAAAGAATTAGATTCCCATTCAGCTTTAAACTTAATAGAAGGGGCAAGATTATTAAGGGAATCAAGATACGGTTGGAAGATACTTGAATCATGAGGCCAAAGAGCAAAGATGTCATCTACATAGCGGAGCCAGAGTGAAGGACGTACATCAATAGTGGGAAGAAGAACAGTCTCGAAGTATTCCATGTAAAGATTAGCAAGAACAGGAGATAGAGGAGAGCCCATAGCGACACCAAAGGTTTGAGAATAATATTTACCTTGGAAGAAAAAGGAATTAGAGTCCACACAAAGGCGGATAAGATCAAGAAAGACATCAGTAGGTATAGGGAGAAGAAGTAACCCTTCATTGGCCTTCTCTCTAAGAAAATTAAGGATATCATCAAGAGGGACATTAGTGAAGAGGGACTCAACGTCAAGACTGAGCATCTTACAGGTCGGGAGAGAGAGAGCGAACACGTTCCATGAAGTCTTGAGAGTGACGAAGGTGGGCAGGAAAAAAATGTACCAAGAAAGGGAGTGAGGGTTTTGGCTAGCCAAGAAGCTAGAGAATAAGAGATAAACTCTTGAGGATATGATGGGACGAAGAGGAATATCAGGTTTACGAGTTTTGGGAAGACCATAGAAATAAAGCAGAGAGGGACAAATGACACGAAAACGTTGAACAAGGTCAAAGTCAGGAGGACAGAGGTCGGAGAGTCCTTAGTTTCTTGTTGAAAGTTCTCTTGATGAGATCAAGAGGTTTGGAAATGAGAGGAATGTAGGTACGTGAGTCAGAGATCAAGACTTCAGCTTCACGGAGGTAATCCTCGCGATCAAGGATAACTACTGAATTACCTTTGTCAGAAGAGAGTATGACAATGTTAGTGTTAGATTTAAGAGAAGAAAGGGCAAGTTGATAGCGGCGCGGAAGGTGGTGGTTCTTAGACAACAGACTATCCAGAGCAGGAAGGAGAGCCCCGAAAAAGTGGACAAGTCAGGAAGATTACGAAAGGAGACTGACGACAGAATCAAAACAGCTTTAAACAGGTCAATTACCAGCGAGGGGCAGGTGAAGGGTCATAGGAAGACCAAAACCAAGAAGTTAAGCTCATGTTGGAGAGTGACAGAAGACAGATTAGTAACACATGTAAGGAAGAATATGGACTAAGACTATCTGAGATGAGACATAGAAGTTTTTCTGTAGTTTAGAAGAATGCATTAGTGAATTAGGCACATTGTCAAAAGCGATTGTAGTGAGAAGGTTAAAAAGAGTGATCTAGGAAGAGAAGCAAAGAGAACATGTTGACAGTTCAAAGGAGGTCAAAGAAGCATCTTCAACCTGAGACTTGTGGGGAGTGAAATCAATGAGCCGTTAACAGCAGGAGACGGGCATGATCAGAAAGGGGAGTGCCCAATTGGTATGGTTTCAGGAAATGGGATGGAAAGTGCAGACACCAGTAAAGACAGTCGTACGGGAAAGCAAGCTGATTCTAACTTGACGCCTGGTGGCAATAAGAGACAAACCTCATAAGAACGAAAGAGGGTTTAAATAAGGAGAACATTTATAAAGTTAGAAAGAAATAAGATCCTTACCTCGTGGCGTCATAAATAACAAAAAAATAATAAAATATCGTAGATGGACATACATAAACAAACCCGCACATTAAAAGAAGGAGTTTACGACGACGTTTCGTCCGACTTGAACCATTTACAAAGTCACACTAACACACAGAGAATGAATGAATGAATAAGTTCAGGTAAGATCCCAATGGGATGAGCGGGGAAGACGGTACAGACGAAGAATAGGCTGAGAGGAGCTTTTAGTCGTAGAAATAGAGCCAGGGCTTAACCAAGCAGCTAAGGCGATCGTGGGAACAGACTTGATAACAGGAATAGCAGGCTCTCCTGTTGGTGAGACTCTGTGGGGTGAACGGGGAAGACGGACAGGCAAAAATTAGCACTAGAGAAGGTGAGAATTGAGCCAGGCTTAACCCAGCTAAGCATAAGTGGGTTAGAGGGACGAACAGCTCAAGGTACCTGTCATAGAATCTAAAGGTTATTTGTAAATAGGGTTAGGAGCAGGTCATACAAGGAATAGAAAAGGTTGTGTTGGTTGTGGGTCTCGAATGTCTTCGTCAAGGAGAGAGGTCCAGTAGTCATGTCGTGTCTCAAGTTTGTCTATCTGTCTGTCACTGAGCGATTTCCAGTACAGATTCAGCGCAGGGATGTCTAACTGGGAATGGAGAGACTCGCTTGTGGCAAACTCCTCCCATCTGACATCAAGCACCCAGCGCAGAGCCTTGTTCTGGACACGCTGCCGTTTAAGTAAGTTTGTTTTGGCTGCAAGAGAGAGGGCTAGAGGAGAGTAAGTTATCAGCGGAAGTATTAGGGATTTGTAGAGGTGTAGTTTGGTGGTTGGGAGGCATGTTGCAGCTTGTAGAGGCCCGCAAGGGCCTTCTAGCTACTGCATGCTTTGAGTGAATGTGTCTGTGTAAGCAAAGAAGGTAGTAAAGATTAATGCCAAGGACTGTGACAGATTGTGTGATGGGGATGTAGGTGCGGTGTCAGCTGTTCTAGGCTCGACAGGTAATGGAGGATCACGTTTCCTATAGTTAAAATATGTAATGCTGATTTTGCTGCATTGGATTTGATCCTCCATTTTGTTCCCAGATGGCAATCCTGTCGACCTCATTTTGTGTTTTGTGTGAGAGTGTATCTATATTGGCGTGAGTGGTGAGTTGTGTAATGTCGTCTGCATAGGCTAGTGTGATGGAGTTGTGGTATACAGGTGTTGGAATGTTGTTAGTATATAAAATGTAGAGGGTAGGGGAGAGGACAGATCCCTGGGGTACTCCAGCATTTAGTGTGAAGTAGTCAGAGTTGCAGCCTTGGAATTTGATTCTCATGGTGCGGCCGTCAAGGAAGTTGCAGAGGAGTTTACGAGTAGTGAGAGGCAGGTTAAAGTTAGTGCAGAGTTTGTGTTTGAGACCTACATGCCAGACTGTGTCAAGAGGTTTTTCAACGTCTTTTGCAACCAGGGCTGTCCTGTTTCTTTGTTTTGTGTTTATGTGGATGTAGTTGAGAATGATGTTAATGGCATCCTGTGTAGATCTGTGAGTTCTGAAGCCAAACTGGCCGTTAGAAAGAAGTGAGTTGTGTTCCAGGTATCTGCGAAGGCGATGGTTGATGAGTTTTTCAAAGAGTTTACCTAATGTTTCGAGGAGGCTGATAGGGCGGTAGTTTCTAGGGTCAGAGTGGTCTTTATTGGGTTTGGGAAGGAGGATAGCGGTAGCAGCTTTGAAGAGTGAAGGAAGTAACCAGAAGCAAGGGAGGCATTGAGGAGGTTTGTGTAGGCAGTAATGATAGAGTCAGGAAGGTGTTTTAGGATAATATGGTTCAGGCCAGAGGCACCAGGAGCTTTGGGAGGAAGGTGTCTGAGGAGAGTTTTAATGTCTGTGTTGGTGAAAGGAGTGTCGAGTTCTTGGGAGGAGGTAAGGGAGTCCAGATGGATGTGGCTGTCTGGTGTTGTTTCGTGTGTGTGTGTAGTGTTCCAGTGTTCTATGTTCTGAATGTGTTGGATGGCGTTAGGGTGGGGTGGGTGAGGGTGGAAGATGTTCTCCCAGATGTGTTTGAAGATGTTTGTAGCAGCCTGCGGTCTGAGATGTGTGTGTTGTTGTGGGTGATGTGTTTGAATTTGTTGATGGGTGTGGTGCCTCTGATTTTTTTGATAAAGTTCCAGAAGGCTTTAGTGTTTTTAATTCGCTGTTTGTCTGCTTGTAGTATGAGCTTGGTCTAGACTGTGTAGAATGTTGTTTCTGAGGTAAGTGAGAGCTAATCGGACTTGATTAAATCTATGTGTGTTGTAGAGGAAGCGGTTGTGGTAGCAGATAATTAATCTTCTTGTTCTGATTGAGGGGTTTGAAAGAATAACGAGTGGTGTGAGTTTTCTTTGGTATTGCGGAGTTGGCTGCTTGTGTAATGGTGTCTTGAACGAGATCAAGTTGAGTGTCAATGTCAGAGATAAGTTTGTTGTTGTAGTCATATATGAGGTTAGTATTTTCTATGTGTTGTTTGAAAGCATCCCAGTCAGCGTTCTTGTAGGAGAAGGAAGGTCTGGCTGGGATGAGGATAGAGTTGGAAGAGATGTGTAAGATGACTGGGATGTGGTCAGAGCCTGTAATAGGGCCAGGTGAGATGTAGTGTTAAAAGAGAGAGCTAGCTCGGTTTGCCAGAATGATGTCGGGTTTGCCTTGGCCCATGTGGTTGTAGAAGGTGTTGAAGTCTGGGCCGAGGTGAATTAGGTGTTTATGGTTTGTGAAGTTGAGTAATTGGTGACCAAACACACAGGACAGGAAGAAGGGGTATTTATAGGCAGGCAGACAGGGGAGGGCACAAGAAAGTGGTGGAGGGGTAATAATGGAGGTAGTAGTGGTAGAGGTAGTAGTAGTGACAAGAACACAGAGGGGGGGAAAATGAAAATAAAATAAAGGACAAAAACAAGGCAAAAGAAAAGAAAGAAAACACAGAGGAGAAAGGAGAAAGAGGAGAAGGGGGAAGAGACAGAAGGGGAAGGAATCAGGTTAAGTCGCGGGTAAGCTCCTCTCTTTTTTATATGTGCGGGTTGTGTGTGTAAGAGTGAATTTGTTCAAAGAAATATCAATAATATGATGAAAAATTATACAAGATTCAGAACTGGGGTTCAACACTTACAAAGTTGCAGGAGAAACAGATGCAACATCAAGGTTCACTCACTACACTTACTGTATAAATTGTCTTGCACTATGGTCTTGATTTAAAAAAAAAAAATCTCATGTTCGGCACAGAAGATATGGTACAACAGTCTGCAAAAGTTCAAAGAAATGAGACACTGAGACACTGAGACTCTGAGACACTGAGACACTGAGACACTGAGACTCTGAGACACTGAGACACTGAGACTCTGACACTCTGAGACACTGAGACACTGAGACTCTGAGACACTGAGACTCTGAGACACTGAGACACTGAGACACTGAGACTCTGAGACTCTGAGACACTGAGACACTGAGACACTGAGACACTGAGACTCTGAGACACTGAGACACTGAGACTCTGAGACACTGAGACACTGAGACTCTGAGACACTGAGACCCTGAGACACTGAGACTCTGAGACACTGAGACACTGAGACACTGAGACACTGAGACTCTGAGACACTGAGACTCTGAGACACTGAGACACTGAGACTCTGAGACACTGAGACACTGAGACACTGAGACACTGAGACACTGAGACTCTGAGACACTGAGACACTGAGACTCTGAGACACTGAGACACTGAGACTCTGAGACACTGAGACACTGAGACTCTGAGACACTGAGACACTGAGACACTGAGACTCTGAGACACTGAGACACTGAGACTCTGAGACACTGAGACACTGAGACACTGAGAAACTGAGACTCTGAGACACTGAGACACTGAGACTCTGAGACACTGATACTCTGAGACACTGAGACACTGAGACACTGAGACTCTGAGACACTGATACTCTGAGACACTGAGACACTGCATATATGAAATATTTAACATAAAAATAATGGTACACATAATTAAAATTGGAAATTTAGCGCACTGGGGAAAGACTAGTGAATGAATCAACACAGAATGAAGCAACACAGAATGAATCAACACAAAATGAAGCAACACAGAATGGAGCAACACAGAATGAAGCAACACAGAATGAAGCAACACAGAATGAATCAACACAGAATGAAGCAACACAGAAGGAAGCAACACAGAATGAAGCAACACAGAGTGAAGCAACACAGAATGAAGTAACACAGAATGAATCAATACGGGAAAATGCAATGAAAATAAGTCAAGACACAAGAAAAATAGTGGTACACAACAATGAAATAAGGTAGATTGCACAATACTTAAAGAACACAGATGATAACAAAAAAAAAAACAGTTGACAAGGAGTGAATAACAGAGAGATGAGCAAAATACTGCACACAATAGACAAATAACAAATGTATACAAGATAAAATATTACTTACTTCAGGTTGGAGAGAATAAGAAACAATAACAAACACATAACAAAAATGAACAATAACACGACACTGGAAAATATTTTCAGATTAACGAGTCACATGGAATACAAAAGTAAAGAACAAAAATTTACACTAGGATACAAGAGTCTCTAACAACAAAATAATCACTACAGATGTAGGAAATGTCTCAACACAAGCAAATGTCTCTATAATGGGTTTAATTGAAGGTCTGGAAGTGATGTGTGAAGGTAGCGGAGGATGGTATAAGCTCGGTACTGGGTGAGCATGCATCTACAGCTGAGTCTGGCTGGTATTCCACACCAAGAATTCACGTGATACTAAGCCTGGGTGGCTTAATAAGCCACAATTGTACCACAGGGATGGTGATTATCACTCTGAGCAGTGTTTTACTGGTAGCACAGAGCTGTACAGCACATGGAGACAATAACTTCAAAGAGGATCTTGCTTGGCTTACTTCTCTCTCAGCTGGGTTGTTAAGCTGGCTTAAGCCCTCGACACTGGCTAGGCTGGGATGGCTTGAATGCTTGTAACTATGCACATAGCAGTAATGAAGCAGACTGGGCAACTGGTTTAGGCAGGCTGGGTGGCTTAGGCTCTCTCCTACAGACTGGCTTAAGTGGCTTGACTTAATTTGAAAAACCCAGATCAACTCCTTGTAGGTTAGCAAATAAGCAAATAAACCATGAAGCAACTAACTACGAAGCTCTGTAGACAAGGCTGGAGGATGCTGGCTTGGCTGTGGGTGGCTGGCGTCTCTCTAGGCCTCCTCGAGGTCACACACACACAATGTTCATCTGGCTTGGTAGAACAATCTCCTTATATCTGCGTAATCGTCAATATCACGCCCACACCGTTGTCACCATTTGTCATGGAGGTTCATGAGGAGATATTGGAGCAAGAAATACACACGTTGGATGTCTTGGAGCTTATAATTAAGAGTCTGGAAGGGTGGACCCACGAGCCTTGCCTTGTCCAGTCTGTGCCTAGCGGGAACTGGCCACGAGGCGTCTGGCCTACTGCTCATGTGATGGGTCTCATGACGTCACTGCTAAAAGGGAGCATATATATAAAGTAGTTGGGATTATCTAAGTATACTACACAGTAACACTACTGCCACTCACCTGGTGAGGATCAACCAGGTGAGTATCAATCAGGTCAGTATCAACCTGGTTGATACTTGATTGATACTCACTTGGTGGATACAGATCTGGTTGATACTCACCTGGTTGATACCAAGTCGATACTCACCTGACTGATACTCACCTGGTTGATACTCACCTGATTGATACTCACCTGGTTGATGCTCTCCTGGTTGATACTCACCTGATTGGTACTCACCTGGTTGATAAAAACATCTTATCTCACTTACGTACCCAACCGGTAGCTAACCACATGAAAACTACTTTATCTTGCACATATCCACAGCAAAATACACTTATTGATATCTGTGATTCCCCTTAATTTGCACATGACTGTAACCAAAATTCTAATACAACTATTGCTTTATAATTCTTAAGCTAGTCATAAGTTTGCTTAAGACACTTCAATATAGAAACTGTATCATGCCAACACTTCACCATTTCCATTAATTGTAGTGATTAACCTTGTTAATCACTACAATTACCTAACCTTAATACCAGTATAATCATTGTGTCACTATAGAGTAAGATCTAGTATAAGACTGCCTGAAAAGCCTAGGCATATTATTGGCCTTCTTGTAATAATTACTTCATAAAATGTTTAAATAACATAATATGTAAACCCCACTTTGTAATATTATCAGAAATAAAGTTGATTGATTGATTGATTGATACTCATCTGGTTGATACTCACTTGGTTGATACTCATCTGGTTGATACTCATCTGGCTGACTTTATCTATTTGTCCAGTTCCTTCTTAAAGACAGCTAAAGTTATTGTGGTAATTCCCCTTTATGTATGATGGGTGGTTGATGAACAGTCTTTGTCCTTATACCCCACAAAAACAAGAATAAAACTAACAAAGAATAAAACCAACAAACTCAAACACTCAATATAAATAAAGAATATCACACCAAGTTAAAATAACCAGTATCATTTAAAAACAACATTAAATTATTAATATGAAAAGACTCTCGTAAAAGTTCTGGAGGTCCCTGAAGGCACCTCGGTAATTATAAAAACCATGACGGGACAAAAGACCTAAGCCGAGGGGCAATTGTTTTAATATGACCCTCAAGGTAGGTAGACAGTCAGCTGCAAGTCACCAGCGACACAGAGAGGAGCAGGAGCCCCTGCAAGAAGGTGACTGTGGGTGAGATGCGTGAGCCCAATATTTTGTGATAATTCTTTTATTAATTTTATTTCTACAAAGTATACAGTTTACACAGGAATAGTTAATGTGATTGTGATTTTTTTTTTTACTAAGCTTTTAGTTGTGGTTGCTGAGGTCAGTCTCAGCTCGTGGCCACATGGCCTTCACTGCATACGACCAGCTTCACTAATTTCCTGCCTCATGAGCCCTGCCATACCTATCTTAATTAAAACTGTGTAGTGCTTTTTTTCCACCACCCCCTCGTTTTAGTCGTTCAACTTGCTGACCTCCCTCAGGCTCTAGAACTAGATTCTAACCTCTTCCTCATATGCATTCTCTAGTTACTACCAGTATGGGAGTGTAGCATGTACACATGGAGCCAGTAAAGGTTAACTTACCTTGTACTCACACACACACACACACAAACAGCACATACACACACACATGCAAACAGCACACACATGCACACACACACACACATAAACAACACCTACACTACAGAACTTAGCACAGTAAAAAAAAAATGGGGAACCAGAGGGGAAGTCAAAGGCTCAGGGGATCACAGGAAGATGGGCCTGGAAAGGAAAAATGGATGGAAGAGCAATGTAAAAGGATGGAACAAGAGTGGGAAAGCAAACTCGGTGAGCTTTCTGCAAAAATGGAGAAGAGGATGAAGGCAGAGAAGAAGAAATGGGACTTATTGGATGAAGCTGCAGAAACCAAGATATGGGCCCTAGAAGATGAAATACATGTGCTGAAGCGAGTTAAAGAGCCAATGTACAGAGGGAACTTGGCATCTGGAGCAGGTAAACCCCTACTAAACGAGAGGTCCAAAGGAAAGGAAGGAGACTAGACTTACTTTGACTCCCTATCAGGCCACCAGGCAAGGCCGAGGAATAAGGGGGCAAGCAGTTTGGCACAGGGACAGCAGTAAGAAGTGAGAGGGGTGTAGGCAGAGAAAGGATCAGGTCCAATGCAGAGGCACGTCCAGGTCATCAAAAGTTACAGGAAATAATTAGGAAGACAAACTGGGCCCAGAGACATGGAGGGAACATAAGAACATAAGAATGGAAGAACACTGCGGAAGGCCTACTGGCCAATTCAAGGCAGGTCCTTTTCAAAACCACCCCTATCCAAAACTACCCAAGAATTTACTCCAGTACCCACGACACTAATTAAACCCAGCCCCTCCCACTCATATATTTGCCCAATCTCTTTTGAAGCTACCCAAGGTCCTAGCCTTGATCACCCTACTCGGAGTTTACCTGAGAGAGTTCCGGGGTCAACGCCCCGCGGCCCAGTTTGTGACCAGGCCTCATGGTGGATCAGAGCCTGATCAACCAAGCTGTTACTGCTGGCCACACACAGTCTGACGTACGAACCACAGCCCGGCTGGTCAGGTACCGAATTTAGGTGCCTGTCCAGTGCCTGCTTGAAGACAGCCAGGGGTCTATTGGTAATCCCCTTATGTACGCTGGGAGGCAGTTGAATAGTCTTGGGACCCTGATACGTATTGTGTTGTCTCTCCACGTGCTAGTGGCACCCTGCTTTTCATTGGGGGATGTTGCATCATCTGCCGAGTCTTTTGCTTTCGTAGGAAGTGACTCTCGTGTGCAAGTTTGGTACTAATCCCTCTAGGATTTTCCAAGTGTATATAACAATGTATCTCTCCCGCCTGCGTTCTAAGAAGTACAAGTTTAGGAACTTCAAGCGTTCCCAGTAATTGAGGTGATTTATTGGTGAAGGTTCTCTGCACATTTTCTAGTTCAGCAATTTCACCTGCCTTGAAAGGTGCAGTTAGTGTGCAGCAATATTCCAGCCTAGATAGAACAAGTGACCTGAAAAGTGTCATCATGGGCTTGGCATCCCTGGTTTTGAAGGTTCTCATTATCCATCCTGTCATTTTCTAACAGATGCGATTGCTACAGTGTTATGGTCCTTGAAGGTGAGATCCTCTGACATGACCACTCCCAGGTCTTTGACATTAGTTTTTTGCTCTATTGTGTGGTTGGAATTTGTTTTATACTCCGATGAAATTTTAATTTCCTCACGTTTTCCACATCGGAGTAATTGAAATTTCTCATCATTGAACTTCATATTGTTTTCTGCAGCCCATTTAAAGATTTGGTTGATGGCTTCTTGGAGTCTTGCAGTGTCTTCAATGGTGGACACTGTCATGCAAATCCGGGTGTCATCTGCAAAGGAAGACACGGCACTGTGGTTTATATCCCTGTCTATGTCCGATATGAGGATGAGGAACAAAATGGGAGAGAATACTGTGCCTTGTAGAACAGAGCTTTCACCGTAGCCACCTCAGACTTTACTCTGTTGACTACTATTCTTTGTGTTATATTTGTTAGGAAATTATAGATCCATCTGCCAACTTTTCCTGTTATTCCTTTATCACGCATTTTGTGTGCTATTACACCATGGTCACACTTGTCGAAGGCTTTTGCAAAGTCTGTGTATATAACATCTGCATTCTGTTTGTCTTCTAGAGCATCCAGGACCTTTTCGTAGTGGTCGAGTAGTTGGGACATACAGGAGCTACCTGCTCTAAACCCATTCTGCCCTGGGTTGTGTAACTGATGGGTATCTAGATGAGTGACGATCTTGATTCTTAGAACCCTTTCAAAGATTTTTATGATATGGGACGTTAGCGATATTGGTCTGTAGTTCTTTGCCAGTGCTTTACTGCCCCCTTTGTGGAGTGGGGCTATGTCTGTTGTTTTTAGTAACTGCGGGACGACCCCAGTGTAAATGCTCCTCTCCAGTGTCCATGCTCCACGTGATAGGGGCTTCTTGCAGTTCTTGATGAACACGGAGTTCCATGAGTCTGGGCCTGGAGCGGAGTGCATGGGCATGTCATTTATCGCCTCTTCGAAGTCATTTGGAGTCAGGATAATGTCAGATAGGTTTGCATCTATCAAGTTGTGTGGCACTCTCATAAAAAATTCATTTAGGTCTTTGACTTTCAGTCTGGTTAGCGGCTCGCTAAAAACTGAGTCATACTGGAACTTTAGTAGCTCACTCATTTCCTTGCTGTCATCTGTGTAGGACCCATCCCGTTTAAGTAGGGCCCAATACTGGATGTTGTTCTCGACTTTGATTTGGCATAAGAAAAGAAATACTTTGGGTTTTTTTCGATTTCATTTATGGCTTTTAGTTCTTACTGCGTTTCTTGATTCCTGTAAAATTCCTTTAGTTTTAGTTCAATGTTTGCTATTTCTCTGACCAGTGTCTCTACGTATTTCAGATATATTGGCCTCTTGTAGCCACTCTGTTATTCTTGCCTTCGCCTGTATAGGAGTGCCTTTCTCTTTCTAGTTTACATCTTCTCCTCCTTTTTCTTAAAGGAATTTGTCTTGAGCAAACCTCATGTGCCACAGAGTTAATTTGTTCTAGACATAGGTTAGGATCTGAGATGCTTAGGCTATCTTCCCAGTTTACATCATTTAGGACTTGGTTTACTTGGTCCCACCTTATGTTTTTGTTATTGACGTTGAATTTGGTGAAGGCTCCCTCGTGACTGATCACATTTTGTCGGTCTGTGGCTCCCCGCATACATGTCTGGACCTCTATTATATTGTGATCTGAGTATATTATTTTTGATATGATGAAATTTCGTATCAGATCATCATTGTTAGTGAAGATGAGGTCCAGTGTATTCTCCAATCTTGTAGGCTCTATTATTTGCTGGTTTAAGGTGAATTTGGTGCAGAGATTTAAAAGCTCGTGTGTGTGCGAGTTTTCATCTGAGCTGCCTCCTGGTGTTATCTCTGCTACCACATTATTTGCAATATTCCTCAATTTTAGGTGCCTTAAAATGGAGAACATATAGAGAACATACTCCTCGAGTTCATGGGTATCCTCCTCAGAATGAATCATACAGCCTATTTTTGTATCATCAGCAAATTTGCTCATGTCACTTGTAATTCCTTCATCAAGGTCATTTATGTAAATTATGAACAACAATGGGCCTAAAACTGATCCTTGTGGAACGCCACTAGTGACTAATCCCCATTCAGATTTGACCCCATTAATGGAAACTCTCTGCTTTCTATTGGTAAGCTATGCCTCTATCCATGCTAGAACTTTACCTCCTATACCATGAGCTGCCACTTTTCTTAAGTCTTTTGTGAGGTACTCTATCGTTGGCTTTACTGAAATCCAAATAAATAATATCATATTCTTTATTACTGTCTACTGCCTCAAATGTTTTATTGAAGAACGTCAGAAAATTTGTCAGGCAGGAACGACCTCTTGTGAACCCATGCTGAGATTCATTAATCAAATTATGCTCTTCAAGGTGACTTCTAATAATATCAGCTATAATTGATTCTAATAATTTGCCTACTATAAACGTCAGGCTGATTGGACCGCAATTTGATGGAATGGACTTATTCCCTGATTTGAATATAGGAACTACATTAGCTATCTTCCACATCTCTGGCACAACACCAGTTAGGATGGACGTATTAAACACATTCGTTAATGGCTGACTAAGTTCTATCTTGTATTCTTTAAGTACCCTGGAAAACAACTCGTCGGGTCCCGGGGACTTATTTTATTTCAATTTATCTATTTGTTTGATAACCATGTCCCTCGTGACAGTAAAATTCGTTAACTTAAATTCTTCAGGAACTGAATAATTGTTGATTTCTGGAATCTCATTTACGTCTTCTTGTGTAAAGACTGACAAAAAAAATAATCATTAAATAGAGAACACATTTCCAGTTCGTTATCCGTCAGCTGTCCATTCCCAATTTTCAGAGGTTCTACTTTTTCCCTCACCTTCGTCCTGTACACTTGAAAGAACCCTAACTTCATAGACACGTTTAGCTTTTCTAATCCCCTTTTTAACTTCTCTTTTAAACTGAACATATTGGCCAATAAGGTTAATCTCTCCTCTTTTGATGCGCCTATAAATTCCCCTTTTCTCTCCTAGTAAATGCTTTAGCCTCCTGTTAACCCATTTGGGGTCGTTATTATTTGACCTAATTTCTCTTTAGGGAATCTATATGCTCTGAGCACGTTGAACATTATTAAGAAAAAAATCATAAACGCAGATCCCTTCGTAATCGTAAGTATGATCATCTTCAATAAAATTATTAGCTAGATTACCCCAATCGAGATTAGACAGGTGTTCCCTAAGTCAAAACGAAAATCAGGGACTTTTACCAGGAGGAGAGGGAGTGGTCAGTGTTTATTCATAGGCTTCAGGAGAGTGAAGGGAGGACATATAATGAAAGATGGCAGAAAGAAAAACAAGACATTGAAAACATCATCAAACAAATAGGCAAGGAGTACATGACTAAGATAACAAATTTTCAGAGAATAGGGGGAATAATCGAGGGGAAGGAATTGGCTGGTCACACTGATCTTCAAGACAGAAACGGTGTGGAACAGGATCCTGCAAGAGAAACCACGGCTGAAGGAATCATTAACAAACAAGAGGGTGTTCCTAGACTACAACAGAATGAGAAAAGAATGACAGCAGCTGAGGGAGAGGACACAGAAATGAAAGGGCTAGAAAGAGAGACAAGGATAAAGTCAGGAAAGGACAACCAGACCTGGGTGGACCAACAAGTGCAAATACCCACAGAACCACTCTCAGAACCCCACAGCCAAAAATACTATCATAATACAAACCACACTCACAGCTCCCTCCCCACATGATGCAGTAGAATCCCATAGCACCCTGCCAGGTCCCCCACTCCCCAACCCCCACAAACCCCCAGCACACAGTGTTGGAGAGGAAACTGAAGATATGGTACACCAACAGTGATGGAATACCACCATCCTTTAAAGGACCCCAATGGAAATAAGTCACTGTCTGACTTTTTTGGGTTATCCTAGGTTCTCTACACATATGCTGCTATGTATGATTATCTATGTAAATGTATTTGTGTATACCTGAATAAACTTTCTTACTAATGAACAAGTGGGAGGAGTGGCACGAAATAATCAAAGAGACATCACCAGACATCATAGCTCTCACAGAAACCAAACTCACAGGAATGATAACATGCCATCTTTCCAACTGGATATCAGATCCTGAGGAAAGACAGAAGGGGTGGAGGAGTGGCACTGCTCATCAAAAATCAATGGAATTTTTAGGAGCTGGAGAGAGGAGACAGAGGAGAAGCAAGAGACTACATAATAGGAACACTTCAGTCTGGAGGTCCCAAGGTGGTAATTGCAGTAATATACAACCCACCATAGAATAGCAGGAGGCCAAGACAAGAATATGATGAGAGTAACAGAGTGATGGTTGACACACTGGCTGAAGTGGCCAGAAGGGCCCATGTATGCAGGACAAAGCTACTGGTTGTGTGTGACTTCAGTCACAAAGAAATCAACTGGGAAAACCTAAAGCCATGTGGAAACCCAGAAACGTTGAGGGCTAAGATGATGGAAGTGGTGTTGGAAATCCTTTTGCATCAACACATTAGGGACACTTCCAGAAAGAGAGCAGGGGACAAACCAGCAAGACTGGACCTAGTATTCACCTTGAGTGGTGCAGATATTGAGGACACCACATACGAAAGGCCCCTCAGAGCAAGTGATCATGTGGTTCTAAGCTTCGAATACATAGTAGAGTTACAAGTGGAGAGGGAAGCAGAAAGGGTAGGGTGAATGAAGCTAGACTACAAGAGAGGGGATTACACAGGCATGAGAAACTTCCTGCACGAGGTTCAGTGAGACAGAGAACTGGCAGGGAAATCTTTAAATGAGATGATGGAATATGTGACAAAAATTTGCAAGGCAGCAGAAGAAAGGTTTGTATCAAAGGGCAACAGGAATAACGAGAAGGCCAGGACGAGCCCTTGATTCACCCAGAGATGTAGAGAGACCAAAACCAAGTGCACTAGAAAATTGAAGAAATATAAGAGGCAAAGGACCCAGGAGAATAAGGAGAGTAGTCGAAGAGTCAGAAATGAATATGCACAGGTAAGAATAGAGGCCCAACAACAATACAAAAATGACATAGCAGCGAAAGTCAAGTCAGACCCAAAGCTGTTGTACAGTCACATCAGGAGGAAAACAACAGTCAAGGACCAGGTAATCAGGCTGAGGAAGGAAGGAGGGGGAGATCACAAGAAACGCCCGAGAAGTATGTGAGGAGCTCAATATGAGATTTAAAGACGTATTCACACTGGAGACAGGAAGGACTCCAGAAACTCAGAGTGGCAGGGTACACTATCAAGTGCTGGACACAATACATAGAACCGAGGAGGTGAAGAGGCTGCTAAGTGAACTAGATACCTCAAAGGTGATGGGGCCGGATAACATCTCTACATGGGCCCTGAGAGAGGAAGCAGAGACACTCTGTGTACCACTAGCCACAATCTTCAACACGTCTATCGAAACAGGGCGGCTACCTGAGGTATGGAAGACAGTAAATGTAGTTCCAATTTTTTAAAAAAGAGACCGGCACACAACATTAAACTGAAGACCAGTGTCACTGACATGCATAGTATATAAAGTCATTTAAAAGATTATCAAAGGAATGAGCTTATCAAAGACAACCAGCACAGATTCAGAAACCGGAAATCCTGTGTCACAAATCTACTGGAGTTCTATGAGAAGGTGACAGCAGTAAGACAAAAGAGAGAGGGTGGGTAGATTGCATTTTATTGGACTGTAAGAAGGCTTTTAACACAGTTTCACACAAAAGATTAGTGCAAAAGCTGGAGGAGCAGGCAGGTATAACAGGGAAGTCACTGCAATGGATCAGATAATACTTGACAGGAAGGTAACAGCAAGTCATGGTACGTGATTAGGTGTCAGAGTGGGCGCCTGTGACGAGCGGGGTTCCCCAGGGGTCAGTCCTAGGACCGGTGCTGTTTCTGGTATATGAGAATGACATGGCTGAGGGCATAGACTCAGAAGTGTCTCTGTTTGCATACGATGCGAAATTAATGAGAATTCAATTGGAAGAGGACCAGGCAGGACTACAAAGGAACCTGGACAGACTACAGGCCTGGTCTAGGAGCTGGTTCCTGGAGTTCAACCCCGACAAGTGCAAAGTCATGAAGATCGTGGATGGGCAAAGAAGACCCCAGACGGAATACAGTCTTGGGGTCCAAAGGCTACAAACCTCACTTACGGAAAATGATCTTCGGGTGTGTATAATACCGAACGCATCTCCTGAGGCGCACATCAACCAAATAACTGCAGCAGCATATGGGCGACTAGCAAACCTAAGAATAGCATTCCGACATCTCAGTAAGGAGCAGTTCAGGACTCTGTACACTGTGTACTTCAAGCCCATATTGGAGTATGTAGGACCAGTTTGGAACCCACACCTGGCCAAGCACGTCAGAAAATTAGAGAAAGTGCAAATGTTTGCAACAAGACTAGTCCCGGAGCTAAGGGGCATGTCCTACGAGGAGAGGTTAAGGGAAATCGACCGGACGACACTGGAGGACAGGAGGGATAGAGAGGACATAATAACAACATAAAATACTCAGAGAAATCGACAAGGTGGACAGAGACAGGATGTTCCAGAGATGGGACACAGCAGAGAAGGGGTCACAACTGGAAGTTGAAGGCTCAGATGAGTTACAGGGATATTAGGAAATATTTCTTCAGTCATAGAGTTGTCAGGAAGTGGAATAGTCTGGAAAGTGAGCTGGTGGAGGCAGGATCCATACATAGTTAAAAGAAGAGGTATGATAAAGCTCATGGAGCAGGGAGGGAGTGACCTAGTAGCGACCAGTGAAGAGACAGGGCCAGGAGCTATGACTCGACCCTTACAACCAAAATTGGTTGAGTATAATTAGGTGAGTACACAAGAGGTACGATAAGGCTCTTCGAACAGAGAGTTGGACATAGTAGCGACTAGCAAAGAGTCAGGACCAGGAGCTACAACTCGATACCTGCAACCACAAATAGGTGAGTACACACACACACACACACACACAATAACCAGATCTGTGAGTAGCTGAGCAGGCGATTCACGTTTTTTTTTTTTTTTTTTTTTGAGAAATTGATAAAATAGCCGCACACAGAAGACAGTTGTGACCATGTGAGGGTGAACACTGAGAACACAAGTGAACAAAATGGTGAGAGAACTGAACACATTAAAACGCGTCATACAAGGCTGGTACAGTCTGTCCTCCAGTGTTGTTAGGATCGTAGCTCGATTGCTAGCACTCAGCTCACACACTGAGGTCTGGGGGGTCGATCCCCTTTACGGCTGGAAAAACATTAGGACGTTTTTGCATAAGACACCTGCTGTCTATGTTCCCCCTCAGTAAAATGGGTACCTGGGTATTAGTCGACTGGTGTGGGTCGCATCCTGGGACAAAATTAACCTAATTTACCCGAAATGCTCTGCATAACAAGGGGCTTTCTATATAGTAGTGTGTCATTGATGTCAGCTAGACCTGTATACCTTGTAGTAATAAAGATATTATTATTATTATTATTATTATTATTATTATTATTATTATTATTATTATTATTATTATTAATATATCATACAAGGCTGGTACAGTTTGTTCTTCAGTGTTGTTAGGACCAATACAATCAACTCCTTTAAGAAACAGTTAGACGAACGTTATGCAAATATATAATTTTTTTACTTTGCAGTAGTAATATCAGCAGCAAAAGCACCAACAATAGCAGCAGTAACAGTAGCAGCAGCAGCAGCAGCAGCAGCAAATGTAGCAGCAACAGCGGCAACAGCAGCAGCAACAGCAGCACCTAGACAAAACTTCCTCATTTCCTGTTAAATTTCCAAACACGTTTCTCACTATAGCATGTCATTCCTCTTCACCCAATTTGTCATTCCGGCTGTGTGGCTGGTGGGTGGTGGGTGGTGGGTGGTGGGTGGTGGGTGGTGGGTGGTGGGTGGTGGGTGGTGGGTGGTGGGTGGTGGGTGGTGTGGTGGGTGGTGTGGTGGGTGGTGGGTGGTGGGTGGTGGGTGGTGGGTGGTGGGTGGTGGGTGGTGGGTGGTGGGTGGTGGGTGGGAGAGAACCTCTGCTGTACTATCCTCAGCTCATCCATCTTAAGACAGACGTAGTGATACCTTGATATAGACAGAGAGCTCTTCTGTATGCTGTCTTCAGCGTCTATTTTTTTCAAAGACCACTATGACATCTTAAAACATAAATTTCTATTTACTTCCTGGCAAAACAAGCAGTTCTATGTTACCATGATCTGGCCAACACGGCATTTATGGTGGCATGTTCAATCACAGAATGAGTGAACCTAACCTATAGGCACCACCTACTTCCACTAGTGGGGTTTTTCTACTGGTGACTCCGCCTACCACTGCTGCACCTGCAGTATATAAGCCCCATCTCCGAGAATATGCTTTTACCAAGACTGACGGACAGAACACATCGACTCCAGGCTGAGCAACTAATTACCTCAAACTACACCTCATGTTCCACTGTTTCTCTGTATTATACTGAAGAAGTCACTGGCGGGCGAAACGTTTCATGAATAAATATTCCCAAGTGTTGCACAAGAGTCTTATTCACCTTCACCATAAGGAGGACCCGTGAAAGACCTGCCAAGTATGGGTCTACTGGTTCATATTTGGCAGGCAGGTCCTTCTTAAATTTAACCCTTCCCACCCATATATTTATTCCACCTATTATCATAGCTATCCAAGGAGTTGGATTCAGTAACCCTAATAACCTATTCTAAGCAGGTCCTGCTTAAATCCAACTCTTTTCATTCATACATTTTTCTAAGCTATTTTTTTAAAGCTCCCACATGTTTGTATATCAGTGATATTCATCACCAACATGTTGAAGACAAGTGTAACATCTGGGTGTCTTGTAGACGTTTCGCTCTCCAGTGGCTTTATCAATACAATACAATACAATACAAGGACATAATGTAAAGATTCTAGTTCTATATTCAAAAAACAGTGGAGGACGAGGCAATCAGTCCCCCAGTGGTGAGCACCGTAGCCTAGACTACGACTCCACGCTGAGGGAGACTACAACTCCACGCTGAGGGAGACTACGACTCCACGCTGAGGGAGACTACAACTCCACGCTGAGGGAGACTACGACTCCACGCTGAGGGAGACTACGACTCCACGCTGAGGGAGACTACGACTCCACGCTGAGGGAGACTACGACTCCACGCTGAGGGAGACTACGACTCCACGCTGAGGGAGCCTACGACTCCACGCTGAGGAGACTACGACTCCACGCTGAGGAGACTACGACTCCACGCTGAGGAGACTACAACTCCACGCTGAGGAGACTACGACTCCACGCTGAGGGAGACTACGACTCCACGCTGGGGGAGACTACGACTCCACGCTGAGGAGACTACGACTCCACGCTGAGGAGACTACGACTCCACGCTGAGGAGACTACGACTCCACGCTGAGGAGACTACGACTCCACGCTGAGGAGACTACGACTCCACGCTGAGGGAGACTACGACTCCACGCTGAGGGAGCCTACGACTCCACGCTGAGGGAGACTACGACTCCACGCTGAGGAGACTACGACTCCACGCTGAGGAGACTACAACTCCACGCTGAGGAGACTACGACTCCACGCTGAGGGAGACTACGACTCCACGCTGAGGGAGACTACGACTCCACGCTGAGGGAGACTACGACTCCACGCTGAGGGAGACTACGACTCCACCCTGAGGGAGACTACGACTCCACGCTGAGGGAGACTACGACTCCACGCTGAGGGAGACTACGACTCCACGCTGAGGGAGCCTACGACTCCACGTTGAGGGAGACTACGACTCCACGTTGAGGGACTGAATACCTCAAATTTCTACTCTTCCACTATTTTTACATTGGACCGAAGAAGCAAGAAGTCACTGGCTGGCGAAACGTTTCTTGAATAAAGATGCCGAAATGTTGCACAAGTATCTCATTTATCAACTTGTCGGGTTTCTAAATCATTTATTCATATGCTGTATGACTGTAGTCTTCATTATTCAGTGTGTAAAAGCCAGGGATATTTACAGTACCCAGGATTAGGATTTTGCATTTATCTCAACTGAACTGCATCTACCTATTTTCGAACCATGACATTAGTTTTTTTTTTCTGAGGTTCAGTGGCATCTTCCTGTGAATCCTGTAGCGGCCTATTTTATATATGTTGTCAGCGAATTTACTCGTGTCATTATTTCTTCCATCGTCAAGGTCATTTATGTAAATTATGAACAACAATGAGCCTAAAACCGAGCCTTGCAGAACGCCATATATGACTAGTTTCCCTTTATGATGTTACCCCATTAATGTATCCTCTGCTGCCTGTTGGTCAACCCCTATCCATAATAGAACATTTTCCCTTTACCATGTGCTGCCATTTTTTTTAAAAGCCTTTTATGTGGTACTCTATCAAAAACTTTACTGAAATCCCAATAAACAACATCGCATTCTTCATCGTCATCCGCTGCCTCATATACTTTACTGAAGGCGGTCAATAAATTTGCTAGGCATGAACGACCTCTTGTGAACCCGTGTTGAGGCTCAATCAAATTATGCTTATAAAGATGGACTCTTATAAAGGTGGACTCTTATAAAGGTGGACTCTTATTATATCGGATGCAACTGACTAATAATTTGCCTTATATTGAGATCAGGCTAATAGGGTGGTAATTACATTAGATTGTAATTACATTAGGTGATAATTACATTAGATGAGGAAGATGGCTAATGTAATTAGCCATCTTCTACATCTTTGGCTTGGCACTATACCTGTCTGGGGAGCTATAATAAAAAAACTGTTAGTGATATTCCATACTTTGTTTTCCTAAGGTCCACTATAATAATGGATTGGCTTCATTGAACTAATAATTCACGAAAATTATTTGCGTAGATGCAGGTGCCTGAAGAAGCTATGACAGCAATATGCAACGTCTTTCCACAGAAGTCAGGCAGCTGTAGTTTATCCAGGACCCTGACCAAGCGATTGTTACACATCATTAACACAGCCATTTGATGACACCACCGCACCATGAACACTGCAGGAGTTCTACCCACACACTCATACTTATATGTACCCAACCTTTGTCCAAGATTACCCAGGACACTAACTTAAATGTTATTTCCCTCTTGACCTCAGTTTCTCGGTGTTAGTACTGAAGAAATCACTCGTGGCTAAACTTTACCTTAATATTGATCAGTATATACGTATTTTGTCTATAACTAACATGACCAAGGTCTCAGGTCCAAGGTCCCAGGCCCAAGGTCCCAGGTCTAAGGACCCAGGACCGGAAAATTTTCCAATGTATTCTAGGGTTTGCTTATGTGTCTATTACAGCCTCTGTCTATTCAAGTGCCATAACGTCGATGAAGGGCTCACGATCCAAGGAACTGCAGGAACACTTGAATGCCTCTCGTTTCCCTGAGAGCATCAGGACCTCTAGGGGGTTCAGTTCTTGCCCCATGAATTGAATCACAACACTCCCTCCCTCCTACCGATTCACATAATTCTTTACAGTCAGGTGGTCGTCTTGTGCTGGGCAGCTTATCGATCCCCTTTTTAGATATTCAGGCACCTCATTGGCCGCCACACCTGCCCAAGAGACACGCACCTGAATGTGGATGGTGGCTTCCAGCACCTGACTCCCCTAACTCTTCACTTTCTCTCCCTCATGTTGGGTGCTTCTTCCTCTCTCTCTCTCTCTCTCTCTCTCTCTCTCTCTCTCTCTCTCTCTTTATCTCCTTGATGGATACTTTAACGACCCTGCTTGTATAACCACCGTAGACGGTAACGACCCTCCTTGTATAACTACCGTAGATGGTAAGGACCCTCCTTGAATAACTACCGTAGAAGGTAACGACCTTCTTTGTATAACCACCGTAGATGGTAACGACCCTCCTTGTATAACTACCGTAGATGGTAACGACCCTCCTTGTATAACCACCGTAGATGGTAACGACCCTCCTTGTATAACTACCTTAGAAGGTAACGACCCTCCTTGTATAACTACCGTAGATGGTAAGGACCCTCCTTGAAAAACGACCGTAGATGGTAACGACCCTCCTTGTATAACTACCATAGAAGGTAACGACCCTCCTTGTATAACTACCATAGAAGGTAACGACCCTCCTTGTATAACTACCATAGAAGGTAACGACCCTCCTTGTATAACTACCATTGAAGGTAACGACCCTCCTTGTATAACTACCTTAGAAGGTAACGACCCTCCTTGTATAACTACCATAGAAGGTAACGACCCTCCTTGTATAACTACCATAGAAGGTAACGACCCTCCTTGTATAACTACCATAGAAGGTAACGACCCTCCTTGTATAACTACCATAGAAGGTAACGACCTACATCTTCAGAGTTCATCATTCAAAGGAGCGAAACGTCGCTGCAATTAAAGCTTACGTTGTTTCCTACGTCTTCAACCACCTGTCACCTCGCTGTCTCTTCCACCTTCCTTAATACCAGCACACCAGCCACTCCACTCCACTCCCACTCCACTCCAGTCCCACTCCATTTCCACTTCTCTTTCATTCCACTTCACTCTCACTTCCACTCTACTTTCATTCCACTCCCCACTTCCATTCAACTCCCACTCCACTCCCACTTCCACTCCTTCATCCACTCCTTTCCCAGTTCCACTCGCATTCCATTCCCACTGCACTTCCATTCCACTCGGTTCCCAGTCCACTCCACTTCCACTCCCATTTCCATTCCACTCCACTTCTACTTCCAATCAACTTCACTCCCACTTCCTCCCCACTCACACTTCCACTCCTAATTTCGCTCCCACTTATACTCCACTCCCACTTCAACTCCCACTCCCACTCCCACTTCTACCTCCATCCTCCAGCATCACTCCCTCTTCCTCCCAACCAACCCTCCTCGCTGTCTTGACAATGATAATAATAATAATATCTTTATTTACTACAAGTACATATACAAGGTATACAGTCCTAGCTGACATCAGTGACATACTACTATATAGAAAGCCGGTGTAAGGAAACACCTCCGATGTTTCCACCCCTTCGCCGGGAATCGAACCCGGGCGTGAAGCGAGAGCTTTTGCCACCAGGCCACGGGGCACCTGCAGGCCACGGGGCACCTGCAGGCCACCTGGTTGAAGATTACGACACATCACTGAGCTAATGGAAGACAGTGCCCACGAATTGATGACTAAGACACATCAACAACACTTGTGTACCTTCATAGCTCGCTAAGATACACATCACTACGAAGACTGACGTGTTAAGTGCAGTTGTAACCAGTTGAAGAAACCAGCGTCAGCCGTGGGACCTGAGAGTTATGGTGGTGGTGTGTGGTGGTGGTGTGTGGTGGTGTGATAGTGTGGTGGTGTGAAAGTGTGGTGGTGGTGTATTCGGTGGTGTGTGGTGGTGGTGTTGATGTGTGGTGGTGTTGGTGTGTGAAAGTGGTGTGGTGTGTAATGGTGGTATTGGTGGAGGTGGTGTGGTGGTGGTGGTTGTGGTGTGTGGTGATGTTGGTGATGGTGGTGTGGTGGTGGTGGCGTGGTGGTGGTGGTGGTTTTGGTGGTGGTGTGGTGGTGTGTGGTGGTGGTGGTAGTGGTGGTGTTAGTGGTGGTGTGGTGGTGGTGGAGTGATGATGGTGGTGGTGGGGAGGTGGCAGTGGTGGTGGTGGTGATGGTGTGGTGGTGGTGGTGGTTATGGTGGTGTGTGGTGATGGTGGTGGTGTGGTGATGATGTGTGGTGGTTGTGGTGTGGTGATGGTGGTGGTGTGTTGTGGTGTGGTGATGGTGGTGGTGTGTGGTGGTTGCGGTGTGATGATGGTGGTGTGGTGATGGTGGTTGTGGTGGTGTTGGTGTGTGGTGGTGTGTGGTGGTGGTGGTGTGTGGTGGTGTGATGGTGGTGGCGGTAGTGGTGGTTTGGTGGTGGTGTGTGGTGGTGGTGTGGTGGTGGTGGTGTGGTGGTGGTGGTGGTGTGGTAGTGGTGGTGATGGAAGTGGTGGTGATGGTAGTGGTGGTGATAGTGATGATGGTGGAGTGGTGGTGGTGGTGATGGTTGAAGTTCTCCGCTCAGTTTAGTGGCCTTAAACGTGTGTTGCTAACATTAGTCATGCAGTAGTGACGTCACTGGTCATGGTAGTGACGTCATGGTCATGAGTAGTGACGTCACTGGTCATGCAGTGGATTGATAATAGTGAGTTGCTCCTGCTCAGTATGCTACGTCTCTGCTAAACTTAGTCATGGTCAGTGACGTCACTGGTCATGCAGTAGTGACGTCACTGGTCATAGTGACGTCACTGCGCTCACTGCGGTAGTGACACTCAAGCTTGGTGCTCCCATCCTCCGCCCTTGGTTCATGGGTGACACCAAAGATGCCGCCCTGGGTGACACCAAGCCTAGCGACGCAACTAGAGCACATACTATTACGACTACTGACCCATGCGAGGCAGGTCCATGTCACTCCCGGCTTATACCAATGACCCATCTAGTCAGGTCACTTTCATTTAAGGAAGGAGCACGGCATCTGACTTAGTAGCACAAGCTAGTCAGGTCCAACTCACACCCACCCACACCCACTCATGTATTTATCCAACCTATTTTTAAAACTACACAACATCCCAGCCCCTATGACGGTACTCGGGAGTTTGTTCCACTCATCCACAACTCTATTACCAAACCAGTGCTTTCCTATATCCTTCCTGAATCTGAACTTTTCCAACTTGAAACCATTGCTGCGAGTCCTGTCTTGGCTGGATATTTTCAGCACACTATTTACATCCCCTTTATTTATTCCTGTTTTCCATTTATACACCTCAATCATATTCCCCCTAATTCTACGCCTTTCTAGAGAGTACAGATTCAGGACCCTCAGTCTATCCTCATAGGGAAGATTTCTGATACATGGGATCAACTTTGTCATCCTCCTCTGTATGTTTTCCAGAGCATTTATATCCATTCTGTAATACGGTGACCAGAACTGTGCAGCATAATTTAAATGAAGCCTAACCAAAGATATATAGAGTTGAAGAACAACCTGAGGACTTCTATTATTTATACTTCTTGATATGAAGCCAAGGATTCTGTTAATTTTATTGCGAACACTTATGCACTGTTGTCTTGGTTTCAGATTACTGCGAACCAGAACTCCTAAATCCTTTTCGCAACCAGTAGTATTAAGATCTACATTATTCAGTTTATATGTGGCATAGTTATTGTCCTGTCCAACATTAAGTACTTTGCATTTGTCTATATTAAACTGCATCTGTCACTTCTCCGACCACTGCATCAGTCTATTCAAATCATCCTGGAGTGTTCTAATGTCCTCATTAGAATGAATTGGACGGCCTATTTTGGTGTCATCAGCAAATTTGCTTATGTCGCTATTTATTCCCTCATCTATGTCGTTTATGTAAATTGTGAACAAGAAGGAGCCCAACACTGACCCCTGCGGAACAACGCTCATGACGTGCCCCCACTCTGATTTCTCCCCATTTATGCAAACTCTCTGCTGCCTATTTATCAACCATGCCTCTACCCAAGAAAAATTTTCTCCTATTGCGTGTGCCTTAAGTTTCCTCAATAGCCTCTGATGTGGAACTCTATCGAAGTCCATATACACAATATCATATTCATACCATGATCTACCTCCTCAAACACCTTAGTGACAAAAGTTAGTAAATTCGTAAGGCAGGAACTCCCCTTAGTAAAACTGTGTTGAGATTCATTAATCAATTTATGCCTTTCAAGATGTCTTTGAATTGCTACGGCAATTATTGATCCTATAAATTTTCCCACTATGGAGGTAAGGCTTATTGGTCTATAGTTTGAAGCTAAGGATCTGTCACCTGCCTTGTAAATAGGTATTACATTTGCCATTTTCCACTTATCAGGCACTATGCCAGTTTGTAGTGATATGTTGAAAAGATTAGCCAAAGATTTGCTAAGTTCCTCTTTACATTCCTTTAAAACTCTTGCAAACAGTTCGTCAGGGCCTGGGGATTTGTCGGGTTTTAATTTCTCTATTTGTCTGAGGACCATGTCACTAGTTACCCCAATCAAGCATAGTCTATTATCTTCCTGTTCTACATAATTTATTATTTCTGGAATTTCGCAAGTATCTTCCTGAGTAAAAACTGAGAGGAAGTAAGTATTGAAAATTTCACACATATCCTTATCACTATCAGTGATCTGACCTGAGTTACTTTTAAGTGGGCCAATCTTGTCCCTAATCTTACTTCTGTATACCTGAAAGAACCCTTTTCAGTTAGTCTTCGAATCCCTTGCGACCTTAGCCTCATGATCCCTTTTTGCTTTTCTTATTCCTTTTTTTATTTCTCTCTAATTAAAAATATTGATTTCTTAACTGGCCATCCCCTCTTTTGATACGCCTAAATATGCCTCTTTTTTGACCAATGAGATATTTTAATCTATTGTTCATCCATTTGGGACCATTTTTGTTTGATCTAATTTCCCTACTCGGAACAAAAGTTGTCTGGGCAGCTAGAACTACGCTCTGAAAAACGTCATATTGGCAACCAGCACCACCTACCTGACCCATAGTCAGGTCATCCCAATTTAGCCCACCCAGGTAATTTCTCAGTCCCATCAAGTCGGCCAAGCGAAAGTCTGGGACAGAGACTTAATTGCATTTATCTGGGTAATTCCATGATATATTGAAACTAAGTGATTTGTGATCGCTTTCCCCAAGCTCATCATTAACCTCAAGATTATTAATTAGTGATTCTTTGTTGGCAAGAACCAGGTCAAGCAAGTGGCTACCTCTAGTTGGTTCTGTCACAAACTGTTTTAAAAAAAAACAATCCTGAACCGTATCAAGAAAGTCACTAGACTCAAGATTACCTGTCTCATTGTTCCAATCAATTTGTCTAAAGTTAAAATCTCCCATTAACACAACATTTTCATATCTAGACGCCTTATGAATTTCGTTCCATAGCGGCTTATAAATGGCTGCTCAATCTGCTGTCAAGGGGCATTTAAATTACACTGAAAAAACAGCAACTCTGGGGCCAGCATTCACTCATATGTTAAACAATATTAATTATTATTATCAGAAAGGACACAAAAACTCACCTACACAAAAATATATCTATATATTAATGAGTAACTTATTTACAACTTACACTCTACTACAAAAAACCACCACACTCCAGTTCACATTTGCTCACTAGCACACTGCTGCTAGTGAGTTAAAATGAACATTTATGAACAGGGAGGCTCCATGACACCCCCCCCCCTCCTTTCTGCAGGCTACTTAGCCTACAGTTAAAACGTTAAATACTCTCCCAAACACAGGCCATTGCACACACTAGGACCTTATAAATAAACATGAGAGAACTTCAACACTAACAAAATTATAGTATACACTACAAACTTACCAAAAATTACCTACTCACACTACCACCCAAACATATGACTTCTTCCCGTCACCACCCGTCACCACCCGTCACCACCCGTCACCACCCGTCTCGTACTGAACTAAACACCTCAACTGCTCCTGTCCACACTCCCTGACTGACAGGAATAAAACGCGTCCGGATTCAGAATAATACCAGAACTATGGAGAATTATTTTTTATATAAATTTTTACTGCAACACACTGCGTAACACATATAGAGATCGATTACGGCACACATAGAGCCAGTAAAGCACTCAAATTAACACATCGGCCGATTCCCACCAAGGCAGGGTGGCCCGAAAAAGAAAAACTTTCATCATCATTCACTCCATCACTGTCTTGCCAGAGGGGTGCTTTACACTACAGTTATAAAACTGCAACATTAACACCCCTCCTTCAGAGTGCCGGCACTGTACTTCCCATCTCCAGAACTCAAGTCCGGCCTGCCGGTTTCCCTGAATCCCTTCATAAATGTTACTTTGCTCACACTCCAACAGCACGTCAAGTATTAAAAACCATATGCCTCCATTCAATCCTATCAAATACGCTCACACATGCTTGCTGGAAGTCCAAGCCCCTCGCACACAAAACTTCCTTTACCCTCTCCCTCCAACCTTTCCTAGGCCGACCCCTACCCCGCCTTCCCTCCACTACAGATTTATACACTCTCGAAGTCACTCTATTTCGTTCCATGCTCTCTACATGTCCAAACCACCTCAACAACCCCTCCTCAGCTCTCTGGACAATCGTTTTGGTAATCCCGCACCTCCTCCTAATTTCCAAACTCCGAATTCTCTGCATTATATTCACACCACACATTGACCTCAGACATGACATCTCCACTGCCTCCAGCCTTCTCCTCGTTGCAACATTCATCACCCATGCTTCACACCCATATAAGAGCGTTGGTATAACTATACTCTCATACATTCCCCTCTTTACTTCCATGGACAAGGTTCTTTGTCTCCACAGACTCCGAAGTGCTCCACTCACCCTTTTCCCCTCATCAATTCTATGATTCACCTCATCCTTCATAGACCCATCCGCCGACATGTCCACTCCCAAATATCTGAATACATTCACCTCCTCCATACTCTCTCCCTCCAATCTGATATCCAATCTTTCGTCACCTATTCTTTTTGTTATCCTCATCACCTTACTCTTTCCTATATTCACTTTCAATTTTCTTCTTTTACACACCCTACCAAATTCATCCACCAACCTCTGCAACTTCTCTTCAGAATCTCCCAAAAACACAGTGTCATCAGCAAAAAGCAACTGTGACAACTCCCACTCGAGGGCCTGGTCCCAAATCTGCACACTGCCATAACAACATGCTGGAGTGAGAGATATGGGAGGAAGTGTAAAATAAGCCCAGTGAGGAGCAGGTGGGTGGTGGGCACAATAAGGGAACACTGAGTCAACATCTGGGGTCCCAGACTATTCAACATCATACCAGAAGATATCAGAAACACGCCTGGAACAGGTGTAGAAGCCTTCAAGAGGAAACTGGACAAGTATCTTCACCAGGTGCAAGATCAATCAGGTTAAGGTAGATATGTGGGCCTCCAGGGGCAGTGGGCCTCCAGCAACAGCCTGGTTGACCAGGCAAGCACCAGACGAGCCTGGCCCATGGCCGGGATCCGAGAGTAGTGAGACTCTCGAAACTCATCAAAGGTAAAGGTAGTAGTTGCAACAGTTACTGAGCACGTTATTCAGGTCATTTAGCGCTCATAGCCATAAATACGAGTCATGCATGCGCATGTGAGCCCTGGGCTCCAGGCCTCCTGTTCAGATCTCGTCCCACTCTCGTTAGACCAAGCTGGACAAGGTACGGCTCCTGGGCTCCCCTCACGACTCTCTCACTATATGTTACCAACCGACCTACTGTGTGTTTCTTCAACCATCAGATATCTCCAGAACACCCACCCGACAAATGGTGGCAATGGTGGTAAATTTAACGATTATGGTGATTTACGGAGATAAACTTCTACGAGCCGACAAACATTGTGTGACCGCCTGAGTCCTAAGCCAGCCTTGCCTGCCAAGCCAGCTTCCCAACCTGCTGTGCGCCTAGTTACAAGACTTCAAGTCATCATAGCCTAAATTACCATTTTATTTCTAAGTGTACCATTTTTCTATGCCAAGCAGTGTCTCATTTCCCTTGAATTTTCACAGACAGTGCCATATTTTCTGTGTCAAGACAGATATGTGTTTTATTTTGCCACATCAAGTTTAGTGCAATAATATTTATATTACCCATTGAAATTACCTATGAGTGATGTTTTAACTGTGTTTATTATAGTTCTGTAAGTGATGAAATTCCAGTTCTATATCTTGCCTTATTTTAATTCATGTTGTTGTTTTGTTTGAACAAATTCACTCTTAGTGTGAATAATTAAAGCAAAAGTGTTATTGTTGCTTTGAGTAATTTGTTTGCTTCATTGAAATTAAGAGTTACAGTGTTCAAACCAGTTATTTCCTGCTGCTGAATTCCATTCCTTTAAGCTGTATTTTCTGTGTTTGCAATTTTATTGATTAATTGACTAATTCTGCAAATGACTGTTGTGCAATTAATTATGTAGTGATTATTTTTTTACTTTCATAATTTTTCATTGTGTTATTTTGTGCTCTACTTTGTTCAGTAATTGTTCATTTTTCAAGAGAGATCAAGTATAACCCAGTGCAATATTCTCATTGATTCCAGTAGTATAGTCATTTAATTGTGTTCTCAGTGCATAATATTTTAATTGTGGTGTGAAATTTTTAGAAAATTGTTTTACCAGTCCAATTTATTTGCATAAGATTTATTGATTCTGTTTTATACTTTTTGCATTAATTTATAAGCTTATTATCAAATTTCTTTTTGAATTAAGAGTAAAGACAGCTCACTTTGCAATTAACTCAGGTTAAAGTAATATTTCCCTTTTCTTGAATTTTTCAACGTATTTCTTATCTTTGCCAAGTAAATTTCATTGAGTTTTCCTTTCTCATTCAGTGTGTCTTATATAATTTTAATCACTTATGCAGAATTAGTTAAGCATCTTTAATTTCACTTAAGCTAAATTGTGTCGTACATTTTATTAGGATTCTTGCTTTCAGTATCTGCCTTTCAATTATGTTCCAGTCACCACTGAGTACTCCCTAGTGAATCCTGCCAGTCAAAGTAATAATGAATCAGTGCAAAATCCCATTGTTTCCTTGCCGACGGACGGATCAGCGTGATCCTCTTGATGCTTTGCCATTGTTTAATGGTAATGTTAATAATCTTGAAGCATGGTTTGCCGCTGTTCGTTCTAGAGCTAGAGCCCTGGTGGAAGGCCCTCCCTCTATCAGAGGAAAGCATTATCAGACGTGAGAGAAAGCCTTACTAGATCGCCTGCTGCTGCTAACGTAGTCAATCTTCTCCAAATGCGCGATTTCAAGAATCTTACTAAGTGCTCAGAGTATGAGGAT
This sequence comes from Cherax destructor, assembly GCA_009830355.1. Classification (NCBI taxonomy): domain Eukaryota; kingdom Metazoa; phylum Arthropoda; class Malacostraca; order Decapoda; family Parastacidae; genus Cherax; species Cherax destructor. The sequence goes on from WNWK01000630.1 coordinate 217,836, forward strand.
GCCTTAAGCAGTCTTGAGAAAGACAGTCTCATTGATGACGTTGTTTCAGTCGTAGTCGATGAAGATAATTTTGGGGATGATGTATAAAGCATGTTTACTGATAACAAACCTCCTTCTTGTTTGCATATAAATTCCGATACTAAGATATGTCCCTTAGTTCAAGCATCTGTTCTTACAGCGCCCGTTCATGTCTTCATGGACTCTGGTGCGCAAGTGAACATTGTAATTTCTAGTTTGTTTAAGGATAAGCAGTTACGACATGTCCTTCTCGTAGAACCAACTCATGTGTCCTCCCTTAGTGGTGTGGCTGGTTCTCATCTCCGTGTCCAAGGAAAGACTTCCCTCACTTTCTCTACCCAAAGTCGAGACTTTACTGCTTCCTTCTTTGTTGTTGACCAGATTAGCTTTCCTGGTGATCTTCTACTAGGATTCACGTCTATGAGAGACTTGTGAATTGTGCTTGATCCCTATAGATAGTATGCCCAAATTGACGACTTGATCATACCATTTTGGGGTTATCAGCTTGGATCTGAGATTTTCCATACTGCCGCAGAGTATGAGGTGAGGCTTAAGTCCTTACAGGCCGGTGCTTTTTCTAGTAGAGTAACCAAGCGATCAGACACTGGTAATCTTGTTAGTCCTATTTGTGTTCCACCTACAACTACAGGCATGCAAGATAGTGTCCAGTTGCCTCAGGTGTCTGAGGAACCTCAGACTACCTTGAGTGCTGAGCCTATCCCTGCAATGTTTACTAGGTCAAGTAGTAGTTCCTCCACAGGGGACACCTTGTCGGAAAACGACTAATTGAAACTAGTAATGCCATCTCTTGCTGATGTCACATGCTGACTGCAGAGAGACGTTTCTGTCGTGGCTAGTGCCCTCACCAGAGTGTCTGTTGTTGTCCCTCATGTTCCAGATGGGGATAACGTCCTAGTTGACAGTGATTCCTGCAAAGTAAAAGGGTTGTTTGTTGAGCCGTCTTTACATGTTGTTAAAGCTGGTAAGATCTATCTCTTTATAGCTAACACATAGGGTCACAGTGTTCGACTCAGAGCGAATATCAATATTGTAGACCTTGTTCATTACCCCTTACCCTGTGCGTGCAGAAGACAAGTTGTCACCTGACCAGTGGGTCGGTGCTATTTCAGCTGGGAAGAGCCCACCCACTCCACTGGATCAATCCACTCCACCAGTAGAGGAGAAAGACTTAGCTCCCACTGACTTCCCAGACGAGGTCAAGCGTTTGTTGAATGTTGAACAAACGTCGTAAAGCCATTGCCTTACCATGTGAGAAGATGGTCCTTGACCATTCAAGGGCATAACGAACTTATTGTCCCATCGTATCCCACTTGAACCTGGTACCAGACCTATTTATATACCTGCGTACAGAATGTCTCATTCACAAGTTGCTGTCGCAGAAGAACTGATCAATCAGATGCTTGATGATGGTGTTATCGCACCTGGTAATTCACCTTGGAATGCGCCCTGATCCTAGTACCTAAGAAGAACGGTACTTGGCGCCCAGTGATTGATTTTAGGAAGTTAAACGCGAAGAATATCCCAGATCGCTTCCCACTTCCTGTACTTGGTGATCTTTTATGTAACATCGGAGATAATAAAGTCTTTTCGACCCTAGATTTGTTACAAGGGTTTTGGAAAGTCCCTCTACACGAGGAAACCCAAAAGATAACCACATTTTCCACTCCTACAGGTCATTACCACTTCCTCCATATGGCCTTCGGCTTATGTTCATCACCAATCACATTCTCGAGACTTATGACTAATATCTTTAGAGGCCTGATAGGTACCGCACTTATGGTGTACTTAGATGATGTGATCGTTATGTCTAAAGACGTGGACACGCACTTGAAGAGACTAGACATTGTACTGAGTAAGCTTGAAGAAGCAAATTTAAAGATCAAACTGTCTAAATGTCAATTTTTCAGATCAGAAATAAAGTTTCTTGGTCACGTAGTCACTCCTAGAGGGGTTATGACTGACCAAAGTAAAGTAACTGCAGTATTAAATTTTCCATCTCCAAAAACTGCTGATGCCGTAAGATCCTTTGTGGCCTTAGTATGTTTTTTTATACATCTTTCATTGCTAATTTTTCTTCCATAGCAGCTCCTCTAACTGAGTTGCTTAAGAAAGATACTTCTTTCGTTTGGACCTTCAGTCAAGAAACAACATTCCAAACTCTTAAAGAGAAGCTAACATCTGCTCCAATTTTGAAATTCCCTGATTTTTCCAAGTCTTTCTACCTAACCACTGATGCTAGTTCAATTGGCATAGGTGTCGTCTTAGCTCAGAAGACCGATATCAAGTACAATGCAGTTGCATTTGCTATCTGTGGCCTCACAAAGGCTGAACATAATTATACAGTAACAGAGCAAGAAGCCTTAGCACTTCCGAGACATTATTTATCAGTACTATGTCCATGTCTTGGCAGACCATGCCCCACTGATTCCCTTAGTCCAGAATAAACAACCTACTGGAAGATTAGCAAGATGGTCCTTGACCATTCAAGAGCTCAACCCTACCTTTGAACATCTGCCCGGCAGATCAAATGTAGTCGCAGATGCCCTATCTTGACATGTTAGTGTAGTAACTGAAGATCCCCCATTTAGTGATTCGATTCCTGCTACAGGAAGATCTCATCCTGACTGTGAAACCACCAGCACTTATCAGTGACTTTCTCATGAACCAGGAATTACTGTATCGAACAGCCAAGTTGGGTACTCCTAGCAGATTGGTATACCAGTTAGTAATTCCACAGTCACTAGTGAATTTATCCTTACAGCTAGTTCATGATACATCTGGTGTTGCACACCTTGGTATGGATCGTTCTGTAAAACAAGCCTCGTATGGCAACTGATATCTCTGAGTATGTTAAGAAATGTAGTGTTTGTATGCAACATAAAGGCAATGTTAATGATCCTAATCCAATCCAGGTGTATCCAACTACTAGTGAGCCATGGGAAAGAGTTGTGCTAGATCTGTTAACTAATTTCCAATGTTCCCTCCAGGGCAACAAACATCTGTGTTATGGTAGATCATTTCACCAGATATTGTGAGTTAGTTCCTATTGCAGATAAGTGCCGAGAAAGTAGCTAAAATGTTTAAATAATGGATAATCTGCAGGCATACTAAGTCCCTAGTAACAGATAATGTAGGTGAATTCTGTAATGAGATTCTTGAAAATTTGTGTACTTTGTACAAGATCTCTAAATCAACCATTGTTCCTCACCATCCTAACAGTAATGGTTTAGCGGAAAGAACTAATAAGAAAGTTCTTGACGTCTTGAGAGCCACTATCAATCCCAATAGTGCGACCTGGGATGAAGTTATACCTGATGTCCAATGTGCCATAAATTCTGCTTACAATGCTTCTATAGGTGACACTCCACATTACGCGTTATATGGTGTAGATAAGCGTTTGCCGTATGAGTTGTTGTATTTTGAACTGAAACCAAATTACAATCCTGATGATTTCATAGCAACCCGTACCAGCTTATCTCAAAGTGTTTTTGGAAGAATCCGTGAAACACTTCATAAATCGACAGCAGAATTTACAAGAGCCACTAATAATCGTGCAAAGCAGACCAAAATTAAAGTAGGTTCGAGAGTTATGCTGACCAACTTTAATAAAATGTCTGCAATGCCTAAGCTTGATCAAAAGTTTGTTGGTCCATATCGAGTAGTTGAACATGTCCATGGCAATAAGTATAAAGTTAGAGAAATAAGTACTGGTCAGTATAAGGAATCGCATTTAGATCATCTGAAGTTAGTATGCGATGCAGATGAGGTCCCTGACAACCAGACAAATGAGACAGACTCTGGCAATCCTCCTGACGCTGTACCCTCTACCTCTAATAATCAGTCAAATGAACAACCTGAATGTCGTTACTCCTTATGTACATGACAAGTGTTGAGAAATCCTCAAGGATCATTTGTAAGTACTAATGATCCTTGAGGATCATTAATACTTACAAATTTACTAAAAAAAAGAAGAAAAACTTTATAATACTGGGATGTTTGAATGTGCGTGGATGTAGTGCGGATGATAAGAAAGAGATGATTGCTATTGTTATGAATGAAAAGAAGTTGGATGTCCTGGCCCTAAGCGAAACAAAGCTGAAGGAGGTAGGCGAGATTCAGTGGGAAGAAACAAATGGGATTAAGTCAGGAGTATCTGAGAGAGTTAGAGCTAAGGAAGGGGTAGCAATAATGTTGAAGGCTCAGTTATGGAAGGAGAAGAGGGAATATAAATGTGTAAATTCAAGGATTATGTGGATTAAAATAAGGGTAAGATGCGAAAAGTGGGTCATAATAAGCGTGTATGCACCTGGAGAAGAGAGGAGTGTAGAGGAGAGAGAGAGATTTTGGGAGATGTTAAGCGAATGTATAGGAACTTTTGAACCAAGTGAGAGAGTAATTGTGGTAGGGGACCTAAATGCTAAATGTAGAGAGGGTGTGGTAGGTAAGTTTGGGGTGCCAGGTGTAAATGATAATGGGAGCCCTTTGATTGAACTTTGTATAGAAAGGGGTTTAGTTATAGGTAATACATATTTTAAGAAAAATAGGATATCTACCAATACGTAGTCCAACGACTACGTATTGGTAGATAAAAGACTCTTGAGTAGACTTAAGGATGTACATGTTTATAGAGGAGCAACAGATATATCAGATCACTTTTCAGTTAAAGCTACAGTGGGAGTAAAAGGTAGATGGGATACAAGGAAAATAGAAGCAGTAAGTAAGAGAGAGGTGAAGGTTTATAAACTAAAAGAGGAGGCAGTTAGGGTAAGATATAAACAACTATTGGAGGATAGATGGGCTAGTGAGAGTGTAGGCAATGGGGTCGAAGATGTATGGGGTAGATTTAAAAATGTAGTGTTAGAGTGTTCAGCAGAAGTTTGTGGTTACAGGAAAGTGGTGCAGGAGGGAAGAAGAGCGATTGGTGGAATCATGATGTAAAGAGAGTAGTAAGGGAGAAAAAGTTAGCATATGAGAGGTTTTTACAAAGTAGAAGTGATGCAAGGAGGGAAGAGTATATGGAGAGAAAAAGAGAGGTTAAGAGAGTGGTGAAGCAATGTAAAAAGAGAACAAATGAGAGAGTGGGTAAGATGTTATCAACAAATTTTGTTGAAAATAAGAAAAAGTTTTGGAGTGAGATTAATAAGTTGAGGAAGCCTAGGGAACAAATGGATTTGACAGTTAAAAATAGGAGAGGAGAGTTATTAAATGGAGAGTTAGAGGTATCGGGAAGATGGAGGGAATATTTTGAGGAGTTGTTAATGTTGATGAAGACAGGGAAGCTGTGATTTCATGTATAGGGCAAGGAGGAATAACATCTTGTAGGAGTAAGGCAGCTGGGATTGATGGGATAAAGATAGAAATGTTAAAAGCAGATGGGGATATAGTTTTGGAGTGGTTGGTGCTATTATTTAATAAATGTATGGAAGAGGGTAAGGTACCTAGGGATTGGCAGAGAGCGTGTATTGTTCCTTTGTATAAAGGCAAAGGGGACAAAAGAGAGTGCAAAAATTATAGGGGAATAAGTCTGTTGAGTGTACCTGGTAAAGTGTATGGTAAAGTTATTATTGAAAGAATTAAGAGTAAGACAGAGAGCAGGATAGCAGATGAACAAGGGGGCTTTAGGAAAGGTAGGGGGTGTGTAGACCAAGTGTTTACAGTGAAACATATAGGTGAACAGTATTTGGATAAGGGTAAAGAGGTTTTTGTGGCATTTATGGATTTGGAAAAGGCGTATGACAGGGTGGATAGGGTTGCAATGTGGCAGATGTTGCAGGTGTATGGAATAAGAGGTAGGTTACTGAAAGCAGTGAAGAGTTTTTATAGTGAGGCTCAGGTTAGAGTGTGTAGTGAGGGAGGGGGACTATTTCCCAGTAAAAGTGGGCCTTAGACAAGGATGTGTGATGTCACACAGAGTTGCAGAGGATGGTGGATGAATTTTGTAGGGTATGTAAAAGAAGAAAATTGAAAGTGAATATAGGAAAGAGTAAGGTGATGAGGATAACAAAAAGATTAGGTGACGAAAGATTGGATATCAGATTGGAGGGAGAGAGTATGGAGGAGGTGAATGTATTCAGATATTTGGGAGTGGACATGTCAGCAGATGGGTCTATGAAGAATGAGGTGAATCATAGAATTGATGAGGGGAAAAGGGTGAGTGGTGCACTTCGGAGTCTGTGATATATCATACCTTGTAATGCATTACAATCAATTACATCCCATTATATTATAATACCATTTCTATGATTAGTTCTAAGTTACCTGAATGTGTTGCTATTGTATAGAATCAGCCCAGAGTCGCCTTTCTGTTCAGCCAGTAGTTTGTATTGTATGTTGAGACGCCATACGTAACATGACCGAGCTGTCAGTAGTGTTACTGATTCCCTATGTAATATACTTGTGTAGTATATGTAGTTAGTACCAGCTATGTTACACATAGGGTCCCTGTTCAGCTAGGCTCTGTGACTAGCTATGATGTCACGAGTCACGCGCATGTGAGGGCTGGGCCCCAGGCCTCCTGCTCAGATCTCGCCTCGCTTCCATTAGACCAAGCAGGACAAAGTACGGCTACTGGCTCTACTGTGTGTTTCTTCAACCATCCGATATCTCCAGAACACCCACCCGACATAGTTGCCAAGATTATGCCATCCTGCAAAATATTGAAAGTTTCTTCAAAGAGGTTATCTTCCCAGTTCCCGATCAGCCGAGCTGTGGTGCATATAGAGGCTATTTAGCTTCCCTTGACCATATGAATTCACTCTGACTCCCCAAAATTAGGAGTTCCAGGCCCAATGATCAGCCCATCCTCCTAATCCAGTTCTTTCACACCAGTACAAGCTCTTGGGACATGCATTGGGTTTGTCCCGGTAACTGTGATGCTTCAGGGAACCAGGCTGAGAGCAAACCATCCTCCTGGGACAAGTATCAAGAACGTCCCAGTCCTTGTGATCCTCCAGAGAGTCAGTCAGATATAGGACCACGCTTCTTGCATTAACAACTGCAGCCAGAATACTTGCATGTAAGTACTAAAGGCAAAAATTCCTGCTTGTATCAAGAACTCCTCTGACAGTGATCTTCATACTAAAATACGGACTCATCACCTGGTTAGAATAATGATGACTATCGCCCGCCAGATGTAATGATGGAACATGCGTGTGAGAGAGATGAATGTCTATGTATCTTGTACTGAAGCTGTGACGAATGCTCTGTAGTGTGTGAGTGTCATGGCGTTAGTGATGTGATCTTCCTCCAAGCCTACCCGCCCATCTCAGATGGGATGTAAGTAGAAAGGGCAATACCAGACTTAACTGTTCCTTAATAGGTGAGACAAGCTAACACAGGGAGAATGTGGACTGGGCCAAGCCTTGGTCGTGAGAGGACCCGGAAAACACGCCAAGCCTTGGCCAGAGACCCCGAGACTGTCACAGACCCGGCTGCAGGCCGGTATCCTCCGGAAAAATGTTACAGAGAAGCAACTTCTTCAACAAGTGCTGAAGTAGCCAGGTGGATGGAGGCTCAGGTTTTTATCTGCAGTCGACCAATAATTTGAAGTGTACTCAATGTGTTGTGAACCACCACCACTGTTATAACCTCAGTAGCATTATATTCCCCTCCCAGTAACCTGTAATACACCCCACCAAGTAACCATTATGATGACCCTCCCAGTAACCATTATGATGACCCTCCCAGTAGCCATTATGATGAACCTCCCAGTAACCATTATGATGACCCTCCCAGTAACCATTATGATGACCCTCCCAGTAACCATTATGATGACCCTCCCAGTAACCATTATGATGACCCTCCCAGTAACCATTATGATGACCCTCCCAGTAGCCATTATGATGAACCTCCCAGTAACCATTATGATGACCCTCCCAGTAACCATTATGATGACCCTCCCAGTAACCATTATGATGACCCTCCCAGTAACCATTATGATGACCCTCCCAGTAACCATTATGATGACCCTCCCAGTAACCATTATGATGACCCTCCCAGTAACCATTATGCTGACCCTCCCAGTAACCATTATGATGACCCTCCCAGTAACCATTATGATGACCCTCCCAGTAGCCATTATGATGACCCTCCCAGTAACCATTATGATGACCCTCCCAGTAACCATTATGATGACCCTCCCAGTAACCATTATGCTGACCCTCCCAGTAACCATTATGATGACCCTCCCAGTAACCATTATGATGACCCTCCCAGTAACCATTATGATGACCCTCCCAGTAACCATTATGCTGACCCTCCCAGTAACCATTATGATGACCCTCCCAGTAACCATTATGATGACCCTCCCAGTAACCATTATGATGACCCTCCCAGTAACCATTATGCTGACCCTCCCAGTAACCATTATGATGACCCTCCCAGTAACCATTATGATGACCCTCCCAGTAACCATTATGCTGACCCTCCCAGTAACCATTATGATGACCCTCCCAGTAACCATTATGCTGACCCTCCCAGTAACCATTATGATGACCCTCCCAGTAACCATTATGATGACCCTCCCAGTAACCATTATGATGACCCTCCCAGTAACCATTATGATGACCCTCCCAGTAACCATTATGATGACCCTCCCAGTAACCATTATGCTGACCCTCCCAGTAACCATTATGATGACCCTCCCAGTAACCATTATGATGATCCTCCCAGTAGCCATTATGATGAACCTCCCAGTAGCCATTATGATGACCCTCCCAGTAACCATTATGATGACCCTCCCAGTAACCATTATGATGACCCTCCCAGTAACCATTATGATGACCCTCCCAGTAACCATTATGATGACCCTCCCAGTAACCATTATGATGACCCTCCCAGTAACCATTATGATGACCCTCCCAGTAACCATTATGATGACCCTCCCAGTAACCATTATGATGACCCTCCCAGTAACCATTATGTGACCCTCCCAGTAACCATTATGATGACCCTCCCAGTAACCATTATGTGACCCTCCCAGTAACCATTATGATGACCCTCCCAGTAACCATTATGATGACCTCCCAGTAACCATTATGATGACCCTCCCAGTAACCATTATGATGACCCTCCCAGTAACTATTATGATGACCCTCCCAGTAACCATTATGGTGACCCTCCAAGTAACCATTATGATGACCCTCCCAGTAACCATTATGATGACCCTCCCAGTAACCATTATAGGGACCCTCCCAGTAACCATTATGATGACCCTCCCAGTAACCATTATGATGACCCTCCCAGTAACCATTATGGTGACCCTCCCAGTAACCATTATGATGACCCTCCCAGTAACCATTATGATGACCTTTTCCCCAGACTACGTCTCTTATATACAAAGTGCTGATTACCTGTCGTATATTTGGTGTTAAGAGTAGTATAATTTTTGTTAAGAGGAGTATAATTGGTGTTAATATGAGTATAATTGGTGTTAAGTGGAGTATAATTGGTGTTAAGTAGCATAACTACATGTGTAACAGTGGGGTGTTGTTCTGGTGTTCTAGTTTTGTTCTAGTGTTGTTGTGGCGTATCTGGTGTTGTTCTAGTGTTGTTATGGTGTGTCTGGTGTTGTTCTAGTGTTGTTGTGGCGTATCTGGTGTTGTTCTAGTGTTGTTATGGTGTGTCTGGTGTTGTTCTAGAGTTGTTCTAGTGTTGTTGTGGTGTGTGTGGTGTTGTTCTAGTGTTGTTGTGGTGTGTCTGGTGTTGGTCTAGTGTTGGTGTGGTGTGTCTGGTGTTGTTTTAGTATTAGTCCATGACCAGGCCTCCCGGTGGATCAGAGCTTGGTCAACTAGGCTGTTACTGGTGGCCACACGTAGTCCAACGAACCACAGCCCAGCTGATCCGGCACTGATTTCAGGTATCTGTCCAGTTCCGTCTTGAAGGCAGCCAGGAATCTATTGGTAATTCCCCTTATGGCTGGTGGGAGGCTGTTGAACAGTCTTGGGCCCCGGACACTTATTGTGTTTACTCTTAGTGTACTAATGGCGCCCCTACTTTTCACTTGGGTTATGTTGCATCACCTCCCAAGTCTTTTGCTTTCGTAGGGAGTGATTTCTGTGTGCAGATAAGGGACCAGTCCCTCTAGGATTTTCCAGTTGTAGATTATGATGTATCTCTCTCGCCTGCGCTCCAGTGAGTACAAGTCAAGTACTTCCAAGACTTCCCAGTAATTGAGGTGTTTGACCGAATTTATATGTGCAGTAAAGATTCTTTGTACATTATCTAGACATGCGATTTCACCTGCCTTGAATGGAGAAGTTAGTGTACAGCAGTATTCCAGCCTAGAGAGAATATCTCTAGGCATCTCTTGTTTTGAACGTTCTCATTATCCATCCTATCATTTCCCTCGCAGATGTGATAGTGGCACTGTTGTGATCCTCAGACATTACCACTCCTAGGTCCTTCACATTACTTTTCCGCTCTGTTGTGTGATTAGAGTTTGTTGTATTATTTGTTCTAATTATTATTTCCTCCAGTTTTCCCATGACGAAGTGGTTGGAATTTGTCTTCATTGAACATCATATTGTTCTCCGTTGCCACTTGGAAAACTTGGTTTATATCTTCTTGGAGATTTACCGTGTCTTCAATGTTCTAGTGTTGTTGTGGTGTGTCTGGTGTTGTTCTAGTGTTGTTGTGGTGTCTGGTGTTGTTCTAGTGTTGTTGTGGTGTGTCTGGTGTTGTTCTAGTGTGGTTGTGGTGTGTCTGGTGTTGTTCTATTGTTGTTGTGGTGTGTCTGGTGTTGTTCTAGTGTTGTTGTGGTGTGTCTGGTGTTGTTCTAGTGTGGTTGGGGTGTGTCTGGTGTTGTTCTAGTGTTGTTGTGGTGTGTCTGGTGTTGTTCTAGTGTTGTTGTGGTGTGTCTAGTGTTGTTCTAGTGTTGTTGTGGTGTGTCTGGTGTTGTTCTAGTGTGGTTGTGGTGTCTGGTGTTGTTCTAGTGTTGTTGTGGTGTGTCTGGTGTTGTTCTAGTGGTTGTGGTGTGTCTGGTGTTGTTCTAGTGTTGTTGTGGTGTGTCTGGTGTTGTTCTAGTGTTGTTGTGGTGTCTGGTGTTGTTCTAGTGTTGTTGTGGTGTGTCTGGTGTTGTTCTAGTGTTGTTGTGGTGTGTCTGGTGTTGTTCTAGTGTTGTTGTGGTGTGTCTGGTGTTCTAGTTTTGTAGTGGTGTATCTGGTGTTGTTCTAGTGTTGTTGTGGTGTGTCTGGTGTTGTTCTAGTGTTGTTGTGGTGTGTCTGGGGTTCTTCTAGTGTGGTTGTGGTGTGTCTGGTATTGTTCTAGTGTTGTTGTGGTGTGTCTAGTGTGGTTCTAGTGTTGTTGTGGTGTGTCTGGTGTTGTTCTAGTGTGGTTGTGGTGTGTCTGGTGTTGTTCTAGTGTTGTTGTGGTGTGTCTGGTGTTGTTCTAGTGTTGTTGTGGTGTGTCTGGTGTTGTTCTAGTGTTGTTGTGGTGTATCTGGTGTTGTTCTAGTGTTGTTGTGGTGTGTCTGGTGTTGCTCCCTGAATCATCCTGCTCCCTGCACCTCCCTGCTCCCCGCACCTCACTGCACCTCCCTGCTCCCTGCACCTCCATGCTCCCCACACCTCCCTGCTCCCTGCACCTCCCTGCTCCCTGCACCTCCCTGCTCTCTGCACCTCCCTGCTCCCCGCACCTCCCTGCTCCCTGTACCTCCCTGCTCCCTGTACCTCCCTGCTCCCTGAACCTCCCTGCTCCCTGTACCTCCCAGCTCCATGCACCTCGGTGCTCCCTGCACCTTCTTGCTTCCTGCACCTCTCTATTCCCTGCACCTCCCTGCTCACTGCACCTCCCTGCTCCCCGCACCTCCCTGCTCCCTGCACCTCCCTGCTCCCTGCACCTCCCTGTTCCCTGCACCTCCCTGCGCCCTGCACCTCCCTGTTCCCTGCACCTCCCTACTCCCCGCACCTCCCTGCTCCCTGCACCTCCCTGCTCCCTGCACCTCCCTGCTCCCTGCACATCCCTGCACCTTTCTGCTCCCCGCACCTTCCTGTTCCCTGCACGTCCCTGCTCCTTGCACCTCCCTGCTCCTTGCACCCTGCACCTCCCTGCTCCCCGCACCTCCCTGTTCCCTGCACCTCCCTGCTTCCTGCACCTCCCTGCTCCCTGCACCTCCCTGCTCCCCGCACCTCCCTGCCTCCTGCACCCCTCTACTCCCTGCACCTCCCTGTTCCTCGCACCTCCCTGCTCCATGCCCCCCGCACCTCCCTGCTCCCTGCATTTCCCTGTTCTCTGCGCCTCCCTGTGCCATGCAACTCCCTGGTCCCCGCACCTCCCTCCCTCTGCACCTCCCTGCTTCCTGCATCTCCCTGCTTCCTGCACGTCCCTGCTCCCTGCACCTCTCTGCCCCTCCGTACCTCCATGCTCCCTACACCTCCCTACTCCTTGCACCTCCCTGCTCCCCGTACCTCCCTGCTCCCTGCACCTCCATGCTTCCTGCACCTCCCTGGTCCCCGCACCTCCCTGCTCCCTGCACTTCCCTGCTCCCTGCACCTCCCTGGTCCCCTCACCTCCCTGCTCTCCGCACTTCACTGCTTCCTGCACCTCCCTGGTCCCCGCACCTCCCTGCTCCCTGCACTTCCCTGCTCCCTGTACCTCCCTGGTCCCCGCACTTCCCTGGTCCCCGCACCTCCCTGCTCCCTGCACCTCCCTGTTCCCTGCACCTCCCTGCTCCCCGCACCTCCCTGCTCCCTGCACCTCCATGCTCCCTGCACCTCCCTGCTCCCTGCACCTCCCTGTTCCCTGCACCTACCTGCTCCCTGCACCTCCCTGCTCCTGCACCTCCATGCTCCCTGCACCTCCCTACTCCCCGCACCTCCCTGCTCCCTGCACCTCCCTGCTCCCTGCACCTCCCTGCTCCCTGCACCTCCCTGCTCCCTGCACCTCCCTGCTCCCTGCACCTCCCTGTTAGCTGTACCTCCCTGTTCCCTGCACCTCCCTGCTCCCTGCACCTCCCTGCACCTCCCTGCACCTCCCTGCTCCCCGCACCTCCCTGCTCCCTGCACCTCCCTGCTCCCTGCACTTCCCTGCTCCCTGCACCTCCATGCTCCATGCACCTCCCTGCTCCCTGCACCTCCCTGCTCCCTGCACTTCCCTGCTACCACTAGTCCCAGGTTATCTAGTAATTAACCAGCTGACAGGTTCTTCAGGAAGGGAGAGATGAAGGGAGGCGGGAAGGAGGGGAAATAGGGAGGAAGTGAAAGAAGGGAGGTGTGGAGGAAAGGGAGTGGGGATCGTGAATGAAGGAGAGGGTGAGTGATGGTAGGGAAGGAGGCGTTGAGGGGAAGGGAGGTGGTGGAACGGGAGTGAGGGGGTGAGGAACCTGAGAAAGGGTATGAAGGACCGTAGAGAGGTAATGAGGGGAGGGAGGGAGATAGGGGGTTATTACATGAGGGAGGGAGGAGGTGAGGAAGCAGGGTAGAAGGAGAGAAAGAAAAGATCAAAGGAAATAGAGGTAAGAAATGAAAGGGAGAAAAGAGTAGGAATGAGGAAGAAGAAAGAGGAAGAGAGGTGTGGGGTTGGGAGGGAGGTGATGGTAGGGAGGGGAGGAGAGGTGACGGAAGGGGATGGGATAGGAGGGAGGGGACGGGAGGAGGATGGGTGGGGAGGGGACGGGAGGGGAGGGACGGAGGGACGGGACGGGAGGGGACGGGACGGGAGGGGACGGGACGGGAGGGGACGGGACGGAGGGCGGGGGATGGGTTGGCCGGGGGCATGAGGGTTGGGCGAGGAGGGGACGGAGGGGTAGGGTTAAGTGAGGGAGAGAACACCAGGTGATTCAGGAGGTAGCAGGTGGCAGCGATGACTGACATGAGGGGAGGCAGAGGAAGAATAAAGGGTGAAGGAAACAGGAAGAGGAGTGTGTGAGGGAACGAGGGATGGAGGATTGAGCTGCAGGAAGAAAGGAGGAAGGAGGGAAGATAAAGTGAAGAGAGAAGGTTGGGAGAGGGAGGTAGGGAGGGAGGTAATGGTAGAAGGGAGATAAGAGACGAGAGGAAATAGGAAGGGAAGGAGGGAAGGGGACTGAAGAGAAGGAAGAGGAATGAAAGAAGAAGAGGGAGAGGATTGAAAGGGTTAGAGAGAAAGAGGGTGAGAGGGAGAGAGACAGGGAAGGGAGAGGGGAAGAGGGAGACAAGGAGAGAAAGAAAAATCTTTTACACAAATTCTTAAAAACATTTGGTCAACTCGTGAGAAAGTGGACTGGTAATGTTGTCCCTGAGTCAGTAGCAGCACCAGCTGTTGTTAACACTTGTCCCTGAGTCAGTAGCTGCACCAGCTGTTGTTAACACTTGTCCCTGAGTCAGTAGCTGCACCAGCTGTTGTTAACACTTGTCCCTGAGTCAGTAGCTGCACCAGCTGTTGTTAACACTTGTCCCTGAGTCAGTAGCAGCACCAGCTGTTGTTAACACTTGTCCCTGAGTCAGTAGCTGCACCAGCTGTTGTTAACACTTGTCACTGAGTCAGTAGCTGCACCAGCTGTTGTTAACACTTGTCCCTGAGTCAGTAGCTGCACCAGCTGTTGTTAACACTTGTCCCTGAGTCAGTAGCTGCACCAGCTGTTGTTAACACTTGTCACTGAGTCAGTAGCTGCACCAGCTGTTGTTAACACTTGTCACTGAGTCAGTAGCTGCATCAGCTGTTGTTAACACTTGTCACTGAGTCAGTAGCTGCACCAGCTGTTGTTAACACTTGTCCCTGAGTCAGTAGCAGCACCAGCTGTTGTTAACACTTGTCCCTGAGTCAGTAGCTGCACCAGCTGTTGTTAACACTTGTCACTGAGTCAGTAGCTGCACCAGCTGTTGTTAACACTTGTCCCTGAGTCAGTAGCTGCACCAGCTGTTGTTAACACTTGTCCCTGAGTCAGTAGCTGCACCAGCTGTTGTTAACACTTGTCACTGAGTCAGTAGCTGCACCAGCTGTTGTTAACACTTGTCACTGAGTCAGTAGCTGCATCAGCTGTTGTTAACACTTGTCACTGAGTCAGTAGCTGCACCAGCTGTTGTTAACACTTGTCACTGATTCAGTAGCTGCACCAGCTGTTGTTATCACTTATAAACTGAGACGAACATTTGCCCTGGTCCTTGATTTGGGTTCATGCTTGTGGTCTAGTACTGCGAGACTTCCAAGAAACATCTTCAAACAAGGAGATGATCTTCCCTGGGGAAGCAGCCGCAAGCCTACACACCTCAAGATGCTATCAAGACGTCAGCCTTCAGGTGGAGGCTGCTCTTGGAGCTAACCACTTCTTAGAACTTTCCTTAATTTGGCTAAGGTCCCAAGGTTCACATCGTCTTTCAAAGACCTGTCCGCCGACAAGTCCATTCCCTCCTTCCATTCTCATATTTAGTCTTTTATTACCTAGATTTTTTTTGTTACTCTCATCACTTTGCTCTTTTCCCATGTTCACTCTTAATTTTCTTGCTTGCACATATCTCCCAAATCGATTAGGCCTCATCATATCTTCATCTAAAATAAAGATACTGTAAAGCAAACGACATTCCCCACCCATCCGTTTGCAGGGTGAAGACATTAACTACGTTAAGTCTTACAGATACCTTGGTGTAGATGTACTCTTCAATAAATCCACCATACCACAACTAAATAAGATATGAAAAGATAGACCAAATGCTCTTAAAGCTGCTGCTGGCTGCAATCCCAACTATGGTGCTAATGTGAAAATCGTGAGAATGATGTACATTCCCTGTGTTATTTCCTTAACTGATTATGCTGCTCCCATGTTGATATTAGTTAGGGAAAGTTCTCTCCGACCCTTGGAGTTAATGCAAACTGAAGCTCTCAGAATTATTCTTGGCTGTCCCAAATCTACCAAGTTCATATGAGGAAGAAGCTTGGTATTTCTAGTATCAGTGATAATATTAATGAGATTAACACTGTACTCGGTATTAGAATGTTAAGAAATGAATCAGACACTGTCACAATGAATCTTACTGAATGAATCTTACTAAACATGCAATTATATTAAGTTTTATAACCTGCATGAACTGTATCACTGTAGGCAATAAGAGCATTTCACCCCTCCATGGAAGATGTGTTCATTTAATATCACATACCTGCAAGCCCCTCCCAAGAAGCTCATTGCTAGTAATCTCTTCCTTAATTCACTTGTTAAAGCAACTACTCAAGAAAAAAAAATTATCGCCTAGCTGGTAGTAATAATTTATCACAAGTTATATACACTGATGGATCTAAACAGGAGTCTACTGGCAGGGCTGCGTCTGCTCTTGTTGCCACCTCCCTACTTAAGAACGATAGTAACTTTTGAGTTAGGCATCAGAATTAACAACTGAATTGTTTGCCATCCTAATGGCACTAAAGTTAACTTATGACGGTCTGAAGTTTTGAGACTCTGACCGCGGGTTCGAACCCCATCCGTGGTATGGTTACTTTGCAATCGTATCATTACGATTTCGTAAGTCAAGTTACTTTCTTTATTACTACTGTTATAAATGTTATCATGATGCTGTTATGTTTTTCTTTGAAGGTGATGCTGGAGCTGCAGCCAGAGGCAGACTTTGCATCAGTTGGTGTCCTGAGGGAACCTTCCAGCCCCACTTAGGGAACCTTCCATCCCCACTTACGATTATTTTACTGGACTGAGACAACACTGTTGATTTTCTGGAATACTGGACCTTCCGGGGGTCATCGTCCCACTGCCTGGTCCCAGACCAAGTCTCATGGCTGCTGCCCTGAACCATGGGGCTGCTAGTGCCCGCCGACCGGAGTTTAACATTTGCACCACAGCCAGGCTGACCAGGGTCACTCTTGACGAACTTGTTGAGTTCCCTCTTGAAGACATCTAGGGATTTGTTGGTAGTTCTCCAGATGCACGAAGAGAGGGTGTTCAAGAATCATGGTCAATTTACACATATTGAATTTTCTTTCAATGTACTCATCAGCACCCCCTTTTTTTAATCGAATATATCCAGTAGTCTGCCAAACCTTTGGCATCATAAGTGTTGATTTCTGTGTGCAGATTTTGTACCAATCCCTCCAATATCTTCCAGGTGTAGATTATAATGTATCTTTCTCGCCTACGTTCTAAAGAATACAGTTCTAAAGACTTTAAACACTCCCAGTAACTTATGTGCTTGACTGAGTTATAAGAGATGTGTAAGTTCTCTGTATATTTTTTCAGCTCAGTAATTTCGCCTGCCTTGAAGGAGGGCGTTAGTAGACAACAATGCTCCTGCGTAGAGAGAATGAGTGACCTGTAGACTATCATCACTGGCTTGGCATATCTTGTTTTAATAGTAGTTATCCAACCAATTATTTTTTCTTGCAATTGTGATAATGAGCGTCTGATGCTTCTTGAACGTGAGATCGTCTGTCATTATCACTCCTGGGTCTCTCACAATGGACTTACGTTCTAACTGATAATATTAATATTACCGAATATTACCATCCAGGAATGTGATCAATATACAGAGGAAGAAAAGAATAATATATTTGGATACATGGAAATAATCTGTTATAACACATAACACACATAACACTGTGTTATGACATATAGCACTGTGTTATAACACAGTGGGACAAATATTGTGTTCTCTCCAGTGATTATAATTATCTAATATTAGTAAATACCAAGGTTTTGATCTTGTGGCGTTCATATCAACAGTAAGGCACCCTGCATGACACAGTGAGGCACCCCTGCATGATCCCTGCATGAGATAGTGAGGAATCGCTGCATGAAATAGTGAGATACCCCTGCATGAGATAGTGAGGCCCTGCATGAGATAGTGAGGTCCCTGCATGAGATAGTGAGGCATCCCTGCATGAGATAGTGAGGTACCCCTGCATGAGATAGTGAGGTATCCCTGCATGAGATAGTGGGGTATCCCTGCATGAGATAGTAAGGCACCCCTGCATGAGATAGTGAGGTATCCTGCATGAGATAGTGAGGCACCCCTGCATGAGATAGTGAGGCACCCCTGCATGAGATAGTGAGGCCCCCCTGCATGAGATAGTGAGGCACCCATGCATGAGATAGTGAGGACCTGTATGAGATAGTGAGGCACCCTGCATGAGATAGTGAGGACCTTGATGAGATAGTGAGGCACCTGATGAGATAGTGAGGCACCTTGATGAGATAGTGAGGTACCCTGATGAGATAGTGAGGACCTGCATGAGATAGTGAGCACCTTGCATGAGATAGTGAGGACCTGTGTATGAGATAGTGAGGCACCGTGATGAGATAGTGAGGCACCTGATGAGATAGTGAGGTACCTGCATGAGATAGTGAGGCACCGTGATGAGATAGTGAGGACCTGCATGAGATAGTGAGGCACCTGTGATGAGATAGTGAGGTACCTGCTGTAGAGATAGTAAGGCACCTGATGAGATAGTGAGGCACCTTGTATGAGATAGTGAGGTACCTTGATGAGATAGTGAGGCACCTGTGAGATAGTGAGGACCTGTGTATGAGATAGTGAGGACCTGTGATGAGATAGTGAGGCACCTGTGATGAGATAGTGAGGCACCTGATGAGATAGTAGGTCCTGTGATGAGAAGTGAAGACCTATGAGATAGTGAGCCCTCTGCTGATGATATGAGGCACCTTGTATGAGATAGTGAGGTACCTGTATGAGATATGAGGCACTTGATGATAGTGAGCACCTGTGATGAGATAGTGAGGCACCTGATGAGATAGTGAGGTACCACTGCATGAGATAGTGAGGCACCCCTGAATGAGATAGTGAGGCACCTGATGAGATAGTGAGGCACTGTGATGAGATAGTGAGGCACCTGTGTATAAATAGTGAGTACCTGATGAGATAGTAGGCACCTGTGTAGAGATAGTGAGGACCTGTGTATGAAATACCGTTGAGATTTAGGCACCTGTGTATGAGATAGTGAGGACCTGTATGAGATGTGAGGACCTGTGATGAGATGTGAGGCACCTGTATGAGATAGTAGGCCTGTGTATGAGATAGTGAGGCACCTGTGTATGAGATAGTGAGGCACCTGTGATAGATGTGAGGCACCTGTGTATGAGATAGTGAGGCACCTGTGTATGAGATAGTGAGGTACCTGTGTATGAGATAGTAAGGCACCTGTGTATGAGATAGTGAGGCACCTGTGTATGAGATAGTAAGGCACTTGTGTATGAGATAGTGAGGCACCTGTGTATGAGATAGTGAGGTACCTGTGTATGAGATAGTAAGGCACCTGTGTATGAGATAGTGAGGCACCTGTGTATGAGATAGTAAGGCACTTGTGTATGAGATAGTGAGGCACCTGTGTATGAGATAGTGAGGTACCTGTGTATGAGATAGTAGGACCTGTGTATGAGATAGTGAGGCACCTGTGTATGAGATAGTGAGGACCTGTGTATGAGATGAAGCACCTGTGTATGAGATAGTGAGCACCTGTATGAGATAGTGAGGACCCTGTATGAGATAGTGAGGCACTGTATGAGTAGTGAGGCACCTGGTATGAGATAGTGAGGCACCTGTGAATAGTGAGCCAAGAGTGTGAGGCACCTGTGTATGAGATAGTGAGGCACCTGTGTATGAGATAGTGAGGCACCTGTGTATGAGATAGTGAGGCACCTGTGTATGAGATAGTGAGGCACCTGTGTATGAGATAGTGAGGCACCTGTGTATGAGATAGTAGCACCTGTGTATGAGATAGTGAGGCACCTGTGTATGAGATAGTGAGGCACCTGTGTATGAGATAGTGAGGCACCTGTGTATGAGATGTGACTTTATGAGATGTGAGCACCTGATGAGATAGTGAGAACTGTTAGAGATAGTGAGGTACGGTTCACCTGTGATGAGATAGTGAGCACCTGTGTATGAGATAGTGAAGGCACCTGTGTATGAGATAGTGAGCACCTGTGTATGAGATAGTGAGGCACCTGTGTATGAGATAGTGAGGTACCTGTGAATGAGATTGTGAGGCACCTGTGTATGAGATAGTGAGGTACCTGTGTATGAGATAGTGAGGTACCTGTGTATGAGATAGTGAGGCACCTTGATGAGATAGTGAGGTACCTGTTATGAGATAGTGAAGGACCTGTGATGAGATAGTAGACCTGTGATGAGATGTGAGGCACTGATGAATAGTGAGGTACCTGTGATGAGATAGCCGTGAAGTGTACCTGTGTATAGATAGTGAGGTCACTGTGTATGAGATATGAGCACCTTGATGAGATAGTGAGGCACGTGTAGATGAGGAGATGAGTGAGGCACCTGTATGAGATAGTGAGGACCTGTGATGAGATAGTAGGCACCTGTGTATTGAGCATGTAGTAGCCCTTGATGAGATAGTGAGGACCGTGTATGAGATAGTGAGGACCTTGATGAGATAGTGAGCACCTGTGATGAGATAGTGAGGACCTGTGTATGATAGTGAGGACCTTTATGAGATATAGACTGTGTTGAGAAAAAGTAGAGGCACCTGTGATATGAGATGTGATGAAGTAGCACCTGATGAGATAGTGAGACTGTGTATGAGATAGTGAGCACCTTGTATGAGATAATGAAGCACTGTGATAGATAGTAAGCACCTTGTATGAGATAGTGAGGACCGTGTATGAGATAGTGAGCATTGTGAGATAGTGAGGCAATGTGTATGAATAGTGTACTGTATAGATAGTGGTACCTGATAATTAGACCTGTGAAGATATAGCACGTAATGATATAGGCACCTGTATTGAGAGTGAAGATCTGTATGAGATATACAGTGATAATAGAGCACCTTATAGATATGACCTTGAATAGATATATGCACATTGAATGTGTACGTGCATGATGGTGAGCCCTGTTATGAATAGTGAGGACCTGTTTGAGTATATTAAGTCCTATCTAACTGTTAAAACATATGATATAATAAAATTTTAAGATGTAGGTACGTTTGTAAATAGTATTTAAAACCCTAGTTAGTTCAGTATCTTGTAAAACTAATTGTGTTTATCATTTTATAAGTCAGTCTCTAAATTATTGAGCTATTCATCCATAGAGTCATAACATTGTCTTATAAGATATGTGCTTTATTAACTGATAATCAATTGTTTACTTGAAATAGTATTTATTCCCAGTCTGTAGTAGTGTTTATATTTATACAAGTTGGTTACCTAAATGTGCTAAAGTGCTCACTCTTGAAGCCTGTTGTACTGTAGAGATAATGCAACTCCGCATAACCATGAACTTTCTTTGAAGAATGTCAATAATGTCGTCTTTACTGTACTAACTGTAATCCATTCTTTATTGAAATAAAGTTGACTTTATTACCCAGCTGTGTAAGCTGTGTGTGGTGCTGGCACAGTGTGTCTCCGAATGTGCATCAAAGTTGGTTGGCACCTTGCAGTGTGTGGCACTGACACTAGGTGTTTCTGGAAATGCAGTAGCTGGAATGGTCCCACGGGGCTCAGCCTCACCCCTGGGGGCAGGATCAATAATATACCACGACCCACTACATCACCCGCACAATTACCAGAGAACACCATTGTCAGCGACAAGAATGTGACTCGGACATGACAGGTGTATGTTAGCGTGGGAACCCTCCCTGCCTTATTCCCTCCCTCCCTGCCTCCATCCCTGCCTCTGTCCCTGCCTCCCTCCCTGCATTCAGTCCTCTCCTAATCAGGAACTTACCCACTGAACTCTTCTATAAACTCCAGTCTTCCTTTAATAATGTACTAGCTGGCCTTCACACTAGTTACAAGGAAAATTCGATAGATATGTTGAATTCTCAGTGAGCGGAGGGGCGCTAATGTAGCGAAATATTGATAGAATACTCAAAAATTCCCGTCGAAATCAGACAGGTGCTAGTGGTATGGGAACGCACCCATGAGCGCTGCCGATGTTTGCTCGCCATATTTATATTTGTTATAAGTATCTAGTGAAACTTACAAATATGCACAAGCATCATTTCATGGAAGTTACGAAACCTAGACAATTACGCGGAATCACTGAATAAAAATATAATGCATTCACCTAAGGTATGGTAGGTAAAATAGCTAGTGTCCACGAGAGAGGATTCGGTAAGAGTGGCGATAATGAGCAGTCCGCGCCTTGTGTGGGAGCTCGCCTGGGACCCATGGAAGCCGGTCCACCCGCCCAGCTACAACCTGGGATACATAGCGTCCTGGAACACATGCTACTCTGAGACGCACGCTACCCTGCAGTAAATTAAAGTAAAACTCGTGTATCCGTGGCACAAACCCACATGTTTTCGTGTGGGTTCGTTTGTGCTTCTGATCCGAGTTCATTACTCTTCTGTGTTTGTGTCTTCATTTCCACTCGAGTGAATAAGATGTGACAGAAGATAAATTACATCTATTTAAGGTCCAGAAAGTGCTAGTGCTAGCATTATGAATAATAATTGATCTATATTTGTAAACAAGCATGACGACCACAACACTGACTCACGAAATCGTAATGACACCCAGCACTGATTCATGGAATGCAAGTCCTGTGTCACAAACCTTCTGGAGTTTTATGACAAGGTAACAGCGGTAAGACACGAGAGAGAGGGATGGGTTGATTGCATTTTCTTGGACTCCAAGAAGGCCTTTTACACAGTTCCTCACAAGAGATTAGTTGCAGCCTCAGCTACAGGGAGGCAACAACGAGTCATGGTACGAGATGAGGTATCACAATGGGCGCCTCTGACGAGAGGGGTTCCACAGGGGTCAGTCCTAGGACCAGTGCTGTTTTTGGTATATGTGAATGACATGATGGAAGGGATACACTCAGAAGTGTCCCTGTTTGCAGTTGATGTAAAGTTAATGAGCAGAATTAAATCAGATGAGGATCATGTAGGACTACAAAGAGACCTGGACAGGCTGGACACGTGGTCCAGCAACAGGCTACTCGAATTTAACCCATGCAAAGTCATGAAGATCGGGGAAAGGCAAAGAAGACCGCAGACAGAGTATAGGCTAGGTGGTCAAAGACTGCAAACCTCACTAAAGGAGAAAGATCTTGGGGTGAGTATAATACCAAGCACGTGTCCGGAAGCACACATCAACCAGATAACTGCTGCAGCATGTGGGCGCCTGGCAAACCTGAGAATAGCTTTCCGATACCTCAGTAAGGAATCGTTCAAGACTCTGTACACCATATACGTCAGGCCCATACTGGAGTATGCAGCACCAGTTTGGAACCCACACCTGGTCAAGCACGTCGGGAAATTAGAGAAAGTGCAAAGGTTTGCAACAAGACTAGTCCCAGAGCTAAGGGGATTGTCCTGCGAAGAAAGGTTAAGGGAAATCGGCCTGACGACACTAGAGGACAGGAGGGTTAGGGAAGACATGATAACGACATATAAAATACTGCGAGGGATAGATAAGGTGGACAGAGACAGGATGTTTCAGAGATGGGACACAGAAACAAGGGGTCACAATTGGAAGTTGAACTCTCAGATGAGTCAAAGAGATGTTAGGAAGTATTTCTTTAGTCACAGAGTTGTCAGGAAGTGGAATAGTCTGGCAAGCGAGGTAGTGGAGGCAGGAACCATACATAGCTTTAAGACGAGGTATGATAAAGCTCATGAAGCAGGGAGAGAGAGGACCTAGTAGCGATCAGTGAAGAGGCGGGGCCAGGAGCTGAGTATCGACCCCTTCAACCACAAATAGGTGAGTACAAATAGGTGAATAAACGATTGCGTCGGTCTGGAGTTTTACTACTCACTAACCGCAAGTTCAAGCCCCACCCGTAGTACTGTCTGATAGTTGTGGCAGATACCTAGAGAAGAACGTAATACTCTCAAGCACTCCAGATTAAACTCTGGGAGAGAGCAAGAACACACATTATAAAATACATATGTTTGTGTATTAGTGATTCCAGATCAACTGGAATGTTCATGTGTGGCATTAGAATGTTGGAGGCCAGCAGACTACAGTGAACTAAGGGAGTCACTTAGCCGGGTTTTGAATTGGGTGGCTTTGTTCTGGGTGTAGATGGACATTTCACAAACATATGAAAAAAACACCTTTGTTTGCAGGGTGAAAACATCAACTACGTTAAATCTTACAGATACCTGAGTGTAGACGTGACCTTCAATAAATCCACCATACCACAACTAAATAAGAGCTGTTGCTGGCTACAACGCCAACTATGGTGCTGAATACTGAGAATGATATATCTGATCCTTAAGTGATTATGATGCGCTCATGTTTATGTTAGCTAAGGAAAATTTTCTCAGGTCTTTGGAGCTGATGCAAAACGAAGCCTTCACAATTATTCTTGGCTGTCCTAAATCTACCAAGGTTCTTAATACGAGGAAGAAACTTTGTTTCTCAGTGATAGTGATATTGAGATTAACACTGTACTTGGTATTAGAATGTTAAGAAATGAATCAGACACTGTCACTATGAATCTTACTAAATGTCTAAAAGTAAATACATATAGATCTAAATGGATTGTGAAAACATGCAATTATATTAAATTTTATAACCTGCACGAACTGTCTCGCTGTAGACAACAAGAGAATATCACCCCTCCATGAAAGATGTGTTCATTTAATATTACATACCTGAAAGTCCTTTCCAAGAAACTCATCACTATCCCTTCCTTAAATCACTTGCAAATGCAACTGCTCGAGAAGAAATTTCTGGCTTAACTCTCAGTAATAAATTATCACAAGTTATATACACTGATGAATATAAGTAGAAGTCTACTGGCAGGGCTGCATCTGCTCTTGTTGCCACCTTCCTAGTTAAGAACGATAGGCATAAGAATTAACAACTAGGTATCTACACTGCAAATTTATTTTTTTTGCCATCCTAATGGCAATAAAGTTAACTTATGACACTGAACTTGACTATATGATTATTACTGTGTGTAATCTCTTGACTCACATAATGACTAGCAACATGCTCGTTGCAGAAGCCAAGCATAGATACTCAAAAATCCGGGTAAAGGAAATTCATATACAATTATTATGGATTCCATCACACATTAGATTACTCCTTCATGGTGAAGCTGATAAGTATGCCCAAAAAAAGGTACCACGAAGAAAAATGTAGAATATAACTTTTGTGTTTCTGAGTCTAGCATTAGGAATAATGTTAGGAGAGAAGTAAATGATGAAAGTGAATATTATAGGAATGCAGTTAGAAGCCTGAGTACATCTATAACCCACGATAATATGAACGTATATAATAATATAATAATAATTATAATAATAATAATAATAATAATAATAATAATAATAATAATAATAATAATAATAATAATAATAATAATAATAATAATAATAATAATAATAATAATAATATTTTAATTTACTACAAGTGCAAGTACATGGTATACAGGTCTATCTGACATCAATGACATACTACTATATAGAAAGCCCCTTGTTATGCTGAGCATTTCGGGCAAATTAGGTCAGTATGTTTATGGAGCAACTTACAATGTGAACAGACAGACTGATGTGGTAGTGGCCAGGCTTAGGCTTGGCTACAAGTACTTCTGTCAGTTTGGGAGACACACAGATGATGATCAAACCAAATGCAAAGTATATGGCCAACCCTATGTGGCCAACACTATGTGCCTAACTGTCCACTTATTGAGGAATATAGAGATAAAAGGTATAATAACTTATGTGATATATCAAGATATCTTATTAATGAAAATAAGATACCAGAAATTAAGCAAATATCATAAATTTGCTAACAATTGAAAAATCAACTGCGGATACTCAAAAGGCATATGGATACCCAAAAGGCCTAGTTTTTAGGCCTTATGCGTATCCGTATACACTTGCACTACCGTCCACAAGATGATTATGGGGTGCACAATAAACTAGCAGATTCACCGAGAAAATCTAAAAATCTAATCATAGGAAGCATAACAAAAGAGTAGTAGCATCCAGCATTATAGAATAAATTTTCAGTTGAATCTAGGCCTATCTGAATGATGGGTAACAGTGTGTTGATAGTAAGTGGTATTGACAGGGGTAAGTTGAGTTGACAGGGGTAAGTGGTATTGACAGGGGTAAGTGGTGTTGATAGTAAGTGGTATTGACAGGGGTAAGTTGAGTTGACAGGGGGTAAGTGGTGTTGACAGGGATAAGTGGTGTTGACAGGGGATAAGTGGTGTTGACAGGGATAAGTGGTGTTGACAGGGATAAGTGGTGTTGACAGGGATAAGTGGTGTTGAGCAGGGTAAGTGAGTTGACAGGGGTAAGTGGTGTTGACAGGGATAAGTGGTGTTGACAGGGATAAGTGGTGTTGACAGGGATAAGTGGTGTTGACAGGGATAAGTGATGTTGACAGGGGTAAGTTGAGTTGACAGGGGGTAAGTGGTGTTGACAGGGATAAGTGGTGTTGACAGGGTAAGTGGTGTTGACAGGGGTAAGTGGTGTTGACAGGGATAAGTGGTGTTGACAGGGGTAAGTGGTGTTGACAGGGATAAGTGGTGTTGACCGGGATAAGTGGTGTTGACAGGGATAAGTGATGTTGACAGGGATAAGTGGTGTTGACAGGGATAAGTGGTGTTGACAGGGATAAGTGGTGTTGACAGGGATAAGTGGTGTTGACAGGGGTAAGTGGTGTTGACAGGGATAAGTGGTGTTGACAGGGGGTAAGTGGTGTTGACAGGGATAAGTGGTGTTGACAGGGATAAGTGGTGTTGACAGGGATAAGTGGTGTTGACAGATAAGTGGTGTTGACATGGAGTAAGTGGTGTTGACAGGGATAATGTGTTGACAGGGTAAGTTGAGTTGACAGGGTAAGTGGTGTTGACAGGGGGTAAGTGGTGTTGACAGGGGTAAGTGGTGTTGACAGGGGTAAGTGGTGATAAGTAAGACACATGATCAACAGTTAGGTATGTTTTTTCCGAAACGTTTCGCCAACACAGTACACTTCTTCAGAAGAATACAGTGGGATCCAACCGTGGGAATAGACAGTGGTGAGTCCCCCATCGTGGGGAAGTAGTTCACAGTGGTGAGTCCCTCAGCGTGGGGAAGTAGTTTACAGTGATGAGTCCCTCAGCGTGGGGAAGTAGTTCACAGTGGTGAGTCCCTCAGCGTGGGGAAGTAGTTCACAGTGGTGAGTCCCTCACGTGGGGAAGTAGTTCACAGTGGTGAGTCCCTCAACGTGGGGAAGTAGTTTACAGTGGTGAGTCCCTCAGCATGGGGCAGTACTTTACAGTGGTGAGTTCCTCAGCGTGGGGAAGTAGTTTACAGTGGTGAGTCCCTCAGCGTGGGGAAGTAGTTTACAGTGGTGAGTCCCTCAACGTGGGGAAGTAGTTTACAGTGGTGAGTCCCTCAACGTGGGGAAGTAGTTTACAGTGGTGAGTCCCTCAGCGTGTTGAAGTAGTTTACAGTGGTGAGTCCCTCAGCGTGGGGAAGTAGTTTACAGTGGTGAGTCCCTCAACGTGGGGAAGTAGTTTACAGTGGTGAGTCCCTCAGCGTGGGGAAGTAGTTACAGTGGTGAGTCCCTCAACGTGGGGAAGTAGTTTACAGTGGTGAGTCCCTCAACGTGGGGAAGTAGTTTACAGTGGTGAGTCCCTCAACGTGGGGAAGTAGTTTACAGTGGTGAGTCCCTCAGCGTGGGGAAGTAGTTTACAGTGGTGAGTCCCTCAGCGTGGGGAAGTAGTTTACAGTGGTGAGTCCCTCAGCGTGGGGAAGTAGTTTACATTACCAGCAGGAATGTAATGATTGAGAGGCAGTTTAGCAAACCTGCTGGGTAGGTCTTGTTTAGATCCTGACTCGTAACTAGTGGTCGGGCAATAAAGTTGAGGTAGATGTCCTCTGTACCAAGATACCACTGTGTTACAGTGTCAATATATTCATTTTTTTAGAAAGCAAATTGGAAAGCACTGGTTTAGCAGTTAATGGTGAGACCAGTGGAACAAACTGCCAGGTAGTGAAGCAAGTCTAACAGAGCCACTCGTAGGAGTGGGACGAGTCATCACAGCAGTGTTCCTGTGTTGTACTGATGTGTGGGACAAGTCATCACGAGATGTAGGAAGGTTAACTCAACACACATTGATTCACCGTGTTAACTAAATTGACCACATCAAGTATATCAACCTCTGGCAACAAGAAAATCGCAGCATAACGAAATTCTTGTCAACAATGTTTAAGTCGCTGGGAAAAGTCGGCTCTGTGGGTTAAGGTTGTCAATTAAACATCTCATTACCCTTCATATATGTTTACATCTTTGATATACCTTACCTTTGATATACCTTTGAAGAGTTTCGAGAGTATCTACTCTCTGAGCACGGCCATGGGCCAGGCTCGTCTGGTGCTTGCCTGGTCAACCAGGCTGTTGCTGCTGGAGGCTCGCTGCCCCACATATCCATCACAGCCTGGTTGATCTGGCACCTGGTGAAGATATTTGTCCAGTTTCCTCTTGAAGGCTCGTGTTCATATTATATATCATTTCTTTCCATCTCTGTTAAGTTCTGTTAATATATCACCAGCAGGCAAGACAACCCTTGACGGGGAGAGTACAGGGAAGCAGACAAGACAACCCTTGACGGGGAGAGTACAGGGAAGCAGACAAGACAACCCTTGACGGGGAGAGTACAGGGAAGCAGACAAGACAACCCTGACAGGGAGAGCAAAGAGCAAGACAACCCTTGACGGGGAGAGTACAGGGAAGCAGACAAGACAACCCTTGACGGGGAAAGTACAGGGAAGCAGACAAGACAACCCTTTACGGGGAAAGTACAGGCAAGACAACAGATGACAACTCTTCCCCACGGGAAGCCGTACACTTAACACTGACAAAACCTTCTACATTATGTTTGGTAACAGAACAGGTGTTGCACAACTGAACATAATGATAGACAACACTCGTATTGCTAAACACAATGAGGGCAAATTCCTGACCCACACCTTGAGAGCAACCTGAATTTCAGCACCCACATAGCAAAAAAAAGTATCCAAAACTGTTGGAATCCTCTCCAAGATACGTTACTATGTACCACAATCAGCCCTACTCACACTATACTATTCACTCATCTATCCCAACCTCACCTATGCCATATGTGCTTGGGGATCAACAGCAACAACCCAACTAAAACCAATATTAACTCAACAAAAAGCAGCAGTAAGAATTATCACGCAATCCAATCCCAGGCAACACCCCTTCCCCTCTTCAAAGACCTAAATTTACTCACTGTTCAGAACATCCACACTTACTACTGTGCAACCTACATGTACAGAACCATAAATTCCAATATTAACCCTGAACTAAAACGCTTTCTTGATAGTTGTGACAGGACCCATAGACACAATACCAGACACAAAAATCTTTATGACATTCCACGTGTCCGACTAAATCTATATAAACGTTCAATGTACATTAAAGGGCCTAAAATCTGGAACTCCCTACCTGAAAACTCCAGAACTGCAGACTCAGTCACCATTTTCAACACTATCATCAAAAACATCTTATCTCACTAACACATCCCACCATCACCTAAACACACACACATCCTCCTCATCTACACCAACACTGACTCAAAGAACAGTAAACATAAAATCCCGAATATAGTTATTGTCTAATAAATCTGAAACTAGTCTTAAGTTTTCCTGATTTACTCCAATATTGAAGCTTTAATAGAAACTGAGTAACTTGCCAAGACAAAACCATTCTTATTAAAAATTTTCTTACAATCTAAACATTCTGAACTACCTCACTATGGTAAATCTATTTAATAATTTGAAATTTGTATTCATATGTAATTTGTAATATAGATTAAGAACTAGTATTAAGTCTGCCCGAAATGCCTAGCATACCTGGGTATTGGCTCAACCAGCATGCCCGGTATTAGGCTTCCCAGGTATGCCTAGGATCTAGGCTCCCAGTATGGGTATTGGCATCCCGGTTGAGGTATGCTGGATTGCCCGTGTATGTGGCATGCTAAGCATCTTGTAATTATGTCTTAAATGAATACATTGTAAGTCTTCCAAAGCGAAATAAAGCATCTGGACTTGTGTGGATTGGGCTTCCCGTTGGGTATTAGGCTTCCCGTGTGGTATTGGGCCCGTGTGGGTATTGGGCTTCCCGTATGGTATTGGGCTCCCGGTGGTATTGGCTCCCGTGTGGGTATTGGCCCGTGTGGGTATTGGGCTTCCCCGTGTGGGTATTGGGCTTCCCCGTGTGGGTATTGGGTTCCCCGTGTGGGTATTGGGCTTCCCCGTATGGGTATTGGGCTCCCCCGTGTGGGTATTGGGCTTCCCCGTGTGGGTATTAGGCTTCCCCGTGTGGGTATTGGGCTCCCCCGTGTGGGTATTGGGCTTCCCCGTGTGGGTATTGGGCTCCCCCGTGTGGGTATTGGGCTCCCCCGTGTGGGTATTGGGCTTCCCCGTGTGGGTATTGGGCTTCCCCGTGTGGGTATTGAGTTTCCCCGTGAAAATATTTTTAATACAAGTGAATTTAAATGTTTATACAACAAAAACCCGCTGGATAAGGAGAGCATCAGGCTAGCTGGCCAGTGGTCCAAGAGCTGTGAATCGACCCCTGCAATCACATATAGGTGAATACACACACACATTGACACATGGTAAAAAAACACGTTCATCCTCCCCCCCCATTACACAGCTGGAGCTACAACACTCCCCCCCCCCATTACACAGCTGGATCTACAACACTCCCACCCCCATTACACAGCTGGAGCTACAACATTCCCACCCCCATTACACAGCTGGAGCTACAACACTCCCACCCCCATTACACAGCTGTAGCTACAACACTCCCACCCCCATTACACAGCTGGAGCTACAACACTCCCACCCCCCATTACACAGCTGGAGCTACAAAACTCCCACCCCCATTACACAGCTGGAGCTACAACACTCCCACCCCATTACACAGCTGGAGCTACAACACTCCCACCCCATTACACAGCTGGAGCTACAAAACTCCCACCCCCATTACACAGCTGGAGCTACAACACTCCCACCCCATTACACAGCTGGAGCTACAAAACTCCCACCCCCCATTACACAGCTGGAGCTACAACACTCCCACCCTCCATTACACAGCTGGAGCTACAACACTCCCAACCCCATTACACAGCTGGAGCTACAACACTCCCACCCCCATTACACAGCTGGAGCTACAACATTCACACCCCCATTACACAGCTGGAGCTACAACACTCCCACCCTCATTACACAGCTGGAGCTACAACACTCCCAACCCCCATTACACAGCTGGAGCTACAACACTCCCACCCCCATTACACAGCTGGAGCTACAACACTCCCACCCCCATTACACAGCTGGAGCTACAACACTCCCACCTCATTACACAGCTGGAGCTACAACACTCCCACCCCCATTACACAGCTGGAGCTACAACACTCCACCCTCATTACACAGCTGGAGCTACAACACTCCACCCCCATTACACAGCTGGAGCTACAACACTCCCACCCCCATTACACAGCTGAGCTACAACACTCCACCCCATTACACAGCTGGAGCTCAACACTCGCACCCCCATTACACAGCTGGAGCTACAACACTCCCACCCCCATTACACAGCTGAAGCTACAACACTCCACCCTATCAACCCCCCCATCCCACCCCAACCCCCTCGTTCAACCCCCTCAACACCACTTCAACACCACACAGACGGGGCCAGATGGCTCACACACAACGCCAGCTTGTGTTTACACTTCAGCAGCTGGTGCATGTGTGGGGAGAGACGCAGGAATACAGGGTGAAGGGGAGGGTGAAGGGGAGGGTGAAGGGGAGGGTGAAGGGGATGGTGTAGAGGCAGTGTAAGGGAAGATGTACGCGGGTGTAAGGGAAGATGCAAAGAAGGTATAGGGGAAGAAAATAAGGGAAGGGTATAAGGGAGGGGTGTAAAGGAAGGGTATAGGGGAAGGGTATAAGGAAGGGTATAGGAGAAGGGTGCAAGGATGGGAATTAAGGAAGGATATAAGGGAAGAGCAAAAGGGAAGAGCGTAGGGGAAGGGTATAAGGAAAGGGTATATGGGAAGGGTATAGAGGAAGGGTGTAAGGATATAATAATAGGGGATGGGTGTAAGGGAAGGGAAGGGTATAGGGGAAGGGTGTAGGGAAAGGATGTAAGGGAAGGGTATAGCGGAAGCGTATAAGGGAAAGGTATAGGGGAAAAGTATACGGAAGGGTGTAAAGGAAATGTATAGGGAAAGGGTATAGGGAAAGGAGTAAGGGGAAGGGAATAAGGGAACGGTATAGGGGAAGGGTACTGGGAAAGGGTATAGGGAGAAGTATAAGGGAAGGATATAAGGAAAAAGTATAAGGGTAGGTAATAGGGAAAAGGCATAGGGGAATGGTATACGGAAGGGTATAAGGATGGGTATAATGGAAGAGCAGAGGGGAAGGGTGTAAGGGAAATATATAGGGGAAGGGTATATGGAAGGGTATAGGGAAGTTTATAGGGGAAGGGTATAAGGGATGGGTATAAAAGAAGAGCATAGGGGAAGGGTATAAGGGAAGGGTACAGATAAGGGTATAGAGAAAGGTATAAGAGAAGAGTATAAGGGAAGGGAATAGGGGAATGGGATAGGGAAGGGTATAAGGGATGGGTACAAGGGAAGAGCAGAGGGGAAGAATATAAGGGAAGGGTATAGGGAAGGATATAAGAGAAGGGTATAAAGGAAGGGTATAGGGGAAGGGTATAAGGAAAATATATAAAAGAAAGGTATAGGGGAATTGTATATGGGGAGGGTATAGGGGAAGGGTATAAGGGATGGGTATAAGGGAAGAGCATAGGGGAAGGGTATAAGAAAGGGTATAAGGGAAGGGTATAGGGGAAGGGTATAAGGGAGGGTTTAAGAGGATGGTATGAGGGGAGGGTATTAGAGTAGGGTATAAGGGGAAGGTATAAGGGGAGGGTATAAAGGGAGGGTATAAGGGAAGGGTATAAGGGGAGGGTATAGGGGAAAGATATAGGGGAAGGGTATAAGGGAAGGGCGTAAGGGAAGGGTATAGGGGAAAGGCATAGGGGAAGGGAGTAAAGGAAGAGTATAGGGGAAGGATATACGGAAAGAGTATAAGGGAAGGATATAGGGGAAGGGTATAGGGGAAGGGTATAGGGGAAGCAGAAAGGAACGTTGTAGGCAGGTGTGGCGGGTGATGGGCCGGGTGTGTGTTGTGTGGCTTTGCCGGGTGTGTGATGGTCAGCTGCAGTAGGCAGGTGTGCTTCTGTCGGGTTGTCGTTGGCAACCTGATATATATATATATATATATATATATATATATATATATATATATATATATATATATATATATATATATATATATATATATATAAAAGAATGTGTAGTATGTGTTGTGTAAAGGTATATCAGTGGCACCTTTATTAGTACACATGATACATCTGCTCATATAATTGCATATATTAATCAATCATAAAAGCATCAATTTTTTTTTTTTAAAGCATGGCAGACATGCAGACATGGCAGACATGCAGACATGGCAACATGCAGACATGCAGACATGGCAGACATGCAGACATGGCAGACATGCAGACATGGCAGACATGCAGACATGGCAGACATGCAGACATGCAGACATGGCAGACATGCAGACATGCAGACATGGCAGACATGCAGACATGGCAGACAACCGGGTACGTCATATCCTTCAAGGATGACGCAAACACTGTCCATTGGGCCTGAACACCCTCCCTGACCTGCTTGATGACGCTAGAACAGACGAAAACTGCTGATTACAATGCTGTTACTATCATGTCAGCTGCTGTTACTGTCCTGTCAGCTGCTGTTACTGTCCTGTCAGCTGCTTTTACTGTCCTGTCAGCTGTTGTTACTGTCCTGTCAGCTGCTGTTACTGTCCTGTCAGCTGCTGTTACTGTCCTGTCAGCTGCTGTTATTGTCCTGTCAGCTGCTGTTACTGTCCTGTCAGCTGCTGTTACTGTCCTGTCAGCTGCTGTTACTGTCCCTTCTGACTTTGATCTTCACAATGTTCACCTCAGTAGAACATATTACAGAGAGAGAAAGAAAATAAGTTAATATTTTCGTAAAAATATTATTAATAGTGCCAAGCAACCGTTGATGACGATATTCCTGTCACTGTTAATTAGGAGAGTAAATTAGTTTCATGTATTACAGGTACTGAGACTGAAAGACTACTATTCTTGGAAAATAAACACATAGCAGTGATACTGTGAATGTGAAACTTTGCCACGCGTAGCTTTATCGAGTCACAGACAGATCTACCAGGTAGATCTGTTTGTGACTTCGATAAAGCACTGCGTAGCGAAACGTTGTCAATAAAGGATCACATTATACTGCTTATGTGTTTATTTTTCCATTGTGTCGGTATTTTATACCATTTATTTCCACTACCTATTCTTATTTCCGGGGAAGGAATGTTTAAGTTTTTTTTTGCAGTGCTCAAACTTGTCTCAGAAAATGGTGAGCAAACTGCAATGGCTGTAATAAGCTGGTTGCTAAGATGACTGGGACTTGTGCAATCGTGAGCAGGTCATGTCTTGTTGCAATTATTTATAATACTGGACAGTAGAAACAACAACGGAAGCCTGTAAAATAACTGAAAACAAGTTGAAAACGACTCTTGAACTGACTTTCTGCGACCACATCAATGAACGTGTTGCGTCACACGTTTAGTACAGGTGTTATTGTGGCACCACCGAACGTGACGCTCAACTGTTCAAGAACTTCAGGAAATCCTGTGTAATATTTAAAGAGTGCTTCCTGGTTGTCGAAATCTATATACCGTGGAGAGAGATCCTTATCATTTGCAAGAAACACCTTAACAAATTATGAATCTCATCAAACACATCGAACAGCTGTCCTGCCCTCCACCACACATCAAACACACATCTAACAGCTGTCCTGCCCTCCACCACACATCAAACACATATCTAACAGCTGTCCTGCCCTCCACCACACATCAAACACACATCTAACAGCTGTCCTGCCCTCCACCACACATCAAACACATATCTAACAGCTGTCCTGCCCTCCACCACACATCAAACACACATCTAACAGCTGTCCTGCCCTCCACCACACATCAAACACACATCTAACAGCTGTCCTGCCCTCCACCACACATCAAACACACATCTAACAGCTGTCCTGCCCTCCACCACACATCAAACACACATCTAACAGCTGTCCTGCCCTCCACCACACATCAAACACACATCTAACAGCTGTCCTGCCCTCCACCACACATCAAACACACATCTAACAGCTGTCCTGCCCTCCATCACACATCAAACACACATCTAACAGCTGTCCTGCCCTCCACCACACATCAAACACACATCTAACAGCTGTCCTGCCCTCCACCACACATCAAACACACATCTAACAGCTGTCCTGCCCTCCACCACACATCAAACACACATCTAACAGCTGTCCTGCCCTCCACCACACATCAAACACACATCTAACAGCTGTCCTGCCCTCCACCACACATCAAACACACATCTAACAGCTGTCCTGCCCTCCACCACACATCAAACACACATCTAACAGCTGTCCTGCCCTCCACCACACATCAAACACACATCTAACAGCTGTCCTGCCCTCCACCACACATCAAACACACATCTAACAGGTGTCCTGCCCTCCACCACACATCAAACACACATCTAACAGCTGTCCTGCCCTCCACCACACATCAAACACACATCTAACAGCTGTCCTGCCTCCACCACACATCAAACACACATCTAACAGCTGTCCTGCCCTCCACCACACATCAAACACACATCTAACAGCTGTCCTGCCCTCCACCACACATCAAACACACATCTAACAGCTGTCCTGCCCTCCACCACACATCAAACACACATCTAACAGCTGTCCTGCCCTCCACCACACATCAAACACACATCTAACAGCTGTCCTGCCCTCCACCACACATCAAACACACATCTAACAGCTGTCCTGCCCTCCACCACACATCAAACACACATCTAACAGGTGTCCTGCCCTCCACCACACATCAAACACACATCTAACAGCTGTCCTGCCCTCCACCACACATCAAACACACATCTAACAGCTGTCCTGCCCTCCACCACACATCAAACACACATCTAACAGCTGTCCTGCCCTCCACCACACATCAAACACACATCTAACAGCTGTCCTGCCCTCCACCACACATCAAACACACATCTAACAGCTGTCCTGCCCTCCACCACACATCAAACACACATCTAACAGCTGTCCTGCCCTCCACCACACATCAAACACACATCTAACAGCTGTCCTGCCCTCCACCACACATCAAACACACATCTAACAGCTGTCCTGCCTCCACCACACATCAAACACACATCTAACAGCTGTCCTGCCCTCCACCACACATCAAACACACATCTAACAGCTGTCCTGCCCTCCACCACACATCAAACACACATCTAACAAACAGCTGTCCTGCCCTCCACCACACATCAAACACACATCTAACAGCTGTCCTGCCCCACCACACATCAAACACACATCTAACAGCTGTCCAGCCCTCCACCACACATCAAACACACATCTAACAGCTGTCCTTCTCCACACACATCAAACACACATCTAACAGCTGTCCTGCCCTCCACCACACATCAAACACACATCTAACAGCTGTCCTGCCCTCCACCACACATCAAACACACATCTAACAGCTGTCCTGCCTTCCACCACACATCAAACACACATCTAACAGCTGTCCTGCCCTCCACCACACATCAAACACACATCTAACAGCTGTCCTGCCTTCCACCACACATCAAACACACATCTAACAGCTGTCCTGCCCTCCACCACACATCAAACACACATCTAACAGCTGTCCTGCCCTCCACCACACATCAAACACACATCTAACAGCTGTCCTGCTTTCCAACACACATCTAACAGCTGTCCCTACCCTCATCTAACAACTGTCCTACCCTCCATCAAACAGCTGCTTTGCCCCACAAACACCCGTCTTGCACCCACCCTCCCTCCCCTCCCTCCAGCTCCCTGGATCACCTGTCTACCACAGTGATAATGGCCTGGGAATGTGGGCTTCTGAACCCACGTAACGGCCTTGTTATACTTGCCTGCCTCCTGGCCCCACTCCACCCCCCTCAACCAGTACCCTGGGTACTACATACCACGCCGGTGAGAGCATCCCACTCACAATCACAAGATCCCTCGCTGAATTACTTTGCGTAGAAACACATGGACAAGATCCTCATATCCCTGCTGCTGCTGCCCAGTGGTAGCCCATTGTTGTGGGTCGTAGCCAGGCCAAATATGTTTTAGAAAATACCAAGTACCTGCTGCAGTGTTAGGTCCTGCGTAAACAACAACAACACTGCAATCTTCCTGTACGCAAGAGTACCTGCTGGAGGTGTTCAAGTGCTGGAGGTGTTCAAGTGCTGGAGGTGTTCAAGTGCTGGAGGTATTCAAGTGTTGGAGGTGTTCATGTGCTGGAGGTGTTCAAGTGCTGGAGGTGTTCAGGTGCTGGAGGTGTTCATGTGCTGGAGGTGTTCAAGTGTCAGGAGGTGTTCAAGTGCTGAGTACTGTGTATCTCTATAGCTAATAACGTTAATTAAAAAAATATTACCACCCTTTCAACCCTTCCTCCCCACCCTTCACTGCCTCTTATCCCTGGCAACCCACCCTTTACTGCCTCTTATCACTGACAACCCACCCTTCACTGCCTCTTATCCCTGACAACCCACCCTTCACTGCCTCTTATCACTGACAACCCACCACTTCACTGCCTCTTATCACTGACAACCCACCCTTCACTGCCTCTTATCACTGACAACCCACCCTTCACTGCCTCTTATCCCTGACAACCCACCCTTCACTGCCTCTTATCACTGACAACCCACCCTTCACTGCCTCTTATCACTGACAACCCACCCTTCACTGCCTCTTATCACTGACAACCCACCATTCACTGCCTCGTATCACTGACAACCCACCCTTCACTGCCTCTTATCACTGACAACCCACCCTTCACTGCCTCTTATCACTGACAACCCACCCTTCACTGCCTCTTATCACTGACAACCCACCCTTCACTGCCTCTTATCACTGACAACCCACCCTTCACTGCCTCTTATCACTGACAACCCACCTTTCACTGCCTCGTATCACTGACAACCCACCCTTCACTGCCTCTTATCACTGACAACCCACCCTTCACTGCCTCTTATCCCTGACAACCCACCCTTCACTGCCTCTTATCACTGACAACCCACCCTTCACTGCCTCTTATCCCTGGTCGTATTATCCCTGATGCGAGAACCTTTGTGGTTATGGAGCCTCAGAGACTAATTTCAACCTCATTCTGTTTGGGTACCTGCCGTCACGAGTAGTTTATATATTAATGAAATCACGAAACGAGTTATTTTGAATCATTAACAGAACTGCGGCTAGCCAGGATTCGTTGGCCCAGTGGAAGAGTGACGCATACATTGTCCTCTTCTCACGGGGCTGGGCATGGTGACGCAGAATCGAATCCTGGCTAGCCGCAGTTCTGTTAATGATTCAAAATAACTTGTTTCGTGATTTCATTATTATATAGACTGCTCGTGAAGGCGGGTAAACAAACAGGATGAGGCTGAAATTAGTCTGAGGCTCCACATATACGTATGTTTTCACATCAGGGAAAACACGCCCAGTTACACTGGGCGCATGGTGTTTGAGAATTGTTGGCCTAGTGAATAGAGTGATGCATACATTGTCCCGTTGTCATGTGGCTGGGCATGGTGACGCAGGCTAGAAAATGATATAGCATCAAAAGTCAAGTCTGACCCGAAGCTGTTGTATAGCCACATCAGGAGGAAAACAACAGTCAAGGACCAGGTAATCAGGCTGAGGAAGGAAGGTGGGGAGATCACAAGAAACGACCAAGAGGTATGTGAGGAGCTCAACATGAGATTTAAAGAAGTATTTACAGAGGAGACAGGAAAGACTCCAGGAATTCATAATAGGGAGGTATACCAACAAGTGCTGGATGAAATACACACAACCGAGGAGGAGGTGAAGAAGCTGCTATGTGAACTCGATACCTCAAAAGCGGTGGGACCTGACAACATTTCTCCGTGGGTCCTTAGAGAGGGAGCAGAGATGTTGGTGTGCCACTAACAAAATCTTCAACACATCCATTGAAACTGGGCAACTACTTGAGGCGTGGAAGATGGCAAATGTAGTCCCAATTTTTAAGAAAGGAGACAGACACGAGGCATTAAACTACAGACCTGTGTCACTGACGTGTATAGTATGCAAAGTCATGGAGAAGTTCATCAGGAGGAGAATGGTGGAGCACCTAGAAAGACACAAGCTTATAAACGACAACCAGCACGGTTTCAGGGAAGGAAAATCCTGTCAAAAACCTACTGGAGTTTTATGACAAGGTAACAGAAGTAACACACGAGAAAGAGGGGTGGATAGACTGCATTTTCTTGGATTGCAAGAAGGCGTTCGACACAGTTCCTCACAAGAGGTTAATGCAAAAGCTAGAGGATCAGGCACACGTAACAGGAAAGGCACTGCAATGGATCAGAGAATATCTGACAGGGAGGCAACAACGAGTCATGGTACGTGACGAGGTGTCAGAGTGGGCACCTGTGACGAGTGGGGTTCCACAAGGTTCAGTCCTAGGACCTGTACTGTTTTTGGCATATGTGAATGACATAACAGAAGGGATGGACTCAGAAGTGTCCCTGTTTGCAGATGATGTGAAGTTAATGAGAAGAATTAAATCAGTCGAGGATCAGGCAGGATTACAAAGAGACCTGGACAGGCTACAAGCCTGGTCCAGTAACTGGCTCCTTGAATTTAACCCTGCCAAATGTAAAGTCATGAAGATCGGGGAAGGGCAAAGAAGACCGCAGACAGAGTATAGTCTAGGTGGCCAAAGACTGCAAACCTCACTCAAGGAAAAATATCTTGGGGTGAGTATAATACCGAGCACATCTCCTGAGGCACACATCAATCAGATAACTGCTGCAGCATACGGGCGGCTGGCAAACCTAAGAATAGCGTTCCAATACCTCACTAAGGAATCATTCAAGACTCTGTACACCATATACGTCAGGCCCATACTGGAGTATGCAGCACCAGTTTGGAACCCACACCTGGTCAAACACGTCAAGAAATTAGAGAAAGTGCAAAGGTTTGCAACAAGACTAGTCCCAGAGCTAAGGGGATTGTCCTACGAAGAAAGGTTAAGGGAAATCGGCCTGACGACACTAGAGGACAGGCGGGTTAGGGAGACATGATAACGACATATAAAATACTGCGATGAATAGATAAGGTGGA
Organism: Cherax destructor; assembly: GCA_009830355.1. Lineage (NCBI taxonomy): Eukaryota > Metazoa > Arthropoda > Malacostraca > Decapoda > Parastacidae > Cherax > Cherax destructor. The sequence goes on from WNWK01000630.1 coordinate 258,104, forward strand.
CAGAGACAAGATGTTCCAGAGAGGGACACAGAAACAAGGGGTCACAATTGGAAGTTGAAGACTCCTATGAGTCAAAGGGATGTTAGGAAGTATTTCTTCAGTCATAGAGTTGTCAGGAAGTGGAATAGCCTAGAAAGTGACATAATGGAGGCAGGAACCATACATAGTTTTAAGACGAGGTTTGATAAAGCTCATGGAGCAGGGAGAGAGAGGACCTAGTAGCAATCAGTGAAGAGGCGGGCCAGGAGCTATGACTCGACCCCTGCAACCACAAATAGGTGAGTACAAATAGGTGAGTACACACACACACACACACACACACACACACACACACACACATACATATATATATATATATATATATATATATATATATATATATATATAATATATATATATATATATATATATATATATATATATATATATATATATATATATATATATATAATATAATATAATATGATACAAAGATTTAAGAGATACATTGTTGATATAATGATGGATATACAGTACACGAGGTGTAGAGATACATGTTTAGTACATATTGTTACATGTTTGTCACTGATTATAATGCGAAAATCTCATCCAGCTCCTCCGAGCTGGGGCGTGCCCAGAATACAGCATGCATTACCCTCTGAACAGCAGCGCTGAGTCGCTGGAACAGAAAACTAGCTGCCTTGAGATCCCTAGTTACCCTGTTGAGTCTTTTGCCCAGCTCCTTGAGGAACTTAGATGCACTCTTTCCCATGAGCCAAGGGTCTCTGAGCCTATGGGAACAAATATATAATGATGGGCAAGTTCTCCATATTTTCTCGACTTCTGGGACTCCTGAAGATGGCAGCTGCCCCTCCTTCCTCCCTGGTGTATTGGAGATAGGTATCAGCCAAGGTAGATGCACATGTGTAGTCCCACACCACCTGCTTGCCGTCTGTCCAGGCTTGAAGGGTGATACCTCTGGACGCTTTTGGCTGCCATCAGATCTGCATAGTTGGGGTGGCTCCTTACTGCTGGGCATCCAGCTGTTGTGAGGCTCCTCTTGATAATGTTATTAACCTCTTCATGTCTTGCAATCTTTCCTCGGATTTACGACACACAAGACCATGGTACCAGAATCGGTCTGCTGCTTCACTGCCACAAATACACCTTGTTCGGCGAGAATAGGGCGGCAAGTCGAAGGGCAACACCAATGCGGATGGTCTGTGGGACGAGGCGTGTGCCAAGGCTGGAGTTGGGAACAGCCAAAGAAAGTCCCCTGCATGAGGAGCTCACTGCAAGGAGGAGGGCTCTATCCTTCCCTGACACACTCTGAAGCATTGCTGAGGCTATATTCTCTACTATTGAGCCATCCCAGTGCGATTGTTTGTAGTTGTTGGGGGGAGCAGGCCTGGTTTCAGAGCCTGTTAGATTATCCCAGATCCTGGCTCCATCAACGAACTTTTGGTCATGGACTCCAATCTTGTCCCTAAGATGTTCAGGGAGAATTGCTGCTACAAGCCGTCTGATGCAATGCATGAAGACAGGAAAGCAGGTAGAGCAATCTGAGATGACTTGCGGACACCAATGTCTCCAATGATCCTCTTATATATATTATTGATCACACCTCAGCTGCTACGCTCCCACACAAATACTATATATATATATATATATATATATATATATATATATATATATATATATATATATATATATATATATATATATTTTGTGTGTGTGAGAGAGAGTGAGAGTGAGTGAGAGTGTGTGTGAGAGTGAGAGTGAGAATGAGTAAGAGTGAGAGTGGAGGTGTCCCACAAGAGTGTCCTCTCAGTTGTTACTGGCGGAGCTCACTCAGTATCGATCCTCTTATATATATTATTGATCACACCTCAGCTGCTACGCTCCCACACAAATACTACGTATATATATATTTTCGCACATAAATCTGCGTTGAATAATGAAGCAATGATTGTTTGAAAAACCACCATGTTTGATAAACCACCATGTTGGAAAAACCACGTTTCATCTGCCATGAAAGTGCCATGAACGTGCCATGAAAGTGCCATGAAAGTGCCATGAAAGTGCCATGAAAGGGGCTGTTAGTGTACAGCAGAATTCCAGCCTAGAGAGAACTAATGAGGAACATCGTTGGCTTGGCGTCCCTTGTTGAAGGTTGTTATTATCCTTTATATCATTTTCCTAGCGGATGTGATAATGACATTATTGTGATCTTTGAAGGTGAGACCTTCTGACATTATCACTCCCACGTCCTTCACATTACTTTTCTGCTCTATTGTGTGGTTATAATTTGTTTTATACTCCGATCTTGCTTTTATTTTTTAAAGTTTTCCATAGCGGAGAAATTGAAATTTATACTCATACTGTTTTCTGTGACTCATTGAAAGAATTAGTTTACATACGCTGAGAGGTTTGTAGTGTCCTCAGTGGATGACTCTCAGGAAAATTCTAGTATTGTCAGGAATGGAAGACACATTGAGCTGTGTCGTACCCATCTAGGAAACTCTGTATTGAGCTGACTTCCACCATCTCCACCTCTTATGTCATTGTACTTCCTGACAACCCTCAGACTGACGTACTTCCTGACTACCCTCAGACTGACGTACTTCCTGACTACTCTCAGACTGACGTACTTCCTGACTACTCTCAGACTGACGTACTTCCTGACTACTCTCAGACTGACGTACTTCCTGACTACTCTCAGACTGACGTACTTCCTGACTACTCTCAGACTGACGTACTTCTGACAACCTCAGACTGCGTCTTCCTGACACTCAGACTGACGTACTTCCTGACACCTCAGACTGACTATTGCCCTCGGACCTTCCTGACTAACCTCAGACTGACGTACTTCCTGACAACCCTCAGACTGACGTACTTCCTGACAACCCTCAGACTGACGTACTTCCTGACAACCCTCAGACTGACGTACTTCCTGACTACTCTGGGTGAGAGGGCAGGTGTGGGAGGTGAGAGGGCAGGTGTGGGAGGTGAGGGGCAGGTGTGGGAGGTGAGAGAGGCAGGTGTGGGAGGTGAGGGGCAGGTGTGGGAGGTGAGAGGAGGTGTGGGAGGTGAGAAGGCAGGTGTGGGAGGTGAGAGGGCAGGTGTGGGAGGTGATAGGGCAGGTGAGGAGGTTGGAGGTGAGGGGCAGGTGTGGAGGTGAGAGGCAGGTGTGGGAGGTGAGGGGCAGTGTGGGAGGTGAGAAGGAAGGTGTGGGAGGTGAGAGGCAGGTGTGGAGGTGAGAGGGCAGGTGTGGAGGTGAAGGGCAGGGTGGAGGGAAGGCAGTTTGGAGGAGGCAGGTGTGGAGAGGCATGGGGAAGGGGCAGGTGTGGGAGACAATGTGATAAGTGGGGTTGAGGAAAGTTTCTAGATAGAAGCGGATGTGCACACCAACTGCTGCTTCACACACACACACACAACACACACACACATACAGAGGCCCAACGACAATACGAAAATGACAGAATCGAAAGCCAAATCTGACCTAAAGCTGTTGTTGTACAGCCACATCAGGAGAAAAACAACAGTCAAGGACCAGGTAATCAGGCTGAGGAAGGAAGGAGGAGAGATCACAAGAAACGACCGAGAAGTGTGTGAGGAGCTCAACATGAGATTCAAAGAAGTGTTCACAGAGGAGACAGAAAACAGTAAACCCTACCATCACATAGTTTCTCCTGCTAATACTACACAAGCACATCGCAGAGGTGGAACACTGATACAGGCCTTCTCTAATCCAACCTCCAACAGAAGTATTTGTTTAACCTATATTTTTATGCTACCCAAGTAATTGTGATAGAGGCTAGGACCTTGGGTGGCTTTAAAAAGAGATTGGACAAATATATGAGTGGGAGGGGCTGGATTTGATTGGTGTCGTGAGTACGGGAGTAAATTCTTAGGTAGTGGTGGTTTTGATAAGGACTTGCCTTGTATGGGCCAGTAGGCCTTCTGCAGTGTTCCTCCATTCTTATGTTCTTATGTTCTTTTACTCATGTGCAAGTTGATTGTTCTACCTTATTGTATTACTACTACTACTACAACAACTTATATCACTACTTCTACCACCACTAGTATTACACCTCCCCCTGAGCCTATATATACCCTGTGTTTCCATGTATTGTTTGTAACGGCTTGACAAAGCTCCTGGAGAGCGAAACGTTGCCACAATAAAAGGTCACATTAGTTGCATTTGTGTCCTTTTACTTAACATATTGTCGGTAATTCTACCGACAATATGAACTCTGACAAAATAACAGAGAGCCAGAGAAAAAAGGCTGCGCCAACGAGTACTAGATACCACATATACAACAGGCAAAGAGGCCCCAAAAAAAATGCACTAGTGATCTGGAAACATCAAAGGCGAGAGAAGCTGTTGAAAGATTGACGATAGATTCTGCGAGGATTAGCAAAACACTGTGTGAACCACTAGCTAAGATGGCAACTGCCAGAGAACTGGAAGACGGTGAACGTGGTCCTGGAATTTACGAGAGGCGACAGACAAGAAGTATTGAACTACGGACGAGAGTCACTAGCATGCATGTTATGTGAGGTAACAGAGATGGTAATCAGGAGAGTGGAGGAGCACTTGGAGAAAGAGGTTCATAAAAATAATAACCAGCACAGGTTTACATATGACAAACCTTGTCTCATAAACCTGCTAGAGATCTATTACAAAATAACAGAAGAGAGCAGGAGAGAAGGATGATGGACTGTCTATTTTTGGAACACAAGAAGGCATTTGATACTGTACAAGAGACTGGGACATGACCTGCGGAAACAACCAGGAAGAACACGATGCACTACGATGGATCAACGAGTACCTCATGGAGAGGAAACAGTGTCTGAGAGGAGGTCTCAGAATGGTAAAATATACTGTTGTACAGAACTGCTGTGTCGAATGACACAGTACAAGTTCTAGGCATTATAGCAGAAAATAGGAATCTGGTAATTGTCCTCGTAAATAAACTACCGTTTGCAACGGCTGAGGAATTCACAGATCAGATAAGGAGGATGTAGATGGCTGTCTTGAAAGGCTGGAAAATCCCTACCAAATATTATCGGTAAATAGGAAATACGTATTCTAAAAATGCTAGAAAATCTTTAAAAAAAAGTGAAAATAATGCGAATATCGTTAAATATTTAATTTCTTATTAAATAATAAAATTATGCTTAAATGTTCCCTAAAAAATGCAACTGTAAAAGCAGTTTTGATTAAAATAAGGAAGGGTTCCGCATGGAATAGTTTTGGCACTGTTACTCTTTCTGGTGTATTGAATGATACATCCAGAAGATGTACGTATATTCCTGTTTTCACAAGTGAAATTAATGAGAGTAAAACCGCTGAGGACGAGGCAATAGGTGGAGATGGGTAGGCTGCAAGACTGGTCACACAAGTGACTTCCAGTGATTTAACCCCATCAAATACTAGGTTATGCAAATTGGGGAGTGAAGTAAGAAGACAAACTGCTAACCTCAGTCAAGGAAAAAAGACTTCTGGTTCAGCATAGTGCAAAGTCTTGTTAGGCAAATATAAGAGTAACTCTCAGGAATCTCAAAAGAGTAATTAAAGGCATTATTCACAACATATATTACATGTATTAAGCCCATTTTGGAGAATGCAACAACAGCATGGAACTCCTTACCTGATAACGTATGTTAAGAAACTAGAGAAAAGACCAAAGATATGTAACCAGACTAGTCCCAGAGCTAAGGAAAACGAGCAATGAGGAAAGGCTAAAGGAACTAAACCTGACAACATTAGAGGATATAAGATCCTGGGGAGATATAATAATTATATGCAAAATACTCAACAGGATTTGATAGAGTGGACTGGAATAGATTGTTGATGAAGGATAACAGAGATACACAAGGGCACAGTTGGAATTTAAAGTCACAAATGAGTCACTGGAAGATCGGGAAGTGTTTCTTCAGTGTGAGAGTGGCCAGGATCCACCTACAACAGTGGAGGTAAACCATACACAGTTTTAAGAATGAATATTACAAGGCCCCATGATGCTGCAGAGTAAACTCAATAAGTGGCAAATTAAGAGACAGGGCCAAGAGCTGAGACTCTACCACGGCAACCATAATTAGACTAGTATAAAGGAGTACACACACACACACACACATACATACACACACACACACACACACACACACACATACACACACACCCGGTGGCCTAGTGGGTAAACACTGCTTGACGCACGGAGGCCAGTTCACATCCAGTAGGCAGAAACATTCAAGTGTTTCCACATACACATACACACACAATATAACAACAGGCCTAGTGCAATTACATTGCAGACAAAGTACACAACACATACACACACACACATGATCACACACACACACATAACACACACACATGAGTACACACACACACACACACTACACACACAGCGATACACTTAACACACATGCAAGTAAAAAACTGGTAAAACACAACACATAGACACACACACACATACACACACACAGGCTGATACACTTAACAATTCATGTCAAGTATAAGGAAGACTTGGTAATAAAAGAGAGGCAGAGACTACAAGGACGCAGCAGTCACCTCCACCTAACACGTAATTAAACATTACATAGAAACCCACATTTAATTATATATTCATGGGGAAAAATGAGCCTTTAATATGCCACCGTAGCGTAGTGGTCACTATCATGAAAAAGTACAATGATACATAAACATTACACTATCAATAACAGTACACCCCATATATATCGTGTATATATTATATATAAATATCATTAATAACATAAAATGCTTCCCAGAGTTAAAATAATAATTACAAAGTCTGAAAATAAAATTTATTTATTACTCGCAGGGAAAGTAGAGAAACGAGATCATACCAACATCTCATGCATCAGAACTGGTGCCCTCGTTTCGCTCTGTGGTAGAGCCTCGTCAGGGCATCATGACCTGGTAGAGCCTCGTCAGGGCATCATGACCTGGTAAGCCTCGTCAGGGCATCTGACCTGGTAGATCCTCGTCAGGGCATCATGACCTGTAGATCCTCGTCAGGCATCATGACCTGGAAGCCTCGTCAGGGCATCATGACCTGTAGATCCTCGTCAGGGCATCATGACCTGGTAGAGCCTCGTCAGGGCATCATGACCTGGTAGAGCCTCGTCAGGGCATCATGACCTGGTAGAGCCTCGTCAGGGCATCATGACCTGGTAGATCCTCGTCAGGGCATCATGACCTGGTAGATCCTCGCCAGGGCTTCATGACCTGGTAGATCCTCGTCAGGGCATCATGACCTGGTAGAGCCTCGTCAGGGATCATGACCTGGTAGAGCCTCGTCAGGGCATCATGACCTGGTAGAGCCCGTCAGGGCATCATGACCTGGTAGAGCCTCGTCAGGCATCATGACCTGGTAGATCCGTCAGGGCATCATGACCTGGAGATCCTCGCCAGGCTTCATGACCTGGTAGATCCTCGTCAGGGCATCATGACCTGGTAGAGCCTCGTCAGGGCATCATGACCTGTAGAGCCTCGTCAGGGCATCATGACCTGGTAAGTCTGTCAGGCATCATGACCTGGTAGAGCCTCGTCAGGGCATCTGACCTGGTAGAGCCTCGTCAGGGCATCATGACCTGGTAGATCCTCGTCAGGGCATCTGACCTGGACCTCGTCAGGGCATCATGACCTGGTAGAGCCTCGTCAGGCATCATGACCTGGTAGATCTCGTCAGGGCATCATGACCTGGAGATCCTCGTCAGGGCATCAGACCTGGTACATTCTCTAAATCTGCTATTTCACCTGCCTTGAATGGGATTTAATGTACAGCAGTATTCCAGCCTAGAGAGAACAAGTGATTTAAAAAGGATCATCATTGGCTTGGCATCTCTTGTCTTGAATGTTCTCATTATCCATCCTATCAGTTTCCTCGCAGATGTGATAGTGGCACTGTTGTGATCTTTGAAGGTGAGATATTCGGACATTCCCACTCCCAGGTCCTTCACATTACTTTTCCGCTCTATTGTGTGATTACAGTTTGTAGTATACTCAGTCCTAGCTATTATTTCCTCCAGTTTTCCATAACGGAGTAGTTGGAATTTGTCTTCATTGAACATCATATTGTTCTCCGTTGCCCATGAATGACACTCTCATGCAGATCCTAGTATCGTCTGCAAAGGATGATACGGTGCTATGGTTTACATCTCTGTCTATGTCTGATATGAAGATGAGGAACAGGATAGGGGCGAGTACTGTGCCTTGTGGAACAGAGCTCTTCACTATGGCAGCTTCCGATTTAACTCTTTTTACCACTACCCTTTGTGTTCGATTGGTTAGAAAGTTGAAGATCCATCTGCCTACTTTGCCAGTTATCCCTTTAGCACGCATTTTGTGTGCTATTACACCATGATCGCACTTGTCAAAGGCTTTTGACAAGTGCGGGATGTTAAAGCTATTGGTCTATAGTTCTTAGCTATTGCATTGCTGCCACCTTTATGGAGTGGGGCTATATCCGTTGTTTTTAGTGACTGGATTCTCACCTGTGTCTATGCTCCTTCTCCATAGCATACTTAGGGCCCGTGAGAGGGGTTTCTTGCAGATACTTTAATAAAGAATTATTCAGGGCATTGCATACGACGTATTTCAAGTTCATTGTCGAATACGCAGCACCAGCATGGAGCTCAAACACCAGAGAAAACACGATCACAAGCTGGAGAAAGTACAAAGGTTTGCATCTAGGCTAGTACCAGAACCAGGAGTGTTGAGCAATGATGAGAGATTTAAAGAAGTAAATCTAGCGACTTTGAAGTGAGGAGTACCAGGGCAGCCACAATAATGACGTGTAAGATACTCAGAGGTATTGATGGGGGAAAACAGACTGAAATGCGAGGCAAAACGACGAGTGTTGGAACACAGGTGATCCACACAGATGTTAGATCATACTTCCTTCAGTCAGTTGGTAAACAATGAAGCCAATGAATGTCGGCCAATTCTTGAAACCAAGTGGCCTTACCAGAGCCTAGACCCCCTCATACACAAGTCGGCGGGCACAACTCGGGGAATAGTAAGTTCATTTAGGTACACGTGCACATAAGTACAATAATCATACATAGTAACGTATGTGTAAATTTTCTAACAGGATACTCCCCAAAAAAGAGTCAAAGTGACTTATTTCCAATGGGGTCATTGTGACACATTCACACACTCAGCCAGGAGCTGAGTCTCGACCCTTGCAACCATAAATGGGTGAGTACACAAACACACACACACACACACACTCCACACACACCCAGACACTCCACACACACACACTCACACACACATACACACACACACACACTCCACACATACACACACACACACACACATACACACACACACACTCACACACACATACACACACACACACACATACACACACATACACACACACACACACTCTCCACACACACACACACACACACACACACACACACACATCACACACACATACACACACACACACACACACACACACACACACACTCACACACACACACACACACACACACACACATCACACACACACACACACACACACACACACACTCACACACACATACACACACACACACACATACACACACATACACACACACACACACACACACACACACACTCACACATACACACACAACGTCGTCGGGTGGGAACGGACGCGGTGGTGGTGCCTCCGTGTGTGGCAATTACAAACGGAAGTGACCCACTGCATATCCCAGAGGACAGTGTGGGAATGTTGAATACGCAGCCAGGGAACACACGGGGCGAGGGTGGTGGGCAGGCGCGGGGGTACTGGGTATGAGCGAGGGTTTTGGGTAGGCGCTGGGGTGGTAGTACTGAGGGCCAGAGAAGAGGGGAAGAACAGAGGTAGACAATGGGATGTAGAGTTTGTGGGTGTGGGAACATAAGGCAAGCAAAGGGGGAAGATGACGGCTGGACCCTGAGAGTGGAACATCTGTTTGCCAGCAGGGGGCGAGGGGCAGGGGTGGACCACTAGGGGGCCAGGGGAGGGGGCCACCAGGGGTGAGGGGCAGGGGAGGACCACCAGGGAGAGAAGGGGACGACGAGTGCTAAGTCGTGAGAAACTACCTAATTTACGCTCAGGAATTCTGACATGCTAGCCTTGTCTTGGAACCTATGATAGGACGTGAATCTGCCACTGATGTGTTAGTGTGCAGTGTTGGCAGGTGGTGCGAGGCAACCACCACCTGGGTGTGGTGTGGGCCTCCTGCGTGAGAAGGTCGTCCCAGCTGTGGTCCCAGCTGTCATCCCAGCTGTCGTCAGCTACCGCCCACCTGCACAGCTGCCAGGAGGCGGGGCGAGCCTCGCCGCCGCCTATATAAAGTCAAGTCGCGCGGGCAACGCCATCACTCGCTCTCAGCAGCAGCAAGGGAACATTCCTTTACGACTCTTGGAAAAAATGAAGGCTGAGCGCTGCACCTCTCCCGTACAGGCTGTGATGGGAGTGCTGGAAGGGAAGGCTGGCAAGCCCTCTAGTAAAGCCGAGGCCACTCAAGTCCTCATGTACCTGGACCGTCTGCAGCAGTTGGTTCCACAGTGCCCCAAGGATCGTCCAGTGTCCCGCCTCGAGCTCATCCAGTTTGTTATTGACTATATCAACGACCTTCAAGAGGAGTTGGCCACGCCCCTTCAGGAGGATGCCACCAACAGCAGCGACTCCGTCTTCGAGGAGAAAACGGAGGAGGACCCCACTTCCTGAAGCTATCCTCGCTCTCACTCATGTTTGTTTGAAGCTAGATGGCCCCGAGCTGGCACCTGTACAGCTGGTAGCCAGATGGCCCCTAGCTGGCATGTGTGCAGCTGGTCCCCGCCGCGATGGCTTCACCTTCAACCAGCTAACTGGGAAGCTCCAAGGGTCTTCCTGCAAAAGGATCACCCTATTTGTTCCTGACGTGAGTGTAGTTAAAAATCCTTTCGTGAGGTGTAGTATGCTGACAAATCTGACTAGTGCCAAGTGCAAGAACCGACCTCTAGATCTTGCACGGACCTTCAAGATAATCAATTATTGGGCGCTTTGAAGACTAGCCAACAACTAGCATGGACCAAAAACGACTCAGGGTTTTGTGTAGACTCCAAGACAGTTATTGGAGTGGACCTTTCAGACGACGACTCCTGTGTGTCTTCAAAATGACCGAGTATTTGGAGATGGAGCCCAAGATGACCTAAGGTCTGGCATGGACTTTGCAGACGACCTAGTGAAATGGGTTCCACAATGATCTTGTGTGGCGTGAACCATCCAAAGTTTTTATGCCTGGAGCTGGCCCTCCAAACGACCAAGGGTGTGGCGTAGTCTTCTGATTGCCAATGTGGAGCAGAACCTCCAGACGACAGAGTATGTCGAACAGAACCTCCAGACGACAAAGTGTGTGGAGCAGGACCTCCCTACGACAAAGTGTGTGGAGCAAGACCTCCCGACGACAAAGTGTGTGGAGCAGGACCTCCAGATGGCAAAGTGTGTGGAGCAAGACCTCCCGACGACAAAGTGTGTGGAGCAGGACCTCCAGATGACAAAGTGTGTGGAGCAGGACCGCCAGATGACAAAGTGTGTGGAGCAGGACCTCCAGATGACAAAGTGTGTGGAGCAAGACCTCCAGATGACAAAGTGTGTGGAGTAGGACCTCCAGATGACAAAGTGTGTGGAGGATGTCTCTGAGATGCAACCTGAAGACAGGAACTAACAACCTCCATATTGCACCAGGTAAAGCAATTCATTCTCACTATTGTCTACTTCCCTTACGTCTTTCGCAGTTCACTTAAGTCACCTGAGTTTAATGATATTTTAATCACAAAGACAGTAAATAGTAATCAGGGGCTTTGCATCTTTCTGTGCAATATACCCTGACTTTCACTGGTTTAATAACTCTTATAATAATATAATGCACTGCTCGGTTGTATTTTGAAACAGAATTTATATTGTCAAAATAAAACCGGACCCCGTCATCTGTTATAATGTGATAGGGTGACTTTATAAAAGTGTTTTGCATAAATGTAATATTTGTTAATTAACATACATCTCTCTGTTTTTATTTGCAGTTTGCAGTATAGCGAACCCATCTTCATTCCTTCCGGACAAGCCTCGCCCACACCCTCGCCGGTCAAACCTAGCGTCACTTTGAACTGTCCACATCTATGCTCTTAGCGTAGCAGGTTCAAGGATGAGGAGCGTACACTACCCTCGATGGAAGTAGAGGGGAAGGGGGGGGGTGACAAACTCACCACGCTTATGAAAGAGGCAAGAGCGCACCTGTGAGAACATGGGAAGCCAGGTGTACGTCGCCAGGGTCACCTACCACCTGACACCCGGCGTTTAGATAGCCTCACCCCCTTCCACTCTCACCTGTAAGTTACCTCAGAGGCAAGAACAGCTGATCTACCCACCCAGAAGAGAGGATCTACCCTACCTAAACCAAGGGATCTACCCTACCTAAACCAAGGCATCTACCCTACCTAAACCAAGGGATCTACCCTACCTAAACCAAGGCATCTACCCACCCGCTTTATAACCGAGGCCTTGCCACAAACTCATCAGTCAGTCGTGTGTCATTAACCTACACTCAGATTATGGCTACTTTGTACCAGACTGTGTTGATTTTTCTTGCAATTTTTTTGTGGTTGTTCACAATGTATTTCTTGTTAAGTTGCGTTACTTAAAGTTACCTTTGTTACTCTTATCATGCAGAGTTTAATCATCAATTTTTACCAGTAAACATCGCTGTTTTCTTTTTGTTGTTCCTCACCCAATCTATACTATATGATCAAACCATACCACGGGTGGGGTTAGAACCCGCGGTCAGAGAGTATGGTTTGTTTGCAATTGTGTATTTACAAAGAATATAGAATACACGAGGGGTCATTAAGGCTTCACGTAATCTGTTCACCACCAGACAGATATATTCTAATTCCTTAAGTAGTGATTAAAAACTCTTGAAGTGTATGTATACTGAGATATTCACCCCCTGGTGTATACACACTATTGCTACTAATACATACTCAGATACGTAATAAATGCATAGACTTGAAAACCATTTAAGTATAAACAACTTAAGTTGTCATGAGAGCAACAACTCTGAATCTTCCTCTTCTCTAACTTTTCTAAATAAAACTGCAGATTCTCCTGAACGTAGAGTATTTTCTATAAAACAAATAAGATACGAACGTATAAATCAATATGAAAACAGCCTGCATCAAACTGCCTATAAGTAAATTTGATAAATATCTTCATATTATATTTAGTGGTAACACAGAGCCTAGGAGGAATGGAAGGCAATCAGGTTCGAGCCAAGGACGGCGAGAAGTCCAATTCTCTGGATCAAGAGCCCCTCACCAGCATCAAGGAACCGCCTTCCAATGAGGAGTATTTTCAGAACGCCAGTGTTAAGGTGAGTGCCACTCAGTGCCTGGACAGGTGCAGGCTTGATCCATCTTCCGGTGATCAGAAGAGATGAGGAACTGGACGCACCTGCGAATCTCCCTTTGAAGACTTTTCGCCAGCCAGTGGTTCTATCAGTTCGATGCAGATATTATTTACAAGTGTTGTAGCTGGAGACGGTAGCAAATGAGGCAATCAGTTATATATATATATATATATATATATATATATATATATATATATATATATATTTGTTATTTTTATATTTATTATATATATATATATATATATATATATATATATATATATATATATATATATATATATATATATATATATATATATATATATATATAAATAAATATAAAAATAACCCATCTTCATTCCTTCCGGACAAGCCTCGCCCACACCCTCGCCGGTCAAACCTAGCGTCACTTTGAACTGTCCACATCTATGCTCTTTGCGTAGCAGGTTCAAGGATGAGGAGCGTACACTACCCTGATTGCCTCATTTCCTACCGTCTCCAGCTACAACACTTTTATTTTTATATTTATTTATATATATATATATATATATATATATATATATATATATATATATATATATATATATATATATATATATATATATATATATATATATATATATATATATATATATATCCGAATTTACATAAGTGTGCCCATCATAATAAAAAGAAGAACTGGAGATTACATATACCTTTATGGAACACCAAGACACCTTGTCTGTAGCTGGTTAGGTTAGGTTAAGTTAGGTTAGGTTAGGTTAGGTTAGGTTAGGTTAGGTAAGGTAAGGTTAGGTTAGGTTAGGTTAGGTAAGTTAGTTAGGTTAGGTAAGATAAGGTTAGGTTAGTAAGGTTAGGTTAGGTTAGGTTAGGTTAGGTTAGGTTAGGTAAGGTAAGGTTAGGTTAGGTTAGGTAAGGTTAGGTTAGGTTAGGTTAGGTAAGGTTAGGTTAGGTTAGGTTAGGTAAGGTTAGGTTAGGTTAGGAAATCAACTTCTTCAGGTAACAACACAAGAAACAAACTTGTTCCAGCTTTAAATAATAATTTTATTTTTTTAATTGTTATGCTCTAGCACGTCTAGCTGCGTCTAGCTTGTCTAGCTGCATCTAGCTGCGTCTAGCTGCGTCTAGCTGAGTCTAGCTTGTCTAGCACGTCTAGCTCGTCTAGCTGCGTCTAGCTGCGTCTAGCTTGTCTAGCACGTCTAGCTCGTCTAGCTGCGTCTAGCTGCGTCTAGCTGAGTCTAGCTTGTCTAGCACGTCTAGCTCGTCTAGCTGTGTCTAGCTGCGTCTAGCTGCGTCTAGCTGAGTCTAGCTTGTCTAGCACGTCTAGCTCGTCTAGCTGTGTCTAGCTGCGTCTAGCTGCGTCTAGCTGAGTCTAGCTTGTCTAGCACGTCTAGCTCGTCTAGCTGAGTCTAGCTGCGTCTAGCTGCGTCTAGCTGAGACAAGCTGCGTCTAGCTTGTCTAGCTCGTCTAGCACGTCTAGCTGCGTTTAGCTGCGTCTAGCTGAGTCAAGCTGCGTCAAGCTGCGTCTAGCTGAGTCAAGCTGCGTCTAGCTTGTCTAGCTCGTCTAGCTGCGTTTAGCTGCGTCTAGCTGCGTCTAGCTGAGTCTAGCTCGTCTAGCACGTCTAGCTGCGTTTAGCTGCGTCTAGCTGCGTCTAGCTGAGTCTAGCTTGTCTAGCTGAGTCTAGCTGCGTCTAGCTTGTCTAGCACGTCTAGCTCGTCTAGCACGTCTAGCTGAGTCTAGCTGCGTCTAACTGAGTCTAGCTGCGTCTAGCTGCGTCTAGCTGAGTCTAGCTGCGTCTAGCTTGTCTAGCACGTCTAGCTCGTCTAGCTCGTCTAGCACGTCTAGCTGAGTCTAGCTGCGTCTAGCTGCGTCTAGCTGAGTCTAGCTTGTCTAGCACGTCTAGCTCGTCTAGCTCGTCTAGCACGTCTAGCTGAGTCTAGCTGCGTCTAACTGAGTCTAGCTGCGTCTAGCTGAGTCAGGCTGCGTCTAGCTTGTCTAGCACGTCTAGCTCGTCTAGCACGTCTAGCTGAGTCTAGCTGCGTCTAGCTGCGTCTAGCTGCGTCTAGCTGAGTCTAGCTGCGTCTAGCTGCGTCTAGCTTGTCTAGCACGTCTAGCTGAGTCTAGCTTGTCTAGCACGTCTAGCTCGTCTAGCACGTCTAGCTGAGTCTAGCTGCGTCTAGCTGCGTCTACCTGCGTCTAGCTGAGTCTAGCTGCGTCTAGCTGCGTCTAGCTGCGTCTAGCTTGTCTAGCACGTCTAGCTGAGTCTAGCTTGTCTAGCACGTCTAGCTGCGTCTAGCTGCGTCTAGCTGAGTCAAGCTGCGTCAAGCTGCGTCTAGCTGAGTCAAGCTGCGTCTAGCTGAGTCTAGCTCGTCTAGCACGTCTAGCTGCGTCTAGCTGCGTCTAGCTGAGTCAAGCTGCGTCAAGCTGCGTCAAGCTGCGTCTAGCTGAGTCAAGCTGCGTCTAGCTGAATCAAGCTGCGTCTAGCTGCGTCTAGCTGCGTCTAGATGCGTCGTCTTCTTACGCACCATAGTAACTTTTGTATCATAAAAATCAGTATTGGTTTTCACGATATCGTAGGGAGACTCTCACTCATGGACACCCTGATGGTCTCCCTGGGCACTCTCATGGTCTCCCTGGGCACCCTCATGGTCTCCCTGGGCACCCTCATCATCTCCTGAATATCCTCATCGTCTCTGTCCACCATCGTCTCTCGATACCATCATCGTCTCCTGGATACCATCATCGTCTCCCTCGATACCATCATCGTCTCCCTCGATACCATCATCGTCTCCCTGGATACCATCATCGTCTCCCTCGATACCATCATCGTCTCCCTCGATACCATCATCGTCTCCCTGGATACCATCATCGTCTCCCTGGATACCATCATCGTCTCCCTGGATACCATCATCGTCTCCTGATACCATCATCGTCTCCCTGGATACCATCATCGTCTCCCTGGATACCATCATCGTCTCCCTGGATACCATCATCGTCTCCCTGGATACCATCATCGTCTCCCTGGATACCATCATCGTCTCCCTGGATACCATCATCGTCTCCCTGGATACCATCATCGTCTCCCTGGATACCATCATCGTCTCCCTGGATACCATCATCGTCTCCCTGGATACCATCATCGTCTCCCTGGATACCATCATCGTCTCCCTGGCTACCATCATCGTCTCTCCACCTACACAGTAACAGAGGCGAGAATTCTACGGTCGTTACCAACCTAGTTTAAGCTTAGTCTCGTTTTGAGAATTTGGGTTGAGTTTCAGCTCCTGGGCCTCTTGAAAGTGGTGACCCTTAGCTCTTGGACCTCTTGAACATTCTGACCTTTAGCTCCCGGGCCCATTGAACATACTGACCTTTAGCTCCCGGGCTTATTGAATATGCTAACCTTTAGCTCCCGGTCCTGCTTAGAGGACTGAGAGCTACAGTTTTCAGATTTCTTGAGGGAGTTGAGTTACGTCAGCTACCCTGCCTCCCTCCACTCACTGAGGTGCATACTAGCTACATAGGTACATACTAGCTACATAGGTACATACTAGGTACATACACAGTAGATACAAACTAGGTACATAGGTACACACTAGGCACATACTAGGTACATACAAACAATAAATAACTTTTAATAAGTTTTGTTCTAGAATCTGTATTGATAAAGCCACTGGAGGGCGAAACGTCTACTATAAAGACACCCAGATGTTACACATGTGTCTAATTTTTATCTTGTCTGTATTGTAGACCATTCATGAACAATATTTTGTTTTTAAAAAGACGAAAATATAGTATAATACATAGTGCAATATTGTAAAAGACAGTGGTACGGTAGTGTATAGATAAGATACCTCAATGAATGTGGTGAAATTAAGAGGGAAGTTTGTTGCCAGTGGTGTCAACAGCTGTAAACAGTTGCCAGCAATCGCAAGATTCTGCAACACAAGTAATACGTGTAAAAATTTCCTACAGTTTGCTAAGATACTTTACGTATAATCCAGTGATACCATAGAGTACGTTTATGGAAATACGAAAAGCTAGGATTTTAACAGTAAGATATTACGGGGTCGTCAGCGAAACTTGTGGAAATAAGAAGAGTAGAGTTACGAGACTCTAATGTTGTAGAGTTGGCACAAAACAAATTTACTCAACAAAAAAACAATTTTTCCTCAGTCACTATACCTTAGCTAATCAGTGATACCATAAAAATTAGTGTGGTGGAGTTAGGAACAAAGTGAGAAAAATTAAATACAGTGATGTAGGAAGGACCATCAGTAGGAGCTGCCAGAAGTCACCGGTTTCTCTAATATGCAAATTATACTTTTTTGTATCAAACTGAACATATATTACGCTGTTAAATAATATTTCAGTAGTCCTTCCACGAGCTAGTTCAAAATCATCAACCGGATTCACTCAAAAATATATGATCCACTGACCGGATTCGTTAAAAAACTGATGGAGTTTTTAGGCGCCCTTAACACCCAACAGGATTCGTTGAAAAATAAGTGATCCTCTGACTGGATTCATTAGGTGATGGGGCTTTAAACATCAAACAACAGTTACTGCTAGCAGCGGTAAGATTATTTCATAAACATACACATACAAATAGATAGATCTACACTTTAGGGAGGTTATTAGTAGAATGTAAAGTATAACAACCAAAAACTACATCATGAAACTCTGTGTAGTCTGCAACTGCAGCAACAAACGAACTTCTGCCTGGATTACGTGCAACATCTGTGAGAGATGGTCCCATGCATCATGTGCAGACATTCAGGAATCGTCCACTAGAGATATTATACCAGAGAAATGTTTTTGGGTGTGCCCAAATGAGAACCAACTGTGGAAAAAAATCACATCTGTATTAAAAAAGAGAAACATCAAAACAGCCTTCTTAGAAAATCTGACAGCATTCTACAATAGATGGGAAAATAAAAGGACTGGGACAGATGGTGCTATCGCCCCTGGTGTAGGTGTTGTCTTAGTAGACAGTACCTGTAAGTATACAGGAATGAAAGTTGGTGGCCCGGAGAAAGACAGGAGCTCTAGTGTTGGGGAAACAGGTGTAGACAATGAAATACAAACCCCAAAGTTACAAACTAGCAATACCACTGGAGATAGTAAACACAGGGATGCCCCAAGGAATAGTGAAGATAAAATATCAGAAAATACTGGTGAAGGCACCATTGTTAGTACAAGTGCTGAAGATAGTAAGGAGACAGAAAAACACGCACCAGTAGTGAATGCAGTCACGAAAAACCAAGGTAAACAGAAATCAAACCTATGCAAATTCTATGCGTTAGGCATGGAATATCTGGAAAAAAACCCAGATAGGACGTGCAACTTTGACCACCCTAGAAAATGCCATGCCCACGTGACAGTAGGAGAATACAACCTTTCTTCCTGTAAATTTTTCCACCCTGAAATGTGTCGCTCTTCAGTTCCATAACCACTCAAGACAAAGAGTTTTTTTAGCGCCAGGAAGGAAAAAAAGCTGGCAGGAAATGACAGAAATCGTACACCAACTCAAATCACTTCTGGAGCGGAGTCACAGTCAGTGGCCTTCACTTCAAAACAACAAATATTAGTGCCAGGAAAACAAGCCATCCCTCCACATACCATCATTATGACGACATTCATCTTTACAAATATACAGCGTCTAAAGCCAGCAACGAACAACAAAATACCTTACTTCCGTGGACTTCTTACAGAGTCAAATGCAATGTTCGCGGTTTTCACAGAGACCCACATCAAGGATCACTTTGACAATGAAATATGGATCCCGGGTTATAATTTATGCAGATGCACAAAGTGAACAGGCAAAACTGATATGCTCGGAACTAATAAACACATCATATGATGTTGTTGATGTTTTGGCAGTAAAGATCGTGAACCAAAACCTTGCCATTGTGGTTGTATACAAGCCTCCGGATGCAACTTCCCAATAATTCCTTGAACAGCTTTTGAAAAACGACCATTGTCTGGAAATTCTTCCAGCTCCTGCCCCCAACATCTTGCTCCAGGGGGATTTCAACCTAAGGCACCTAAAATGGAGAAATGTAGAAAATAATGCTGTAGAAGAGATAACCTCAGGAAGCAGCTCAGATGAAAATTCGCACACACACGAACTTTTAAATCTCTGCACCAAATTCACCTTAACAGCAAATAATAGAGCCTACAAGATTGGAGAATACACTGGACCTCATCTTCACTAACAATGATGATCTGATTCGAAATATTATCATATCAAAAACAATACACTCTGATCACAACATAATAGAGGTTCAGACATGTATGCGTGGGGCGCCAGACCGACAAAATGTGATCAGTCACGAGGGAGCCTTCACCAAATTCAACTTCAATAACAAAAACATATGATAAGACCAAGTAAACCAGTTCCTAAATGAAATAAGCTGGGAAGATATCCTAAGCAATACGGATCCAAACATATGTCTAGAAAAAATTAACTGTGGCACTCGAGGTATGCTCAGGGCATATTTCTTTAAGGAAAAGGAAGAGAAGATGTAAACTAGAAAGAGAGAGGCGTTCCCTATACAGGCGAAGGTGAAGAATAACAGAGCGGCTAAAA
Source organism: Cherax destructor (assembly GCA_009830355.1). Lineage (NCBI taxonomy): Eukaryota > Metazoa > Arthropoda > Malacostraca > Decapoda > Parastacidae > Cherax > Cherax destructor. Next base: position 278,116 of record WNWK01000630.1, read on the forward strand.
GAGGCAAATATATCGGTAATACGAAAGGAGGCACTGGTCAGAGAAATAGAAAACCTCGAACTTAAACTAAAAGAATCTTACAGGAGACAAGAAACGCGGGAAGAACTAAAAGCCATAAATGAAATTGAAAGAAACCCAAAACACAGATGACAGCAAGGAAATGAGTGAGTTACTTAAATCCCAGTATGACTCAGTCTTTAGCGAGCCACTAACCAGACTGAAAATCGGAAACCTAAATGATTATTTTATGAGAGTGCCACAGAATTTGACAGACGCATGCCTTTCTGACATCACCACGACGCCAAATGACTTCGAAAAGGCAATAAAAATCTATAAAAATCAATATTGATATAGAATATTTCATATTATTTTAAAAAATACATGAAACATTAAAATATCTAAAATGAAAATGGTATTTATTGCATATTTACGATTCAAACGTTTATGCTTTCTAGCAAAACTCATTTAAGTAAAATGCTAGATTTTCAAACTTAAATATAATTTCTACAGCAATTTAAATTTATGGGGAAAGTAAGCAAATTTTATGATTTTCTTTTAGGAAGGGTTACTCATAGAATAATTATCAACTTAAAAAATAGATTTTCAGAAAACGCGAAAATAGCCTTAAATCGTCAAAAATATATTTCTTTTCTTATGGTAAATCTAAGTCGAGAATAACATCCAGTATTGTGCCCCTACTTGGACGAGATGGGTCCTACACAGATGTCAGCAAGGAAATGAGTGAGCTACTCAAGTCCCAGTATGACTCAGTTTTTAGTGAGCCGCTAACCAGACTAAGAGTTGAAGACCTAAATGATTTTTTTATGAGCAAGACAGAATTTGGTAGATTCAAACCTACTTGATATTATCCTAACACCACATGAGTTCGAAGGTGATAAATTATATGCCCATTCACTCTGCTCCAGACCCAGACTCATGGAACTCCGTGTTCATCAAAAACTGCAAGAAGCCCCTATCATGTGCTTTTAACATTCTATGGAGAGGGAGCATGGACACAGGGGTCATCACACAGCTGCTAAAAACAACACACATAGTCCCACTCCACAAAAACGGCAGTAAAGCAATAGCAAAGAACTACAGACCGATAGCACTAACATTCCATATCATAAAAATCTTTGAAATGGTTCTAAGAAGCAAGATCGCCACTCATCTAGATAACCATCAATTACACAACCCAGGTCAGCATGGGTTAAGAGCAGGTCGCTCCTGTCTCCCAGCTACTGGACCACTATGACAAGGTCCTGGATGCTCTAGAAGACAAAAAAGTGTGACCATGGTGTAATAGCGCACAAAATGCATGATAAAGGAATAACAGGAAAAGTTGGTAGATGGATCTATAATTTTCTAACAAATAGAACACATAGAGTAGTACTAAACAGAGTAAAGTCTGAGGTGGCTACGGTGAAAAGCTCTGTTCCATAAGGCACAGTACTCGCTCCCATCCTGTTCCTCAACCTCATATCTGACATAGACAGGGATGTAAGCCACAGTACCGCGTGTTCCTTTGCAGATGACACCCGAATTTGCATGACAGTGTCCTCCATTGAAGACACTGCAAGACTCCAGGCGGACATCAATCAAATCTTTAAATGGGCCGCAGAAAACAATATGAAGTTCAATGATGAGAAATATCAATTACTCCGATATGGAAAACGTGATGAAATTAAAACTATATCGGAGTTTTAAAACAAATTCCAAACACACAATAGAGCGATAATGTCAGAGGATCTCACTTTCATAGACCACAACATTGTATCAATCGCATTTGCTAGAAAAATGACAGGATGGATAATGAGAACCTTCAAAACTAGGGATACCAAGCCCATGATGACACTCCTCAGGTCACTTGTTCTATCTAGGCTGGAATATTGCTGCACACTAACCTTCACAGCATACATAAGTACGATGAAACACGTAAATTACTGGGAACGGTTGAAGTTCCTCGACCTGTACTCCCTGGAACGCAGGCGAGAGAGATACATGATTATATACACTTGGAAAATCCTAGAGGGATTAGTACCAAATTTGAACACGAAAATCACTCCCTATGAAAGCAAAAGACTCGGCAGGCGATGCAACATTTCCCCAATGAAAAGCAGGGGCGCCACTAGCACGATAAGGGACAACACAATAAGTGTCAGGGGCCAAGACTGTTCAACTGCCTCCCAGGATACATAAGGAGGATTACCAATAGACCCCTGGGTGTCTTCAAGAAGGCTTTGGACAGGCACCTTAAGTCAGTACCTGATCAGCCGGGCTGTGGTTCGTACGTCACAGACCGGGCCGCGGAGGCGTTGACCCCCGAAACCCTCTCCAGGTATACTCCAAGCATACTAGGTACATACTAGGTATATACTGGGTATATACTAAGTACATGCTAGGTACACACTAGGTAACACTATGTACAAAGGTACACAGTAGAAACATAGAAGGTACAAAATAGGTATATAGGTACATAGGTACAGAGAAGGTACACAGTAAGTACACAACTGGTACACACTAGGTACATAGGTACACAGTAGGTACATACTAGGTACAACTAGGTACATACTAGGTACATAAGTACACAGTAGGTACATACTAGGTACATAGGTACACACTAGGTACAAAGATACATACTAGGTACATACTGGGTATATACTAAGTACATACTAGGTACACACTAGGTACATAGGTACATAGGTAACACTAGGTACATAGGTACACAGTAGGAACATAAAAGATACAAAATAGGTACATAGGTACACACTAAGTACATAACTGATACACACTAGGTACATAGGTACACAGTAGGTACATACTAGGTACATAAGTGCACAGTAGATACATACTAGGTACACACTAGGTACATAGGTACACAGTAGGTAAATACAAGGTACAAACTAGGTACATAAGTACACAGTAGGTACATACTAGGTACGCACTAGGTACATAGGTACACACTAGTACATAGGTACACAATAGGTACATACTAGGCACAAACTAGGTACATCGGTACCTCTCTCTGCTCATTGAGGGAACAGGTGATTCCAGTTCCTTGAATCAAGAGCCCCTCTTCAAGAGACTTGCATATAGGTGGCTGATACAATTGTTTGATGGATTCAGAGCCCTGGATCCCCCTCCCCCGGTCACACTTGGCGCCCCCCCTCTTGTTTCTCGAGCTATCCTGGGTTATCTAGTTTTATCCTGGGTTCCTTGGTTATCCTGACTTACTGGGTTATCTTGGATCACTGGGTTATCTTGGATTACTGTGTTATCCTGGCTCACTGGGTTATCGTGACTTACTGGCTTGTATTGGATCACTGGGTTATCATGGCTTACTGGGTTATCCAAGGTTACTGGGTTATCCTGACAAACTGGGTTATCTTGACTTACTGGATTATCCTGACATACTGGTTATCCTGACTTACTGGGATATCTTGGATCATTGGGTTATCCTGATTTACTGGGTTATCCTGACTTACTGAATTATCCTGGCTTAATGAATTATCCTGACTTACTGGGTTATCGTGGATCACTGGGTTATCCTGGGTCACTGGGTTATCCTGACTGACTGGGTTATCCGGGCTTACTGGATTATTCTGGATCATTGGATTATCTTGAGTCACTGGATTATCCTGTCCTACTGGGTTATCCTGAATTACTGGGTTATCCTTGCTTACTGGGTTATCCTGACTTCCTGGGTAATCCTGGCTTACTGGGTTATCCTTGCTTACTGGGTTATCCTTGCTTACTATGTTATCCTGGCTTACTGGGTTATCCTGGCTTACTGGGTTATCCTGACTTACTGGGTTATCCTGACTTACTGGGTTATCCTTGCTTACTGGGTTATCCTGACTTCCTGGGTAATCCTGGCTTACTGGGTTATCCTGACTTACTGGGTTATCCTGGCTTACTGGGTTATCCTGACTTACTAGGTTATCCTGACTTACTGGGTTATCCTTGCTTACTGGGTTATCCTGACTTCCTGGGTAATCCTGGCTTACTGGGTTATCCTGACTTACTGGGTTATCCTGGCTTACTGGGTTAACAGTGGTACGGTGTGTCTAATACTCTACTCCACGGGGGTCTTTGACAGCGTCCGGGCAGTGAATGGAAGTTAGGTTTGATCCCAGAAAGGTAATGGCAGTCACCGAGGCTTCCCTCATCGAAGGTAATTGTCTGTGAATCTTTAACTACTCTGCGTAATTATTTATTAGTAATTAATAGTGGTTAAGGAATGTAACCGGTATGACTTGTTAATTATATTAATTATATAGATTAAGTATAGTATTAATTACATTTTTAATTATTTTAATAATTATATTAGAGGCTGGTAGAGAGGGAGGCATGGTTGGAGGTACGGTCGGTGGAAGGGGAGGCATGGTTGGAGGTACGGTCGGTGGAAGGGGAGGCATGGTTGGAGGTACGGTCGGTGGAAGGGGAGGCATGGTTGGAGGTACGGTCGGTGGAAGTGGAGGCATGGTTGGAGGTACGGTCGGTGGAAGGGGAGGCATGGTTGGAGGCATGGTCGGTGGAAGGTGAGGCATGGTTGGAGGTACGGTCGGTGGAAGGGGAGGCATGGTTGGAGGCACGGTCGGTGGAAGGGGAGGCATGGTTGGAGGTACGAAGGATGGTTGGCAAGTGAAGGAGGCATGGTTGGAGGACGGTCTGGAAGGGAGAGCATGGTTGGAGGTACGGTCGGAAGGAGGAGGCATGGTTGGAGGTACGGTCGGTGGAAGGAGGCATGGTTGGAGGACGGTCGGTGGAAGGAGGCATAGTTGGAGGCACGGTCGGTGGAAGAGGAGTGGCAGGTCGGAAGGACAGTTGAGTAGGTCGGGAAGAGCATGGTTGGAGGTACGGTGGTGGAAGGGGAGGCATGGTTGGAGGTACGGTCGGTGGAAGGAGGCATGGTTGGAGGCACGGTCGGTGGAAGGAGGCATGGTCTGGAGACATGGTCGGTGGAAGGGAGGCATGGTTGGAGGTACGGTCGTGGAAGGGGAGCATGGTTGGAGGTACATGGTCGGTGGAAGGAGGCATGGTTGGAGGACGGTCGGTGGAAGGAGGCATGGTTGGAGGCACGGTCGGTGGAAGGAGGCATGGTTGGAGGCACGGTCGGTGGAAGGGAGGCATGGTTGGAGTACGGTCGGTGGAAGGAGGCATGGTTGGAGGCACGGTCGGTGGAAGGGAGGCATGGTGGAGGCACGGTCGTGGAAGGAGAGCATGGTTGGAATCGGTCGGTGGAAGGAGGCATGATTGAGGCAAGGTCGGTGGAAGGAGGCATGGTGTGAGGTACAGTCGGTGGAAGGAAGGCATGGTTGGAGGCACGGTCGGTGGAAGGAGGCATGGTTGGAGGTACGGTCGGTGGAAGGGGAGGCATGGTTGGAGGTACGGTCGGTGGAAGGGGAGGCATGGTTGGAGGCACGGTCGGTGGAAGGGGAGGCATGGTTGGAGGTACGGTCGGTGGAAGGGGAGGCATGGTTGGAGGTACGGTCGGTGGAAGGGGAGGCATGGTTGGAGGCACGGTCGGTGGAAGGAGGCATGGTTGGAGGTACGGTCGGTGGAAGGAGGCATGGTTGGAGCACGGTCGGTGGAAGGGAGGCATGGTTGGAGGTACGGTCGTGGAAGGAGGCATGGTTGGAGGTACAGGTCGGTGGAAGGAAGGCATGGTTGGAGGTACGGTCGGTGGAAGGAGGCATGGTTGAGGCACGGTCGGTGGAAGGGAGGCATGGTTGGAGGTACGGTCGGTGGAAGGAGGCATGGTTGGAGTACGGTCGGTGGAAGGGAGGCATGGTTGGAGGCACGGTCGGTGGAAGGGGAGGCATGGTTGGAGGCACGGTCGGTGGAAGGGGAGGCATGGTTGGAGGTACGGTCGGTGGAAGGGGAGGCATGATTGGAGGCACGGTCGGTGGAAGGGGAGGCATGGTTGGAGGTACAGTCGGTGGAAGGGAAGGCATGGTTGGAGGCACGGTCGGTGGAAGGGGAGGCATGGTTGGAGGTACGGTCGGTGGAAGGGAGGCATGGTTGGAGGTACGGTCGGTGGAAGGGGAGGCATGGTTGGAGGTACAGTCGGTGGAAGGGAAGGCATGGTTGGAGGTACAGTCGGTGGAAGGGAATGCATGGTTGGAGGCACGGTCGGTGGAAGGGGAGGCATGGTTGGAGGTACGGTCTGTGGAAGGGAAGGCATGGTTGGAGGTACAGTCGGTGGAAGGGGAGGCACGGTCGGTGGAAGGGGAGGCATGGTTGGAGGTACGGTCAGTGGAAGGGAAGGCATAGTTGTAGGTGCAGTCGGTGGAAGGGGAGGCATGGTTGGAGGCACGGTCGGTGGAAGGGAAGGCATGGTTGGAGGTACGGTCGGTGGAAGAGAAGGCATGGTTGGAGGTACAGACGGTGGAAGGGGAGGCATGGTTGGAGGCACGGTCGGTGGAAGGGGAGGCATGGTTGGAGGCACGGTCGGTGGAAGGGGAGGCATGGTTGGAGGTACGGCCGGTGGAAGGGAAATTATGGTTGGAGGTACAGTCGGTGGAAGGGGAGGCATGGTTGGAGACACGGTCGGTGGAAGGGGAGGCATGGTTGGAGGCACGGTCGGTGGAAGGGGAGGCATGGTTGGATGTACGGTCGGTGGAATGGAAGGCATGGTTGGAGGTACAGTCGGTGGAAGGGGAGGCATGGTTGGAGGTACGGTTGGTGGAGGGGGAGGCATTGTTCGGGGTACAGTCGGTGGAAGGGGAGGCATGGTTGGAGGTACGGTCGGTGGAGGGTGAGGCATGGTTCGGGGTACGGTTGGTGGAGGGGAGAAGCTTGACTGGAGGTACGGTCGGTGGAGGGGACAGTGTTGGAGTTACGGTCGGTGGAGGGGGGCATGGTTGGAGTTACGGTCGGTGGAGTTGAGGGGCTTGACTGGTGGTACGGTCGATATAAGGGGAGGCATGGTTGGAGGTACTGTCGGTGGAGGGGAGGGGCTTGACTGGAGGTACGGTCGATATAAGGGGAGGCATGTTTGGAGTTACGGTCGGTGGAGGGGAGGGGCTTGACTGGAGGTACGGTCGATATAAGGAAAGGCATGGTTGGAGGTACGGTCGGTGGAGGGGAGGGGCTCGACTGGAAGTTAGGTGGGTGAGGAGTGGTCCTTCCATACTGGGAGAGTATGTGAGATGCCACAACACTCCCCTGCTCTTCCTGCCTTTTCACACGTACACACATGTATACACACATACACACACATGCACTCACACGCACACACATGCATGCACATGTACATACATGTATACTCTCGTACACATACGTATATACAATGTAGGCAATGTTCTGACGATTAGAGAATTTGATAACATAGAAAAGGCGGATATCTTCATAGACAAGAACAAAAGCAACATTCATGTTAGTACTATAAATCTTAGATGTGGCTTTGTTGCTGAAGATGTGTATCAATGTACACACGTATGTGCAACATACACACGTGTAAGCAAATGAATTGATGTACGTAGGTTAGCAGTTCTTAGACTGTAAGCAGAAATGTGCAAAAGTTAGTTTGATATCTTTATTATGCACCCCATAACCATCCTGTGGGCGGTAGTCAAAAGATTACAGAGGTACATAATGGTCCAGGGACTGGACCCCAAAGTTTTGATAGCTGAGCAAGTTACAAAGGTAATGAACTCACAAGTTACAAAGGTAATGAACTCACAAGTTACAAAGGTAATGAACTCACAAGTTACAAAGGTAATGAACTCACAAGTTACAAAGGTAATGAACTCACAAGTTACAAAGGTAATGAACTCACAAGTTACAAAGGTAATGAACTCACAAGTTACAAAGGTAATGAACTCACAAGTTACAAAGGTAATGAACTCACAAGTTACAAAGGTAATGAACTCACAAGTTACAAAGGTAATGAACTCACAAGTTACAAAGGTAATGAACTCACAAGTTACAAAGGTAATGAACTCACAAGTTACAAAGGTAATGAACTCACAAGTTACAAAGGTAATGAACTCACAAGTTACAGAGGTAATGAATCATGTAAGTAAATTTACTTACGTTTATACATGGTTACAATCATGAACAAATTATAAAGTAATGAGCAATTCACTAGTCTACTCCCGGTCACAACTATAATGAGTTCTTGGTGCAAATTTTAATTGTTGGGTCACACACACACACACACACACGGGGCCAGGAGCTGAGTCTTGACCCCTGCAACCACAATTAGGTGAGTACACACACACTCACACACATATATACACACATACACACACACAATGTGTAAAACAAATCAGAAATTACAAATCCTTGAAGGTACACGAATGTGCATGATATCATGTCTTCGCAATAATACCGACTGGATGGATATCATGACAGGTGTGAGCACCATACCTGAGGGTGAGTAAGACACATGTGCAACACCTGGGTATCTTTGTAAATTCAACGCAGAAGTTATTTGAAGGCGTTGAAAGTAAATACAACAGCTTAGTTAAAGCTCTCCACCACCTTAGTCATGATTCATCCAGACTAAGGTCCTGAGCACCATTTGATTACTCGTCTTCTACTGTCCCCAGTGTCTACATCTTTAAGTAACCTCTGTGTTGAATCGATAAAGCCACGGGCTGGCGAAACGTCTTCAGAATAAAGTTAATCGGGTATTGAATCGACTCTAGGATGATGCAGATGTCTTAAAATTCCAATTCTCCTGTGTCTGGGATACATCATCCAAAGAAATTATATGTACCTAGTAATAGTAACTCCAGTTCTTCAGAAACGAAACATTTGAAACTCCCGTAGTTCCTGAGTCTTAAGTGGAGTACCTGACGAAGTGGAGTACCTGACGAAGTGGAGTACCTGACGAAGTGGAGTACCTGACGATTTTTTTTATTTCTCTACTGAACCTTCGCAGACCAGACCGACATATTACAACACTGCGTACCCATCCTGTGTGATGAAAGATGACAGGAAAATACATCTAGCTAGCCTTTGCTTGTCACTATGTAACTATCATATAGATAGTGTAGCAGCACAGCTGATGCCTCCAACTTTGCTAAAAAAAAAAATATACTGTATCAAGAGGAGGCAGGAAAAGTGTGAAATTCACAGACAGAACCCAGGGACAACTCTGATAGTCCGAATTTAGTCTACAAAACGACCAACAAACGGCTATGGTCGTTTACGAGGACACAAGCGCAGGTGACTTTCCTGGTAATGTGTCTGTCACGCGCTAAGCAGATGGAGGATAAATTTTCCACCACTCCTAGTTCTGAACCAGCTATACGGGCTTAGCGGTTTACATGAATACCACAACTACCCTAAAAAAAATCACTGTCTCGAAAGAAGTGCCTCTCCCTCTGGATGGGGAATAATAATAATAATAATAATAATAATAATAATAATAATAATAATAATAATAATAATAATAATAATAATAGTTTATTTAGACATGGTACAATGATACATAGGTATAAATGAGGTGTACATGCCAAAAGCCCCTAATATTTATCTCAGAGGGAGGTTGTGTAACCTCTACCATATGATGTAAGCTACCTCCTCTCCCCAGATACCATACCAGACGGCGGCGGCGGCTACGGAGACTCCTCCTGCAAAGGAGAAGGAGGTGGATATTCTGCTCCCTCTTCACAACAGTCCCTGCCACAGGTGTGCGCACCCTGGTCACCTAGAGGTGGCCACCAGGAGGGGCAGGTAGAACCAGTGGTTGTCTAAATGGACGTCAGGGCAACCACTGAGTTTTCTAAAGGCAGATGGGATGATCCTTGTGGACGGGGTGGCTGGGTCTACCAATAGTACAGTGGTGGAGGTTCCAAAACCTTGCTCTAGCTGGGGTCCCACAGCCCGCAGTAACAGCCTATTACGACCAGCCGTAACACACCTCTCTGCTGACCTCTTGCTAACCCATTTTGTCAACGTGTATATTGTTCAAGAAAGCACACTCCCTGCTGCGTGCCTCATGTCCTGAAATTCATCTTGTGAAGTCCTTACAGCGGCTACACCGAGCTCTTCCAGGACAGGAACAGGCAGAGTCGAACTCTAAGCCACACACCACACACGTGTGACTCACGAAATCATAATGCCACTATTGCAAACATAATGCCACTATTGCAAACATAATGCCACTATTGCAAACAGACTAACACTACTTTTTCTGGTGACCAAACTTCTGACACAACACCCGGAAGGAGACATGAGGCTTTATAAACTACATACATACTACATACTACATACTACATACATACTACATACTACATACATACTACATACTACATTACTACATACTACATACATACTACATACTACATACATACTACATACTACATACTACATACTACATACATACTACATACTACATACTACATACATACTACATACATACTACATACATACTACATACTACATACTACATACTACATACTACATACTACATACTACTACTATCATACTACATACTACATACATACTACATACTACATACATACTACATACTACATATACATACTACATACATACATACATACTACATACTACATACATACTACATACTACATACTACATACATCTACATCACATACTACATCACATACATACATACTACTACATACTACATACTACATACATACTACATACCTACATACATACTACATACTACATACTACATACATACTACATACTACATACTACATACATACTACATACTACATATACATACTACATACTACATACATACATACTACATACTACATACTACATACATACTACATACTACATACATACTACATACTACATACATACATACATACTACATACTACATACTACATACATACTACATACTACATACTACATACTACATACATACTACATACTACATACTACATACATACTACATACTACATACATACATACTACTACATATACACACATACTACATACTACATACTACACTACATACTACATACTACTACATACTACTACTACATATACATACTACATACTACATACATATACATACTAACATTACATACATACATACTACATACTACTACTACTACATACTACATACACATACTCATATACATATACTACATACTACACTACTACATACTACATACTACATACATACTACATACTACATACTACATACATACTACATATAATACTACCATACTACATACATACATACATACTACATACTACATACATACTACATACTACATACTACATACTACATACTACATACTAATCTACATACTACATACTACATACATACTACATACATACATAATATACATACTACACATACTACTACTAACATACTACACTACATACTACATACTACATACTACATACATACTACATACTACATACATACATACACATACTACATACTACATACATACTACATACTACATACAATACATACTACATACATACTACATACTACTACATACTACATACTACATACTACATACATACTACATACATACTACTACATACTACTACATATACATACTAATACTACATACATACTACATACTACTACATACTACATACTACATACACTACATATCATACTATACATACTACATACTACATACATACTACATACTACTACATACTACATACATACTACATTACATACTACATACATATACATACTACATACATACTATCACATACTTACATACTATTATACATACTACATACTAATACATACTACATACATACTACATATACATACTACATACTAATACATACTACATACATACATAACTACATACATACTACATACTACATACTATACATTTACATACACATACATACTACATACTACTACATACTACATACATACTACATACTACATATACTTACATACATACTACATACTACATACTACATACAATACTACATACATACTACATACTACATACATACTACATACATACTACATACATACTACATACTACATACTACATACATACTACATACATACTACATACTACATACTACATACATACTACATACTACATACATACTACATACTACATACATACTACATACTACATACATACTACATACATATACTACATACATACATACTACATACATACTACATACTACATACATACTACATACTACATACATACTACATACTACTACATACTACTACATACATACTACTACATACTACATATACATACATACACATACATTACTACTACATACTACATACATACTACATACATACTACATACATACATACATACTACATACATATACATACATATACATACATATCTACATACATTACATACTACATACCACATTACTACATACTACATACATACTCTACATACTACATACATACATACATACTACATACATACTACATAATCTACATACATACTACTACTACTAATACATACTACATACATACTACTACATACTACATACATACTACATACATACTACATACATACTACTACTACTACATACATCACATACATACTACATACATACTACATACTACATACTACATACATACTACATATACATACTACAAATACTACATACTAACTACATACTACATACTACATACATACTACATACATACTACATACATACTACATACATACTACATACATACTACATACATACTACATACATACTACATACATACTACATACATACTACATACATACATACTACATACTACATACATACTACATACATACTACATACATACTACATACTACATACCAGCAAGATCTATGTCCAGGAGCAGAACCTGACCGACCGAATGTAACGACCGGTGTACTGGTGCTCATAACACGTCACCTTTCACTGTATCCGGCAGACCGAATCAACCTGCTTATTGAGCTTTGTCTTCATTTTCTTTTCACTGTGTTCACCGTAATCATAGAGGCTCAGTACCGTGGTACTGGTTCAAATACCGTGGTACTGGTTCAAATACCGTGGTACTGGTTCAAATACCGTGGTACTGGTTCAAATACCGTGGTACTGGTTCAAATACCGTGGTACTGGTTCAAACACCGTGGTACTGGTTCAAATACCGTGGTACTGGTTCAAATACCGTGGTACTGGTTCAAATACCGTGGTACTGGTTCAAATACCGTGGTACTGGTTCAAACACCGTGGTACTGGTTCAAATACCGTGGTACTGGTTCAAATACCGTGGTACTAGTTCAAATACCGCGGTACTGGTTCAAATACCGTGGTACTGGTTCAAATACCGCGGTACTGGTTCAAATACCGTGGTACTGGTTCAAATACCGTGGTACTGGTTCAAATACCGTGGTACTAGTTCAAATACCGCGGTACTGGTTCAAATACCGTGGTACTGGTTCAAATACCGTAGTACTGGTTCAAATACCGTGGTACTGGTTCAAATACCGTGGTACTAGTTCAAATACCGCGGTACTGGTTCAAATACCGCGGTACTGGTTCAAATACCGCGGTACTGGTTCAAATACCGCGGTACTGGTTCAAATACCGTGGTACTGGTTCAAATACCGTGGTACTAGTTCAAATACCGCGGTACTGGTTCAAATACCGCGGTACTGGTTCAAATACCGTGGTACTGGTTCAAATACCGTGGTACTGGTTCAAATACCGCGGTACTGGTTCAAATACCGCGGTACTGGTTCAAATACCGCGGTACTGGTTCAAATACCGCGGTACTGGTTCAAATACCGTGGTACTGGTTCAAATACCGTGGTACTGGTTCAAATACCGAAGTACTGGTTCAAATACCGTGGTACTGGTTCAAATACCGTGGTACTGGTTCAAATACCGTGGTACTGGTTCAAATACCGTGGTACTGGTTCAAATACCGTGGTACTGGTTCAAATACCGTGGTACTGGTTCAAATACCGTGGTACTGGTTCAAATACCGTGGTACTGGTTCAAATACCGTGGTACTGGTTCAAATACCGTGGTACTGGTTCAAATACCGTGGTACTGGTTCAAATACCGTGGTACTGGTTCAAATACCGTGGTACTGGTTCAAATACCGTGGTACTAGTTCAAATACCGCGGTACTGGTTCAAATACCGTGGTACTGGTTCAAATACCGTGGTACTGGTTCAAATACCGAAGTACTGGTTCAAATACCGTGGTACTGGTTCAAATACCGCGGTACTGGTTCAAATACCGCGGTACTGGTTCAAATACCGCGGTACTGGTTCAAATACCGTGGTACTGGTTCAAATACCGTGGTACTGGTTCAAATACCGTGGTACTGGTTCAAATACCGAAGTACTGGTTCAAATACCGTGGTACTGGTTCAAATACCGTGGTACTGGTTCAAATACCGTGGTACTGGTTCAAATACCGTGGTACTGGTTAAAATACCGTGGTACTGGTTCAAATACCGTGGTACTGGTTCAAATACCGTGGTACTGGTTCAAATACCGTGGTACTGGTTCAAATACCGAAGTACTGGTTCAAACACCGTGGTACTGGTTCAAATACCGTGGTACTGGTTCAAATACCGTGGTACTGGTTCAAATACCGTGGTACTGGTTCAAATACCGTGGTACTGGTTCAGATACCGTGGTACTGGTTCAGATAACTGGTGAGTATAATACCTCCGCTTGCCAGTATCGCTGCATAAAGTTGAACCATAAAGTTTTATCACCGGATTCTCTTTACATATTTGGTAAATGTTAGACTGAAAGACCTCCATACAACCCGCCTCTTGTTATCCTAGCAGCCAGACTGAAGACGACCCGCCTCTTGTTATCCTAGCACCCAGACTGAACACGACCCGCCTCTTGTTATCCTAGCAGCCAGACTGAACACGACCCGCCTCTTGTTATCCTAGCAGCCAGACTGAACACGACCCGCCTCTTGTTATCCTAGCAGCCAGACTGAACACGACCCGCCTCTTGTTATCCTAGCAGCCGGACTGAACACGACCCGCCTCTTGTTATCCTAGCAGCCAGACTGAACACGACCCGCCTCTTGTTATCCTAGCAGCCAGACTGAAGACGACCCGCCTCTTGTTATCCTAGCAGCCGGACTGAAGACGACCCGCCTCTTGTTATCCTAGCAGCCAGACTGAACACGACCCGCCTCTTGTTATCCTAGCAGCCAGACTGAAGACGACCCGCCTCTTGTTATCCTAGCAGCCGGACTGAAGACGACCCGCCTCTTGTTATCCTAGCAGCCCGACTGAAGACGACCTGCCTCTTGTTATCCTAGCAGCCGGACTGAAGACGACCCGCCTCTTGTTATCCTAGCAGCCAGACTGAACACGACCCGCCTCTTGTTATCCTAGCAGCCGGACTGAAGACGACCCGCCTCTTGTTATCCTAGCAGCCGGACTGAAGACGACCCGCCTCTTGTTATCCTAGCAGCCAGACTGAACACGACCCGCCTCTTGTTATCCTTGCAGCCGGACTGAAGACGACCCGCCTCTTGTTATCCTAGCAGCCGGACTGAAGACGACCCGCCTCTTGTTATCCTAGCAGCCGGACTGAAGACGACCCCCTCTTGTTATCTTAGCAGCCGGACTGAACACGACCCGCCTCTTGTTATCCTAGCAGCCGGACTGAAGACGACCCGCCTCTTGTTATCCTAGCAGCCGGACTGAAAACGACCCGCCTCTTGTTATCCTAGCAGCCGGACTGAAGACGACCCCTCTTGTTATCCTGAGCCGGACTGAAACGACCCGCCTTGTTATCCTAGCAGCCGGACTGAAGACGACCCGCCTCTTGTTATCCTAGCAGCCGGACTGAAGACGACCCGCCTCTTGTTATCCTAGCAGCCGGACTGAAACGACCCGCCTCTTGTATTCAGCCGATCACCGCCTGTTATCTGCAGCCAGACTGAACACGACCCGCCTCTTGTTATCCTGAGCCGGACTGAAGACGACCCGCCTCTGTTATCCTAGCAGCCGGACTGAAACGACCGCCTCTTGTTATCCTAGCAGCCGGACTGAAACGACCCGCTTGTTATCCTGCAGCGGACTGGGACGCTTGTTATCCTAGCAGCCGGACTGAAGACGACCCGCCTCTTGTTATCCTAGCAGCCGGACTGAAGACGACCCGCCTCTTGTTATCCTAGCAGCCAGACTGAACACGACCCGCCTCTTGTTATCCTTGCAGCCGGACTGAAGACGACCCGCCTCTTGTTATCCTAGCAGCCGGACTGAAGACGACCCGCCTCTTGTTATCCTAGCAGCCGGACTGAAGACGACCCGCCTCTTGTTATCCTAGCAGCCGGACTGAAGACGACCCGCCTCTTGTTATCCTAGCAGCCGGACTGAAGACGACCCGCCTCTTGTTATCCTAGCAGCCGGACTGAAAACGACCCGCCTCTTGTTATCCTAGCAGCCGGACTGAAGACGACCCACCTCTTGTTATCCTAGCAGCCGGACTGAAGACGACCCGCCTTGTTATCCTAGCAGCCGGACTGAAACGACCGCTCTTGTATCTAGCAGCCGACTGAAGACGCCCGCTCTGTTATCTGCAGCCGGACTGAAGACGACCCGGGTCTTGTTATCCTAGCAGCCGGACTGAAGTAGACGTTTGTTATCTACAGCTGACTAAGTATGACTCGTCTTGTTATCTAGCACTACTGAAGACGACGTTGATAGCAGCTAACTGAAGAGACCCTTGCTATTTAAACCTAGCAGCCATAAGTCAGGTTATCAGCTGACAATCTACTTCGCTCTTTTATCACATAGAGCTGTGACTGAAAGACACATAAACTGACAGTGAACGTTGGTCTCCTTCGCTCTGTACTGCCTGAACTGATGGCGGGAAGATACATTATATATACACTTGGAAAATCCTAGGGGATTAGGTAACAAACTTGCACACGAAAATCACTCCCTATAAAGCAAAAGACTCGGCAGACGATGTCAACATCCTATGAAGCAGGTGCCACTAGCACGATAAGAGACAACACAATAACTGTCAAGGGTCCAAGACTGTTCAACTGCCTCCCAGCATACATAAAAGGGATTACCAATAGACCCCTGGCTGTCTTCAAGCAGGCACTGGACAAGCACCTAAAGTCAGTACATGACCAGCCGGGCTGTGGTTCGATTGCCGGTTTGCGTGCGGCCAACAGTAACAGCCTTTTTGATCAGGCCCTGATCCACCATGAGGCCTAGTCACACACCGGGCCGCGGGGGCGTTGACCCCCGGAACCCTCTCCAGGTATACTCCAGGTATACCCGCTTTCGAGTCCTGAGCGAGGAGAGACGCTGGCTAAGTCTCTACAGGTGCTGCCCCTGCTGACCAGGAGCTGGTCTAGTGTTGTGGTCGTATTCTAAGGAGGACGACTTGAGCATCTTAAGAGACATGAGCCACTCTGCTAGACGTTCTTGCATTATTCTGGGTTATTAACCCCCAGGGGTTATTAACCCCCAGGGGTTAATAATACCAATACAGTTTATTTTTTTATTGTTGATGCATATTACATACCATGAAGGGAACAGAGTGCAGGTGATGTTGTTGCCAGGACACACAAACAACCAGGGGCTAATAAGACTGTTTATCTCTTAGCGTAGTCTATATACTAAAACCTGATTTTAGTGTTTGTAGGATATATACATACCATTCGGTGCATATAAGATAAATATACATACTTTTCGATATATATATATATATATATATATGTGTGTGTGTGTGTGTGTGTGTGTGTGTGTGTGTGTGTGTGTGTGTGTGTGTGTGTGTGTGTGTGTGTGTGTGTGTGTGTGTGTGTATGTTTGTGTGTGTGTGTGTATAATTTAAACACAAAGGTGGACGGAAGGGCTTTAACCGTGGTCCCGGGATTGCCAGGTTCAAGGTTCTACCACGGAGCTTCTAATAGGCAAGATTCAGAAACAGTACTTTTGTTCATGTTTTCGTCAAAGGCATCAACTGCAACCCACCTAACTCCTCACAGCCCAGGAGCTTTCTCAATAAATCTATTTTTATCTCCCTCAAAGCTATAAAGTCTATAATGAATAAACAGAAAGATTTACAGTCGTTTATTACAACTTCAACTGAGTTCTTAGACAATATGGCTTTGAGGCTGGTAATATATTTACTGCGAGAGTCCTGGGCTGTGAGGAGGAGTCCTGGGCTGTGAGGAGGAGTCCTGGGCTGTGAGGAGGAGTCCTGGGCTGTGAGGAGGAGTCCTGGCTGAGGAGAGTTCTGGGCTGTGAGGAGGAGTTCTGGCTGTGAGGAGGAGTTCTGGGCTGTGAGGAGAGTCCTGGGCTGTGAGGGGGAGTTCTGGGCGAGGAGGAGTCCTGGGCTGTAGGAGGAGTTCTGGGCTGAGGAGGAGTCCTGGGCTGTGAGGAGGAGTTCTGGGCTGTGAGGAGGAGTTCTGGGCTGTGAGGAGGAGTCCTGGGCTGTGAGGAGGAGTCCTGGGCTGTGAGGAGGAGTCCTGGGCTGTGAGGAGGAGTTCTGGGCTGTGAGGAGGAGTTCTGGGCTGTGAGGAGGAGTCCTGGGCTGTGAGGAGGAGTCCTGGGCTGTGAGGAGGAGTCACTTGGGTTACACTTGGTGTCTGATGAACCAGGTATAGAAGTACTGCTTACGAATCTTCGCTGTTAGAGGCGAAAAGGTGTTATAAGTTTCCGTCTCCTATGAATGTGCAGGTTAATTGTGTATTGTGCCAGTGGTAAAGTGTTCGACCTATCAATCAAAGGACCACGGTTCAAGCTCCCTCACCATCTTTCTGCTTATTAATTTACAGTTGTTTATGACTACTTTAACTAAGTTCATATACATATAGTACATATATATATATATATATATATATATATATATATATATATATATATATATATATATATATATATATATATATATATATATATATGCACTAGTGAGTCTTTATCTTGATTATATTGTCCAGTTCTTGTCCCCATGTTGTATAAAATATACTAGAAAGGATAGTAAGAAGAGCAACGAAACTCATAACTTTATTAATTATTTTAAATAAAACTACGTGAAGAAAAATTCGAAGCATTGAACTTGCTCTCTCTTAGA
The DNA here is from genome assembly GCA_009830355.1 of Cherax destructor. Lineage (NCBI taxonomy): Eukaryota > Metazoa > Arthropoda > Malacostraca > Decapoda > Parastacidae > Cherax > Cherax destructor. The sequence goes on from WNWK01000630.1 coordinate 297,124, forward strand.
AAATTGAAATTCTGAGATCTCTTAACAAGCTTTTAAGATTAAAAAAAAAAATAGCATACTCTAGTACAAAAAAACTGAAGTGCAAAAGTGAGTCAATGAGGTGAAACATCGGGATGAACTCCGAGACAAGAAGTGCAACACAAATGTGAAGGAAGGTTTTCCAGAGTTACAAAATACTGGAACAGACTGTCTTCTGAAGTCGTAAGTGCAAAATAAACTCAGTTCATAATGTACTGACAGGACAAACATTTTGCTGTGTTGGACTCAACCACTAACAATGTAAGAGCTGATTACATGAGCTTACTGTGGCTATTACAACCTGACGTTAGTTCATTAAGTACCAAAGACAACTGGATGATCATGGGTTATCCAGTGCAAAGTAGTAATAGTTAGTAACAGTAGTAGTATTAGGTAATAGTAGTTAGTAACAGTAGTAGTAGTAGTAAGTAATAGTAGTTAGTAACAGTAGTAATAGTAGTTAGTAAAAGTAGTAGTAGTAGTTAGTAAAAGTAGTAATAGTAGTTAGTAACAGTAGTAATAGTAGTAAGTAAAAGTAGTAGTAGTAGTAGTAAGTAATAGTAGTTAGTAACAGTAGTAATAGTAGTTAGTAACAGTAGTAATAGTAGTTAGTAAAAGTAGTAGTTAGTAAAAGTAGTAATAGTAGTTAGTAAAAGTAGTAATAGTAGTTAGTAAAAGTAGTAGTAGTAGTAGTAGTAGTAAGTAACAGTAGTAATAGTAGTAAGTAAAAGTAGTAGTAGTAGTTAGTAATAGTAGTTAGTAACAGTAGTAGTAGTAGTAATAAGTAATAGTAGTTAGTAAAAGTAGTAGTAGTTGTAAGTAATAGTAGTTAGTAACAGTAGTAATAGTAAGTAATAGTAGTTAGTAACAGTAGTAATAGTAGTAAGTAATAGTAGTTAGTAACAGTAGTAATAGTAAAGTAATAGTAGTTAGTAACAGTAGTAATAGTAGTAAGTAATAGTAGTTAGTAACAGTAGTAGTAGTAGTAGTAAGTAATAGTAGTAATTAACTGTAGTAGTTGTAAGTAGTAGTAGTAGTAGATATCCAAATACTTCCACCTTTCCAGTTAAACACTTTTTCACGTTTCTTACTGAGATATGATAATTTTTTTATCCTATGTTTGCAAGTTGTCAATATTGTTGGAGGAAGTAGATGGCAACGAGGAAGCTGTATGGTTGTTGCCTCAACTATCTCAAGTGTAGACACAAGCAGAGGCAGCTTGGTAGTTGCCTCGGTGTACTGTATACACACTATAAGGTCTTCTGCTATTTGCTAGCCGCCTTTCCCATGTACTGCTTTCCACAGAGTATTAAACTTGAGTGTTGTAGGCGGGGGTTCAAACCTCGCCAGGACGGTTACTTGTGGTGGAGGGGGATTCGTTCCTGGAAATGGAGCTGTGGTGGTTCACGGTGGTGCTGGGGTGGCTACTAGAAGTGGAGCTTGGCTTGTTCGTGATGCTGCTGGGGTCACTGCTGAAGGTAGTGTTGGGGTTATTCCCGGAAGTGGTGCTGGAGTCACTTCTGGAGGTAGTGCTGGAGTCATTCCTGGAGGCAGTGCTGGGGTCACTCCTGGAGGAAGTGCTGGGGTCGTTCCTGGAGGCAGTGCTGGGGTCGCTCCTGGAGGTAGTGCTTGGGTCGTTCCTGGAGGCAGTGCTGGGGTCGCTACTGGAGTTGGGGCTGAGGTGGTTCGTGGAAGAGGTGCTTGGATTGCTTCTGGGGGTCAGGCTGAGGTCATTCTCTTCCTCTAGGCTGCCGCCTTCATCATACTGGTCAGGTGAATCTATTTTTTTAATCACTGAGGAGCCAATCATACCGTGGGTGGCGGAGACTGGGGCGGCAGCGTCGTGTGGCGCAATATCGTCGAAACCGTCGTAAGCCACCTCTGGGATCTTGAAGATGTCTACAATATAGTCATTGTGAAGGACGTTGGATGAGCCATGGTCTCCTTCCGAGTCATGAGAAATATCCGCCTCGGAGAAGTGAGTGTCAGTGGCAGCGTGGCTGGTGATCGCGATGATTTCTTCCCACGTGAGCTTATCACATTCCCCTTTGTCGCCGAGGGGACAGTAGTCGAACCTCTCCCTGAAAGGAGAGGAGGTGAGGATACTGATGTTGAAGAAGAAGGTGAGGAGAGTAAAGCTGATGAAGAGTGTTCTGTCCATCACACGCGAGATAAACTTCCACTCCTCCACCAAGTCGTTCTTCTTCGTGGCGTTGTCTCTGTCATCCGCTTCTCGAGATAAAATCTTATTTATGGACTCCAAAGCAGCGATGGCTCGCCGCTGGAAGGGATCTGAAAAAATCATATAACTTTAGAAGTATATGTGATAAAAAACGTCAAGCATATCACGGAGCCATATGTTCACCAACAACAACTGAATTAATCTCTAGGTAATATTTATTTGATAAGAGACATCCAGAAGGGCTAAGTTATGTACTAAAATGTAGAGTGTTACTAGCGCCCTGATCCCTCTCTCACCTTACTGTGTACTGTAGCGCCCTGATCCCTCTCTCACCTTACTGTGTACTGGAGCGCCCTGATCCCTCTCTCACCTTACTGTGTACTGGAGCCCCCTGATCCCTCTCACCTTACTGTGTACTGGAGCGCCCTGATCCCTCTCTCACCTTACTGTGTACTGGAGCGCCCTGATCCCTCACCTTACTGTGTACTGGAGCGCCCTGATCCCTCACCTTACTGTGTACTGGAGCGCCCTGATCCCTCTCTCACCTTACTGTGTACTGGAGCGCCCTGATCCCTCTCTCACCTTACTGTGTACTGGAGCGCCCCGATCCCTCTCTCACCTTACTGTGTACTGGAGCTAATCGTATTAACTACTGGACAGTCTTATCAAAGTGTGGAAAACAGCAGTGACACACCTGACTTCTACTCTCATAACTCTACATCTATCATTACATCTCCCTACTCTCTCTCTCTCTCTCTCTCTCTCTCTCTCTCTCTCTCTCTCTCTCTCTCTCTCTCTCTCTCTCTCTCTCTCTCTCTCTACGCACAACACACGCAGAGTAGAGATGGAGAGAATGCTAGACATGGTAGGAAAGAAAAAGAGATACCCTCATGATACAGAATGGTGATAGAAAGAGCTTCTTTTGTGTAAAAGTGCAACTAATGGAGTATCCACCTCCTGAGTTGAGTATTTTGAATGACTGTAGTCAGTCAGTCATACAAAGGAGCTGAGAGCTGCTCACACCGTATATATCACCTGTGTCTGGACAAAATATAACTATATGAGATTAACTCTCATTTCACAGGCGCTATGATCCATAAGGTTTTAGTGCTCACAAGGGAATATAATAACAGTAATCCGTGTAAAAATAGTGAAATGTGGAACGAGTTAGATGAATAGGCATGGTAGTCGAAACTGCATTACACACGCCACAAGAAACAAGGATTCACCTAGTCCAGTGACGGGAGTCCAGCTGAGACACGACCCAGGAAGCTACACTTCAGTTTTTTGGTCTGACATTGATATGTCTGTTTTCAGAGAATAAATAATTTTAATAGTGAATGAATTTTCACTGAAATGTTGATAACTATGCTGTGTAACAAATGTTTTAAGAATATGTAAGCCTTTTATTTATTGAAAGAGAGAGAGAGAGAGAGTGAGTGAGGTGTGGTGTGGTGTACTTACCTGTGAGCACATGTCGATCCAGCTCATCCTCAGGGAACTTCTTGCTTTCCTTCTTGTCTTCTAGTTTAGGAGTCTTGGTATGTTGGGGTTGCACCACAAACACTCTCACCATATTGTCACCGTCCATTTTCATTGTTTTATTCAGCTTCTGCACTGGTGTGATTTTCTTGCTTTGCTCCTGTGTAGATAGGGACCAAGACTGTGAGTGATGCCAAGACGTATTTCTTAAACTTTCAGTATATCTCAAACTTCTCAATACGCTATTTACATACATGTGTAATTTACCGTATTCACGCCTGTCTTCCAAACCGCGACTGTGTCAGCTAAAACACCTACCCCCCTCATTATGTACCTCTGTAATCCTTTGACTACCACCCACAGGCTGGGTATGGGGTGCATAATAAAGATATTAAACCTAAAAATCTCTCTTCCTAGTAATTCCCTACATAATGGAAATATAAACACATAAGCAGTATAATGTGACCCTTTATTGACAACGTTTCGCCCACACAGTGGGCTTTATCGAGTCACAAACAGATCTGCCTGGGTGAAAGGAACGATATGATGGAGTCAGGTGGAGAATGTTGCATGTGACAATCTTGCGAGTAGGGTGATAGAGTCTAGGACCTTGGGTAGCTTTAAAGAGATTGGTCAAGTATATGAGTAGACCTTCTGCAGTGTTCCTCCATTCTTATGTTGTTATGTGGGATAGCGATGAAAAAGTTTCTTGACAAGGGGTTCAGCTATGTTATAGAAGACGTTGTTTTAGTTGAAGTTGTTGAATATACAGATAAGTGATGATTCCAGGATTCTTCGGAAGATTGTCACATGAAGCATTCTCCACCTGACCCAACATTCTCCACCTGACCCAACATTCTCCACCTGACCCAACATTCTCCACCTGACCCAACATTCTCCACCTGACCCAACATTCTCCACCTGACCCAGCATTCTCCACCTCACCCAACATTCTCCACCTGACCCAACATTCTCCACCTGACCCAACATTCTCCACCTGACCCAACATTCTCCACCTGACCCAACATTCTCCACCTGACCCAACATTCTCCACCTGACCCAACATTCTCCACCTGACCCAACATTCTCCACCTGACCCAACATTCTATACCTGACCCAGCATTCTCCACCTGACCCAGCATTCTCCACCTGACCCACCATTCTCCACCTGACCCACCATTCTCCACCTGACCCACCATTCTCCACCTGACCCAGCATTCTCCACCTGACTCAGCATTCTCCACCTGACTCAGCATTCTCCACCTGACCCAGCATTCTCCACCTGACTCAGCATTCTCCACCTGACCCAGCATTCTCCACCTGACCCAGCATTCTCCACCTGACCCAGCATTCTCCACCTGACCCAGCATTCTCCACCTGACCCAGCATTCTCCACCTGACTCAGCATTCTCCACCTGACTCAGCATTCTCCACCTGACCCAGCATTCTCCACCTGACCCAGCATTCTCCACCTGACTCAGCATTCTCCACCTGACCCAGCATTCTCCACCTGACCCACCATTCTCCACCTGACTCAGCATTCTCCACCTGACTCAGCATTCTCCACCTGACTCAGCATTCTCCACCTGACTCAGCATTCTCCACCTGACTCAGCATTCTCCACCTGACCCAGCATTCTCCACCTGATCCAGCATTCTCCACCTGACCCAACATTCTCCACCTGACCCAGCATTCTCCACCTGACCCAGCATTCTCCACCTGACCCAGCATTCTCCACCTGACCCAGCATTCTCCACCTGACCCAGCATTCTCCACCTGACCCAGCATTCTCCATCTGACCCAGCATTCTCCACCTGACCCAGCATTTTCCACCTGACCCAGCATTCTCCACCTGACCCAGCATTCTCCACCTGACTCAGCATTCTCCACCTGACTCAGCATTCTCCACCTGACTCAGCATTCTCCACCTGACTCAGCATTCTCCACCTAACCCAGCATTCTCCACCTGATCCAGCATTCTCCACCTGACCCAGCATTCTCCACCTGACCCAGCATTCTCCACCTGACCCAGCATTCTCCACCTGACCCAGCATTCTCCACCTGACCCAGCATTCTCCACCTGACTCAGCATTCTCCACCTGACCCAGCATTCTCCACCTGACCCAGCATTCTCCACCTGACCCAGCATTCTCCACCTGACCCAGCATTCTCCACCTGACCCAGCATTCTCCACCTGACCCAGCATTCTCCACCTGACCCAGCATTCTCCACCTGACCCAGCATTCTCCACCTGACCCAGCATTCTCCACCTGACCCAGCATTCTCCACCTGACCCAGCATTCTCCATCTGACCCAGCATTCTCCACCTGACCCAGCATTTCCACCTGACCCAGCATTCTCCACCTGACCCAGCATTCTCCACCTGACCCAGCATTCTCCACCTGACTCAGCATTCTCCACCTGACTCAGCATTCTCCACCTGACCCAGCATTCTCCACCTGACCCAGCATTCTCCACCTGATCCAGCATTCTCCACCTGACCCAGCATTCTCCACCTGACCCAGCATTCTCCACCTGACCCAGCATTCTCCACCTGACCCAGCATTCTCCACCTGACCCAGCATTCTCCACCTGACCCAGCATTCTCCACCTGACCCAGCATTCTCCACCTGACCCAGCATTCTCCACCTGACCCAGCATTCTCCACCTGACCCAGCATTCTCCACCTGACCCAGCATTCTCCACCTGACCCAGCATTCTCCACCTGACCCAGCATTCTCTACCTGACTCAGCATTCTCCACCTGACCCAGCATTCTCCACCTGACCCATATTGTGTATATGGACTTCAGTAAGGCTTTCGATAAAGTTCCACATCAGAGGCTACTGAGGAATCTTAAGGCACACGGAATAGGAGGAGAAATTTTTTCCTGGGTAGAGGCATGGTTGACTAATAGGCGGCAGAGAGTTTGCATAAATGGAGAGAAATCAGAATGGGGGCGTGTCTCAAGCGGTGTTCCACAGGGGTCAGTTTTGGGCCCCCTGTTGTTTACAATTTACATAAACGACATAGATGAGGGAATAAATAGTAGCATAAGTAAATTTGCTGATGACACCAAAATAGGCCGTCCCAAATTTATTCAAACGAGGACATTAGAGCACTCAGGATGATTTGAATAGACTGATGCAGTGGTCGAGAAGTGGCAGATGCAGTTTAATGTAAACAAATGCAAAGTTCTAAATGTTGGGCAGGACAATAACCATGCCACATATAAGCTGAATAATATAGATCTTATTACTTGTAATTGCGAGAAGGATTTAGGAGTTCTGGTTAGTAGTAATCTGAAGCCTAGACAACAGTGCATAAGTGTTCGCAATAAAGCTAACAGAATCCTTGGCTTCATATCCAAGAAGTATAAATAACAGAAGTCCTCAGGTTGTTCTTCAACTCTATATATCTTTGGTTAGGCCTCATTTAGATTATGCTGCACAGTTCTGGTCACCGTATTACAGAATGGATATAAATGCACTGGAAAACGTACAGAGGAGGATGACAAAGTTGATCCCATGTATCAGAAATCTTCCCTATGAGGATAGACTGAGGGCCCTGAATCTGCACTCTCTAGAAAGGCGTAGAATTAGGGGATATGATTGAGGTGTACAAATGGAAAACAGGAATAAACAAAGGGATGTAAATAGCGTGCTGAAAATATCCAACCAAGACAGGACTCGCAGCAATGGTTTCAAGTTGGAAAAGTTCAGATTCAGGAAGGATATAGGAAAGCACTGGTTTGGTAATAGAGTTGTGGATGAGTGGAACAAACTCCCGAGTACCGTCATAGATGCTAAGACGTTGTGTAGTTTTAAAAATAGGTTAGATAAATACATGAGTGGGTGTGGATGGGTGTGAGCTTGTACTAGGTCAGATGCAGTGCTCCTTCCTTAAGTGAATGTAACCTGACCTGTACTAATTCCTTAAGTGGAAGTGACCTGACCAGGTGGTCGGCTGGACAATTATATGAGTGGGTGCGGTTGGGTGTGAATTGGTCCTGACTGGTTGTGCTACTAGGTCAGATGCAGTGCTCCTTCCTTAAGTGAATGTAACCTGACCTGGCTGGGTCGGGGCATTGGCAAGCCGTTGGAGATTTGGACCTGCCTGCATGGGCCAGTAGGCCTGCTGCAGTGTTCCTTCTTTCTTGTGTTCTTGTGTGTTCTTGTGTTCTCCACCTGACCCAGCATTCTCCACCTGACCCAGCATTCTCCACCTGACCCAGCATTCTCCACCTGACCCAGCATTCTCCACCTGACCCAGCATTCTCCACCTGACCCAGCATTCTCCACCTGACCCAGCATTCTCCATCTGACCCAGCATTCTCCACCTGACCCAGCATTTCCACCTGACCCAGCATTCTCCACCTGACCCAGCATTCTCCACCTGACCCAGCATTCTCCACCTGACTCAGCATTCTCCACCTGACTCAGCATTCTCCACCTGACTCAGCATTCTCCACCTGACCCAGCATTCTCCACCTGATCCAGCATTCTCCACCTGACCCAGCATTCTCCACCTGACCCAGCATTCTCCACCTGACCCAGCATTCTCCACCTGACCCAGCATTCTCCACCTGACCCAGCATTCTCCACCTGACCCAGCATTCTCCACCTGACCCAGCATTCTCCACCTGACCCAGCATTCTCCACCTGACCCAGCATTCTCCACCTGACCCAGCATTCTCCACCTGACCCAGCATTCTCCACCTGACCCAGCATTCTCCACCTGACCCAGCATTCTCCACCTGACCCAGCATTCTCCACCTGACCCAGCATTTCCACCTGACCCAGCATTCTCCACCTGACCCATCATTCTCCACCTGACCCAGCATTCTCCACCTGACTCAGCATTCTCCACCTGACTCAGCATTCTCCACCTGACTCAGCATTCTCCACCTGACCCAGCATTCTCCACCTGACCAGCATTCTCCACCTGACCCAGCATTCTCCACCTGACCCAGCATTCTCCACCTGACCCAGCATTCTCCACCTGACCCAGCATTCTCCACCTGACCCAGCATTCTCCACCTGACCCAGCATTCTCCACCTGACCCAGCATTCTCCACCTGACCCAGCATTCTCCACCTGACCCAGCATTCTCCACCTGACCCAGCATTCTCCACCTGACCCAGCATTCTCCACCTGACCCAGCATTCTCCACCTGACCCAGCATTCTCCACCTGACTCAGCATTCTCCACCTGACCCAGCATTCTCCACCTGACCCAGCATTCTCCACCTGACTCCATCCTATATATACTCACGTACCTTACACCCAGGTAGATATGTTTGTGACTTGATAAATCCCACTGTGTGGGCGAAACGTTGTCAATGGAAATATAAACGTTGTTTATATTTCCATTGTTTCGGTATTTTATACCATTTATTTCCAATTCCCTACACCTTTCTTTACTTCGTCCCTATATTTCCACCAATTATGTTCTATCTCTCCTCCTGTATTCCCAGTTTTCCCATACTTAGAGTATGCTGCAACCCACGAAAAGTATTTGTTACCCACAGTACTGCTACACCTTATCTACCGGACCAGTACACAACACTAACCCCCCATTCCCCACACCTCGTTTACCGACCCAGTACTCACATCGATGTCCCAGGCCTTCTTGACGACGGCTGGGATCTTAACGAGGATGGCGCGGGCCACGAAGAGGGTCGCGATCCTGGCGACACAAATACCGCAGCATCAGCCACAACAATTTTTTTTTTACCTTTACTATAAATATAGAACTAGAAAAAAAATTATGGCACTTGTAAATAGTGCATCTTACTTCCTGAGGATCAAGCAATTTATCTTGTATTCTTGAGACCTACTGCGAAGCTGTACTGTCTTGAGGCAGTCAGACTAGGCTTCTTCATCTAGTTATTTCTAGTGTAATCTGAAACCAACTGATCCTAGCTTCTCATTTTTTCTTTGTTGTTTTAACATAATATTCACCTCAGTTTATTTTTGAGCCTAAGGTGCTGAGAAAAAAAAATTTAAGAAATAGATTAAAAATAGATCCTTTACTGACAACTTGGTCAATAAAGGATCTGATGACACTGAATTTGTCTCTGTAATTTTATCTCTGGTATAATACCACCTCACGGAACGAGTGTAAGTCGAACCCAGGACAAGCCAGTTTTAAAACTAGCAAACCAGCACATAAACCACAGTGAATAATGTGCTGGTTTACTAGTAAACCATTAACCACTGTAGTATACCAGATTAACAGGATTCGTCCAATCGAGTTAATTTCTATACAAGAGAAAATGCAGCACGAGCCCCACTGTGACCAGTTTTAAATATCAGGTGTTAAGTATGTGTTGTCTTACCTCCGGAGGTAAACACCCGTAGTTAAGCATTTGATCCTCTACCAGTGTTACACCCCCTCTGCTCTAACACAGTTAAGGTTTCCAACCCTTTTAAAACCCAAAGATATTCTCTTCTCACCACAGCCCTAGCTGGCTGATGACCGGACGGAGGATCAAGCCTCCACTGCTCCTGCGCTGGATAACCCACATGGGTTTTGTGCTTCTTATAAAGAAATTAATTCGCTTAAAAAAACAAAAGAAACATATTCGTTTATGTACACCCCTGATCACCCATTCTAAACTTACATACGATAGATGGCGGAAGTTTCGACGTTCCAGGGCGATTTGAGTCGTTTACTGACGTAAATGACATTTTAGCTACAAAATGAACGTAAATAACGCAGCTGATGATATCGTGTAGAAACATACACTTTATAGTATTCTAAATCAAGCTGCTCTCTAAACTGCATTTTTAAGAGAAAATTGATCAAAATCTTAACCGCTCTGAAATATGCAAGTAGTTGTATTTGATACAGGAAGGTTTTTGTAAAAGATTAAAACAAAAGAAGACTACTTATAAAAGGATTACACATTCATGCATCTCTCTCTCACTCTCACTCTCTCTCTCTCACTCTCTCTCTCTCTCTCTCTCTCTACCTGAGTAACACAGGCACATGGTATCCTCTGAGACCCACTACGTTGAGGTTGAGGACGATGACTGAGAGAGCGATGTTGAGAGCGATCATGGAGATACAGGTGCCGTAGTACACACCTGGGGGAGAGGAGACACACTTTACACCTCTGTTACACCTGGGGGAGAGGAGACACACTTTACACCTCTGTTACACCTGGGGGAGAGGAGACACACTTTACACCTCTGTTACACCTGGGGGAGAGGAGACACACTTTACACCTCTGTTACACCTGGGGGAGAGGAGACATACTTTACACCTCTGTTACACCTGGGGGAGAGGAGACACACTTTACACCTCTGTTACACCTGGGGAGAGGAGACACACTTTACACCTCTGTTACACCTGGGGAGAGGAGACACACTTTACACCTCTGTTGCACCTGGGGAGAGGAGACATACTTTACACCTCTGTTACACCTGGGGGAGAGGAGACACACTTTACACCTCTGTTACACCTGGGGAGAGGAGACACACTTTACAATTCTGTTACACCCGGGGGAGAGGAGACACACTTTACACCTCTGTTACACCTGGGAGAGGACACACTTTACACTTGTGTTACACCTAGGGAGGAGACACTTTACACCTGTGTTACACCTGGGGGAGAGGAAACACACTTTACACCTGTGTTACACCTGGGGAGGAGGCACTTTACACCCGAGGGAAAGGAGACATACTTTACACCTGTGTTACACCTGGGGAAAAGAGACACTTTACACCTGGGGAAAAGAGACACTTTACACCTGAGGGACAGGAGACACATTACACCTGGGAAGAGACACATTACACCTAAGGAAGAAGATACATTACACCTGGGGAGAGTAGACACATTACACCTGGGGAGAGGAGACACTTTACACCTGGGGAGAGGAGACACTTTACACCTGGGGAGAGGAGACACTTTACACCTGGGGAGAGAAGACACTTTACACCTGGGGAGAGGAGACACTTTACACCTGGGGAGAGGAGACACATTACACCTGGGGAACAAGAGACATATGTTATGCAAGTTTCTGCACTGTTGTATACTAATGTATTGTGGACAAGTGAGCCATAATTTTATAATGTTGTCAGTTTGTGGGGACTTTTATGGAGTCAAGTCACAGCGAGACTGTGGTGGACAGTGTGGTCTCTGAACGTGGGTGAGGTGTCATGCGGTCACAGTGGGACTATGGTGGACAGCGTGGTCTCTGTGAACGTGGGTGAGGTGTCATGCGGTCACAGTGGGACTATGGTGGACAGCGTGGTCTCTGTGAACGTGGGTGAGGTGTCATGCGGTCACAGTGTGACTGTGGTGGACAGTGTGGTCTCTGTGAACGTGGGTGAGGCGTCATGCGGTCACAGTGTGACTATGGTGTACAGTGTGGTCTCTGTGAACGTGGGTGAGGTGTCATGCGGTCACAGTGTGACTATTGTGTACAGTGTGGTCTCTGTGAACGTTGGTGAGGTGTCATGCGGTCACAGTGTGACTGTGGTGTACAGTGTGGTCTCTGTGAACGTGGGTGAGGCGTCATGCGGTCACAGTGTGACTATGGTGTACAGCGTGGTCTCTGTGAACGTGGGTGAGGCGTCATGCGGTCACAGTGTGACTATGGTGTACAGCGTGGTCTCTGTGAACGTGGTTGAGGCGTCATGCGGTCACAGTGTGACTATGGTGGACAGCGTGGTCTCTGTGAACGTGGGTGAGGTGTCATGCGGTCACAGTGTGACTATGGTGGACAGTGTGGTCTCTGTGAACGTGGGTGAGGTGTCATGCGGTCACAGTGTGACTATGGTGGACAGTGTTATCTCTGTGAACGTGGGTGAGGTGTCATGCAGTCACAGTGTGACTATGGTGGACAGTGTTATCTCTGTGAACGTGGGTGAGGTGTCATGCAGTCACAGTGTGACTATGGTGGACAGTGTGGTCTCTGTGAACGTGGGTGAGGTGTCATGCGGTCACAGTGTGACTGTGGTGGACAGTGTGGTCTCTGTGAACGTGGGTGAGGCGTCATGCGGTCACAGTGTGACTATGGTGTACAGTGTGGTCTCTGTGAACGTGGGTGAGGTGTCATGCGGTCACAGTGTGACTATGGTGTACAGTGTGGTCTCTGTGAACGTGGGTGAGGTGTCATGCGGTCACAGTGTGACTGTGGTGTACAGTGTGGTCTCTGTGAACGTGGGTGAGGCGTCATGCGGTCACAGTGTGACTATGGTGTACAGCGTGGTCTCTGTGAACGTGGGTGAGGAGTCATGCGGTCACAGTGTGACTATGGTGACAGGCGTGGTCTCGGAACGTGGTGAGGCTCATGCGGTCACAGTGTGACTATGGTGTACAGTGGTCGTGGTCTCTGTGAACGTGGGTGAGGCGTCATGCGGTCACAGTGTGACTATGGTGTACAGCGTGGTCGTGGTCTCTGTGAACGTGGGTGAGGCGTCATGCGGTCACAGTGTGACTATGGTGTACAGCGTGGTCTCTGTGAACGTGGTTGAGGCGTCATGCGGTCACAGTGTGACTATGGTGGACAGCGTGGTCTCTGTGAACGTGGGTGAGGCGTCATGCGGTCACAGTGTGATTATGGTGGACAGCGTGGTCTCTGTGAACGTGGGTGAGGCGTCATGCGGTCACAGTGTGACTATGGTGTACAGTGTGGTCTCTGTGAACGTGGGTGAGGCGTCATGCAGTCACAGTGTGACTATGGTGTACAGCGTGGTCGTGGTCTCTGTGAACGTGGGTGAGGCGTCATGCGGTCACAGTGTGACTATGGTGTACAGCGTGGTCGTGGTCTCTGTGAACGTGGGTGAGGTGTCATGCGGTCACAGGGTGGAGGAGCATCATGCTCACCAGCTAAGTATCCTGCACCATTTTGTTAGTAGGCTCAGGCCGTAGGCTATATTTGAGTTCATCCTTATGCTCACCTGGCCCCTAGCATGGGCCTGTCCCTCACAGTTGAGTGGGGGGCGGTGTATTAGGTAAGACTGGGAAATTAGAGTATTTACAAAGAGGCTAGGAGAATGGGGTTAATTAATAGCGCCGGGTTTATTTATTTCCTTTTTCTTTTCTTATTTTGATTCATTACAGAAGTCATGGGATCTTGCTTAGTTCCTCAGCATAATGAAAAAAAATCATATAAATAGCAGATATTATCAATGTCAGTAGTGTTATGCTTGTTCATGAGTTTTTTAAGTGCACTTCCAGTTGTAAGGCTTCGTGGGGAGTCGTTGTTTACACAGAGCACGACGCTGTTCATGTGTGAATGTATGATAGGTGGCACCACCACTCACATCCACTAGCATTACACGCATCACTATAACTGTCATCACCAACACCACTGCCATCATTGTGTTCATTACATTTATCAGCCGATATATGCCCCTAGTTTAGTTAGTTTAATATCTTTATTATGCACCCCATACCCATCCTGTGGGCGGTAGTCAAAAGATTACAGAGGTACATAATTGGTCCATTGACTGGACTCCAAAGTTTTGATAGCTGAACAAGTTACAGCGGTAATGAACTAGATCTGGTCACAATTATGAAAAGCTACAAAGGTAATGAGCTCCAGGTAGAGCTGGTCACTCTCATGACAAGTTACAAAGGTAATGAACTAGAGCTGGTCACAATCATGACAAGTTACAAAGGTAATGAGCTCCAGGTAGAGCTGGTTACAATCATGCCAAGTTACAAAGGTAATGAATCATAATCACTTCATATATAGTTACAATCATGAACAAATTACACATACACACACATATATACATACACACACACACACACGCACATACAACAGGCCCAGTTTTCAATCGACATGGGCATAGGACAAAATGGTAATTAATACACATACATACACATACACACACACACACGTGGCAATGCTTTATTTACAGTGAGCAAAGTCAGGGTATTTTTCCAGAATGGTCTGTAATATACCACTGTGGATAAAATACTTTGACATATCTTGAACATTTCTGAGTGAGTTGTCTCTGAATTCATTAATTTTATCGCATTCCAGTACATAATGACGCAGGGTGTGACAATAATCCAACTGACAAAGTTTACATTTTGTTTGGTCTACATCTGGTGGTGATGATTTAACCTGCCAAAGATACTTGTAGCCCAGCCGGAGGCGGGCGGTAGTGACATCCAAGAGTCTGCTTATTTTGTTGCATGCACCATAGACATGTGGCTCCTCCTGCATGATAGAATGATGATAGATGGACTGACTGGTGTCAATCTCCCTGAGTCTTAAGTCAATAAAATTCAGTTGAAGTTCTTTTCGTATTATTGTTCTCAAACTGCTAACTGACAAGCCAAGATTGTAATCTACCCCCTCTTTGAAAGCATAAAACTTAGCCAATTTATCAGTTCTATCATGCATCTGAAGACCAATGTGAGATGGAATCCACAGCATGTGCACTCTGACTCTACTATCATGCCCCTAGACAAGGCTTTTAACCCCACCTAGGAGACACATTACACCCGGGGGAGAGGAGACACATTACACCTGGGGGAGAGGAGACACATTACACCTGGGGGAGAGGAGACACATTACACCTGGGGAGAGGAGACACATTACACCTGGGGGAGAGGAGACACATTTTGCACCTAACTTGCATAGTTTCACTCGTGTTGAGAGAGATAGTAGACGCTTCCCGTCAGTACCTGTGTAGACAGAAACAATCAGTAGACACATGCTGTTAGTACCTGTGTTGAGGGAAGCAGTACAGTCTTACCGTCAGTACCAACACTGAGTGAAACGTTACACACCTGTCGTCAGTACCAACACTGAGTGAAACGTTACAATCCTGTCGTCAGTACCAACACTGAGTGAAACGTTACACACCTGTCGTCAGTGCCAACACTGAGTGAAACGTTACACACCTGTCGTCAGTACCAACACTGAGTGAAACGTTACACACCTGTCGTCAGTACCAACACTGAGTGAAATGTTACACACCTGTCGTCAGTACCAACACTGAGTGAAACGTACACACCTGTCGTCAGTACCAACATTGAGTGAAACGTTACACACCTGTCGTCAGTACCAACAGTGAGTGAAACGTTACACACCTGTCGTCAGTACCAACAGTGAGTGAAACGTTACACACCTGTCGTCAGTACCAACATTGAGTGAAACGTTACACACCTGTCGTCATTACCAACACTGAGTGAAACGTTACACACCTGTCGTCAGTACCAACACTGAGTGAAACGTTACACACCTGTCGGCAGTACCAACATTGAGTGAAACGTTGCACACCTGTCGTCAGTACCAACATTGAGTGAAACGTTACACACCTGTCGTCAGTACCAACACTGAGTGAAACGTTACACACCTGTCGTCAGTACCAACACTGAGTGAAACGTTACACACCTGTCGTCAGTACCAACACTGAGTGAAACGTTACACACCTGTCGTCAGTACCAACACTGAGTGAAACGTTACACACCTGTCGTCAGTACCAACACTGAGTGAAACGTTACACACCTGTCGTCAGTACCAACACTGAGTGAAATGTTACACACCTGTCGTCAGTACCAACACTGAGTGAAACGTTACACACCTGTCGTCAGTACCAACACTGAGTGAAACGTTACACACCTGTCGTCAGTACCAACACTGAGTGAAACGTTACACACCTGTCGTCAGTACCAACAGAGTGAAACGTTACACACCTGTCGTCAGTACCAACACTGAGTGAAACGTTACACACCTGTCGTCAGTACCAACACTGAGTGAAACGTTACACACCTGTCGTCAGTACCAACACTGAGTGAAACGTTACACACCTGTCGTCAGTACCAACACTGAGTGAAACGTTACACACCTGTCGTCAGTACCAACACTGAGTGAAACGTTACACACCTGTCGTCAGTACCAACACTGAGTGAAACGTTACACACCTGTCGTCAGTACCAACACTGAGTGAAACGTTACACACCTGTCGTCAGTACCAACACTGAGTGAAACGTTACACACCTGTCGTCAGTACCAACACTGAGTGAAACGTTACACACCTGTCGTCAGTACCAACACTACAAAGAAGCAGTGGTAACTCCATCACGTCAACGCTCACCTGCTAAGGGAAGCTTCTCGGTGGGTGGGAGCTTCTCCGTCATGGCCATGAGGAAGACCATCATAGCCAACATGGAGTTGGTACCCAGGCCGATCTTCTCGCCAGACTCAGAGGGCAGCGAGAAGACCATCAAGGCTGCGGGAATAGGACAAGAGTCATCCCCACCAGACACACTCTCCCCGTTGCTCAAGGTGATCGTGATCCCAGGAAGCTGGAGCTGCTCTCCTCTTCCTCGGATCAGAGCTGATGACCTCCCATTCTCCAGAAGCTGGATGACTCCCATGCGGGTTTAGCGTTTCCAGGTGAATATATTATTATTATTATTATATTAATACACATCATATCGGAGAAAAGGACAAAGAGAGAGAGAGAGAGAGAGAGAGAGAGAGAGAGAGAGAGAGAGAGAGAGAGCATATTGAAGTTAAATGGTTGGTTTTGAGAAAGACCTGCCTAGTATGGGCCAGTAGGTGTGCTGCTATGATCTTCCATTGTTATGTTCTTATGAGAGGGAGAACATTGAGGCAGGGTTACAACTCTTATCTTCTTCTATGAGCTTGTTAAATGCCAGCAACAAATCTAGCCCGTGAGGGTTGTTGGGGGGAGAGTGAGTGGATGCTCGACCCTCCGTCAACTGGGAGAGAGACACGCTCCCTGACAGTCTCTGGAAATTTTAGACAACCTGTCGGTCCATTCTCGACCAGTACTGGTGCAGGTCGCACCGTAACCTTTGTCTTGAAATTGCCTCTAAATTACGAGTTAGTTGTGAAGTGATCTGGTTGAGTGAGTAATGTGAGTAGTGATGAGGTAAATGATGGAGTTACACTCACCACAAAAGTTGATGAGTATACCAGGCATGATGAAGAAGAAGAGGGAGTAGACGGTCCTCCTCTGCACCTGAAGATAGTAGCTGATAGCTGTAGGAAGAACATTCTATGTTGTATTAATACAATACAACCCAGTGAAGATAAATACTACCGTCCACACGATGGATATGGGGTGCACAATAAACTAGCCACTACCGTCCACAAGATGGATATGGGGTGCACAATAAACTAGCCACTACCGTCCACAGGATGGATATGGGGAGCACAATAAACTAGCCACTACCGTCCACACGATGGATATGGGGTGCACAATAAACTAGCCACTACCGTCCACAGGATGGATATGGGGTGCACAATAAACTAGCCACTACCGTCCACACGATGGATATGGGGTGCACAATAAACTAGCCACTACCGTCCACAGGATGGATATGGGGTGCACAATAAACTAGCCACTACCGTCCACACGATGGATATGGGTTGCACAATAAACTAGCCACTACCATCCACAGAATGGATATGGGGTGCACAATAAACTAGCCACTACCGTCCACAGGATGGATATGGGGTGCACAATAAAATAGCCACCACCATCCACAGGATGGATATGGGGTGCACAATAAAATAGCCACTACCGTCCACAGGATAGATATGGGGTGCACAATAAACTAGCCACTACCGTCCACAGGATGGATATGGGTGCACAATAAACTAGCCACTACCGTCCACAGGATGGATATGGGGTGCACAATAAACTAGCCACTACCGTCCACAGGATGGATATGGGGTGCACAATAAACTAGCCACTACCGTCCACAGGATTGATATGTTGTGCACAATAAACTAGCCACTACCGTCCACAGGATGGATATGGGGTGCACAATAAACTAGCCTCTACCGTCCACAGGATGGATATGGGGTGCACAATAAACTAGCCACTACCGTCCACAGGATGGATATGGGGTGGACAATAAACTAGCCACTACCACCTACAGGATGGATATGGGGTGCACAATAAACTAGCCACTACCGTCCACAGGATGGATATGGGGTGCACAATAAACTAGCCCCTACCACCTACAGGATGGATATGGGGTGCACAATAAACTAGCCACTACCGTCCACAGGATGGATATGGGGTGCACAATAAACTAGCCACTACCGTCCACAGGATGGATATGGGGTGCACAATAAACAAGCCACTACCGTCATCAGGATGGATATGGGGTGCACAATAAACTAGCCACTACCGTCCATAGGATGGATATGGGGTGGACAATAAACTAGCCACTACCACCTACAGGATGGATATGGGTGCACAATAAACTAGCCACTACCGTCCACAGGATGGATATGGGGTGCACAATAAACTAGCCCCTACCACCTACAGGATGGATATGGGGTGCACAATAAACTAGCCACTACCGTCCACAGGATGGATATGGGGTGCACAATAAACTAGCCCCTACCACCTACAGGATGGATATGGGGTGCACAATAAAATAGCCACTACCGTCCACAGGATGGATATGGGGTGCACAATAAACTAGCCACTACCGTCCACAGGATGGATATGGGGTGAACAATAAACTAGCCACTACCACCTACAGGATGGATATGGGGTGCACAATAAACTAGCCACTACCGTCCACAGGATGGATATGGGGTGCACAATAAACTAGCCACTACCGTCCACAGGATGGATATGGGGTGCACAATAAACTAGCCACTACCGTCCACAGGATGGATATGGGGTGCACAATAAACTAGCCCCTACCACCTACAGGATGGATATGGGGTGCACAATAAAATAGCCACTACCGTCCACAGGATGGATATGGGGTGCACAATAAACTAGCCACTACCGTCCATAGGATGGATATGGTGTGCACAATAAACTAGCCACTACCGTCCACAGGATGGATATGGGGTGCACAATAAACTAGCCACTACCGTCCTCAGGATGGATATGGGGTGCACAATAAACTAGCCACTACCGTCCTCAGGATGGATATGGGGTGCACAATAAACTAGCCACTACCGTCCTCAGGATGGATATGGGGTGCACAATAAACTAGCCACTACCGTCCTCAGGATGGATATGGGTTGCACAATAAACTAGCCACTACTGTCCTCAGGATGTATATTATTTTAATTCCAGTCTTTGCCTAGGGTGTGACTTACACAGCTGTCTAACATGTAAGAACCGACTAACTGCTCATTGAAGCAGCGACCTGGCGACTGTCAGCGATCTACCACTTGTTTATCAAATGAAGAAAGCAACTACGTATAGATATGTCAATGTTTTAATAATCTAAGCACCTTGTTAAGTATATAAATTGTTTACAAAGTACGTATATGGCTGAGTTCTTCTCCAGAAATATAATACAGGAAGCTCTCTTATAAAGCTTTTCTATATGTTAGTTAGTTTAGTTTAATATCTTTATTATGCACTCAATACCCATCCTGTGGGCGGTTGTCAAGATTACAGAGGTACATACTAATTGGTCCGGGGACTGGACTCCAAAGTTTTGATAGCTGAACAAGTTACAGCGGTAATGAACTAGAGCTGGTCACAATCATGACAAGTTACAAAGGTAATGAACTAGAGCTGGTCACACTCATGACAAGTTACAAAGGTAATGAACTAGAGCTGGTCACAATCATGACAGTTACAAAGGTAATGAATCATAAACACGTCCATACATGGTTACTATATGGAGAGAATTTTCCAAATCCAAAATCCAAAATTGAATAACACCTACTATGAAGACCTTTTCAAGTGGTATTAAATTTTGGTTGCATTTTTTTCAATCGCACTTACAAAAAAAAAAAAAAAAAATCGCGCTATATAAAGAAGCTTGAAAGGAGGATTCTCTCAGCTCGGAGGTGAGAGTAACACTCACTGGAGATGGGTGTGGGGCAGCAAGGGTTGATTACGTCGTCCAGTTCTGAATAGAAGTTTTCCAGGAAGAACTCTGGGTTTTGTCTGAACTTGGAGAGGTCGGCAGGTCCCTGTACAAGTCTGATCTGAGGTGAAAACAATGCTGATCACTGAGAAAATACATGTGGTTAAATATTACAGTAGTTATGCTTCGAGTTTCACTATATTAATGAAAACGATTTTTATAAATTTTATGAGAAACTTCGTTAATTTTGTACATGTATAAATCTCCCGACTTACAAGAAAATGCCTTAGAGCTTTAGAAGAAAATGCCTTAGAGCTTATGCAGAATCATTATATACATTTGATCTATAGTGTTGTCGTAGGTCCACGAAGCGAAGGTGAGTCTAGGTCTGCTGTTAGAAGGGTCCACAAGGACTCCAGTGAAAATTTAAGGACCCCAATGGAAATTCAAGGACCCCCAATGGAAATAAGTCACTTTGACATTTTATAGATTATCTTAGATAATCTACACATATGCTGCTATGTATGATAATTTATGTAATTGTATTTATGCGTACGTGTACCTGAATAAACTTACTTAACCTTAGTGTTGTCGTAGGTCCACGAAGCAAAGGTGAGTCTACAGGTCTGCTGTTATATGGGATACCACTAACCCTAATATTGAACACTATGTGCTGAATTGTCCCCTTATTGAGGAATATAGAGATAGACAGTATAATAACCTATGTGACATGTCAAGATATCTTATTAGTGAAGGTAGGATACCACTTATAATAATGTCTTTATTTACTACAAGTACATGTACATGATATACAGGCCTAGCTGACATCAGTGAATATACTATATAGAAAGTCCTTGTTATGCTGAGCATTTCGGGCAGATTAGGTCAGTGTCCTAGGATGCGACTCACCAGTCGACTACCAGGTACCCATTTTACTGATGGGAACATAGACAACAGGTGTAAAACACGGCCAATGTTCTGCCTGGCTGGGAATCGACAGCCCTCGCCGTGAAGCAGAGCTTAGCCCAGACCACAGAGCCCATTACTACAAATTTCTAAATTTGCTGTAACAATAAATGAACTGTAGATATAAATCCAAATTAATTTCCATGAACGTGCCTATCTGTGCTCATGATAATGCGAGCACAGATGGGCATGTTTGTGGAGCAACTTGCAATGTGAACAGACTGACTGATGTTGTAGTGGCCAGGCTTAGGCTTGGCTACAAGTACTTCTGACAGTTTGGGAGATACAGATGATGATCAAACTACATGTAAATTATGTGATCAGGCATATGGTCACTGTCTTGAACACTATGTGCTTAATTGTGCACTTATTGAGGAATATAGAGATAGGCAGTATAATAACCTATGTGACATGTCAAGATATCTTATTCATGACATAAGATACCAATTGTACTACCTGGAGTCTACCTGGAGAGAATTCCAGGGGTCAACGCCCCCGCGGCCCGGTCCGTGACCAGGCCTCTTGTTGGACCAGAGCCTGATCAACCAGGCTGTTACTGCTGGCCGCACGCAGTCCAACGTACGAACCACAGCCCGGCTGATCAGGTACCGACTTGAGGTGCCTGTCCAGTGCCTGCTTGAAGACAGCCAGGGGCTTGTTGGTAATCCCCCTGATGTATGCTGGGAGGCAGTTGAACAATCTTGGGCCCCTCACACTTATTGTGTTGTCCCTCAACGTGCTAGTGGCACCCCTGCTCTTCATTGGGGGAATGTTACATCGCCTGCCGAGTCTTTTGCTTTCGTAGGGAGTGATTTTTGTGTGCAAGTTTGGTACTAAGCCCTCGAGAATTTTCCATGTGTATATAATAATGTATCTCTCCCGCCTGCGTTCTAGAGAGTACAGGTTTAGGAACTTCAAGCGTTCCCAGTAGTTGAGGTAGTTTATCGCACTTAGCAACTAAGCAAATTTCCTAAATTTGCTTGTAACAGATAATTGAAATGTAGATATAAACCCAAATGTACAATTGTTAACCCCTTTGGGGCCTAGTGCCTAGGCCTTTTGTGTATCCATATGCTCTTGCGCTACCGTCCACAGGATG
The DNA here is from genome assembly GCA_009830355.1 of Cherax destructor. Taxonomy (NCBI): domain Eukaryota; kingdom Metazoa; phylum Arthropoda; class Malacostraca; order Decapoda; family Parastacidae; genus Cherax; species Cherax destructor. The sequence goes on from WNWK01000630.1 coordinate 319,672, forward strand.
GATATGGGGTGCACAATAAACTAGCCACTTCGGTGGCAAAATCTAAATCCTAATATTGTAAAAAAAAAATGGTTATAACTATGACCATAATTTTTAAAGGGGTGGACCGGTAAGCCAGCGGAAGGCCTCGGTCAGATGACCAAAAGCTCCAACGGCGGGTCATCATCTGACTAAAACCCGCGTCAGGAAGGACTTGTCCTCTTTCCTGACGAACCTTACCTTAGTATTGTCGTAGGTCCACGAGGCAAAGGTGAGTCTGCAGGTCTGCTGGTCGAAGGGGTACCACTGAACATCCATCAAACACACGGTGGTGAGGATGGCGTGGCTCAGTAGTTCTACCTCACCCTGGTACGTGATGATGACATTTGTGTTGAGCACGCTGGCCTCGTAGTTGCTGTCAGCCCTGCTCAACCATGTAGTGGTGGGGAAGAGGTTAAGGTAGACGTAGTTGTGAGGGAGGTGGTGGAGAAGTAGGGAGAAGTGAGGTAAGAAGAGGAGAGAGAAGTAAGGGAAGAGGTGAAGAGAAAAGGTAGAGCTAAAGAGGGAGAGGTTAGGGAGGTAGAAGGGAGAAAAAGAATGGTTAGGGAAGGAAAGGTGAAGAAGAGATGGAGGCGAGGAAAGTAAACGTGAGGTAACGGCTTCATTTAATTTTTTTAAGTAGGCAGTGTGGCTTGAAGTAGTGAAGAGTAGGGAGAGAGCCTTCTGCTTCACTATTGTAAGGTGTTGGGAGCAGTAAGATAATTAAATACTATATGTGTTATGGTCATTCATTTACGGCTGTTGTGTCTATAGCTGTGTGTTGTTGTTGTTGCTGTTGTCAACTTGGCGGGGGAGAGAGTACATTTTGTTATCGTTACTCTGTCATTCATTACCCTACTACCATAACAACTATCCTACCCTCATTTATCAAGACAGAAATAAGCCTAACTAGACTCTTATTAAGCCTCAACAGACAGCATTAATGAAGACCAATAAATCACCTAATATCTGGCTTTCCCATTTACGTTCTCTTCAACCACAACAATCTTCAACCACAACAATCTTCAACCACAACAATCTTCATCCACAACAATCTTCAACCACAACAATCTTCAACAACAACAATCTTCAACCACAACAATCTTCAACCACAACAATCTTCAACCACAACAATCTTCACCCAGCCTTATTAGTCACTGTGTTGTGTGATAACCAGGGTGAATAACGATTACCCCTTACACCCTAACTATCCCTAGAAGGGTGCTTTCTTGTAAGTCTCCCTTCAAGTTAAGGTATAAAAGCACTGACCCCTTGAAAGACTTGATCATAATATTACTAGGGAAATACTTAATAATAAGATAATAACGGTTCAAAGTAAACAAACTCTACTCGGACATTTAGTGAAAAATATATAATTACACTAATAATAATTATAAACTCTTATCCCGGGGCACAACCCAGGGAGATTAATGGAGACTGAATTTACAGGAAAATGATAGGGTAAATGAGTACGAGGCAGACTGAAATATTACTTGCAGAATAAAATATAATCCAGCCTCCACAAAGAGCTCACACCTCCAGCTCCACATGGAGGTTCCACCAGATACAGCAGCCCGACCTTTCAGCTTGCTTGGCACCCTACAAATCCTCTTAGTAACTTTTCCTGAACTTATAAAGGCCTCTACAAAACCCAAAACTTCCAGTAAAGGAAGATCGTTGCTAAAGTAAACTGGAAATGTTCTCGTACAGAGACGGAGGGATGAGCACTTCTGGTAACTACCGTATAGCCACAAGATGATGGATACAGTCTCCACTATCTCACATCATCCCACAATTGTCATTCTACCAAGCCTTCCCTTCAGAGAGAAGATGGCTTGATGCCGGTGAAGTGCTCTTAATTCAATAAATTAAAGCTACATTTTGCCCCTTTCATCAAACCTGGTTTCCTGCCTTACCTCAGGCGCTTTCTGATCACTACAGACTTAATTAATAGTACTAAAGATGTACTTCTCCCGCATCCTAATACTTATGTATTCTCCCTGGTACCTACTTATTCCCCTCTGGTACCTACGCATTCTCGTTGGTACCTACATAATCTGCCAGGTACTTACGTATTCACCAAGATGACGTCGGGAAACCAGATATTCCTGTAGGGTATTCTGAGGCTGGTGGTGCCGTTGAAGTCATCGGGGTTCCACTTCAGGTTGTAGTCCTTCCACTTCATAATCATCTCAGTGTTGGTCTTCATCTGCTGCAGCTTGGTGTCCTGGTGAGTGCGGTGTCACAGTAAAAGCACAATGTATGGGAGACAAACTTCAAGCCTGGATAAGTAACAGACTCACAGACAGGAGAAAGAGAGTGGTACTCAACAGACAGGTGTCTGAGAGGCTAGACGTAAACAATGAAGTTGACAAAGAATTTAGTTTTTGGTTCAATCTTCACAATGAACATGAATGATCTCGAGATAAATCTAACATCTAAGATAGTAAAATTGGAGAAAAGTGCATACAAAGCACATTTTTTTCAGTCTTCGGGTTTCCACTACGGTCGGGAACGTGGAAGTTAAGTTTTAACTTTGACAAGTTCAAGGTAATGCACTTTATATAGAATAGTCCTAAACATGAATGCAAAATGTTTGGCAACAAACTAATCGAAACAAGAGAAGAAAACGACCTTAGGGTAATCATCAACAACGACCTCAAAAGTAACAGATAATGCCAAAACACCACATACCATATTGACTTTATAATGCACTTGTTAGACAACATCTTACAAATGCTGTCCAGTTTTGGTCTGCAAATTTTATAGAAGACGAAGATATAATGGAGAGTGTACCGTGATCAACAAGTTTGTATCATTACTAAGAAATAAACAATATGCAGAAATATTCAAAGGAAACAGAGACTACGAGATCTCATTCAAACCTTTAAGATACTGAATGGCTTCGACATTCTCAAAGAACTGGCTGGACACGCACTTAGCAAATACAAGATTAAACTAGATACTGAAATCAACGGATTCCTTATCGTCTGTTTAGCAACTCTATTACGAAAATCAATTAATAATCAGTCAACCAAGTGAACAATTTTAGTAGTGATTAAAGTAGGTGGTTGCGTTAGCCATGACAAAACTGGTGGTTGCGTTATCCATGACAAAACTGGTGGTTGCGTTAGCCATGACAAAACTGGTGGTTGCCACAAATAGAACCACTGGAACACACAGTTGTATGTGTGTCAGTGAAGTAATGCGAGTAGTTACAATAGAAACAGTACTAATAAAGTAGATGTAGTTGTAGCCCATGCCTTCCATCCACTTCAACTTCTGTAAATTACACTTTATTTCCTAGATATGATATGGTGTATGTTTCACCCTATTTTCATGCTGAAAGTGGGCGAAAGAAGTGGAGGGTGGTGGCAGAGCCTTTTGCTTTGTTATCTTTGCCTCACACAATCAGGTATTATTTGCTAGTTCTTAATCTAGACAAAAGCAGACAGTTCTCAGCAGATAGCTTCGTGCAGACTTCCAAGTCCTCTATTGGTTTGTCTATGTACACAAACACATTCTCTCTCTCTTACTCACCACATACAGAATGTTGTAGATGGAGAGTTCGAAGAAGACTGAAGTAATGTCTCCCTGGTGCTCGATGGGTCTGATGTGTTTGTTATACTTCGCAAACAGAGTCTCGAAGAGGATCTGTTCGGCAGACTTGCGGCCGGGGTCACGCTGCTCCCCGGCACTGCTCTGGCTCTTGATGATGGGCGACGCTGCAACAACACATGGACATCAAGATCAATAAAATGCCAACGATAAAAAAAATACCAGTGTCAAGATATTAATGTCAGTAAGACTATATATACCAGAAAATTAGGTGGCTTTAGATATTTCTTGATATATTCTGTATAATGGAATGGAAGAGATGGGGATGAGATTTACCTCCAGCATATTAAAGAACTGTACATGACCTTGAAGGCGCCCACCTGTTGGCTAGCTAAATGGTACAGATATGTGGACGATGGTCAATGCTTAATTAATGTCCAACAATCAAGATACGTATAAACCATTTCCTACCTGAATTAAATAATGTACCTCCATCCATAAAGTTTAGTGTCGAGTTTGAACGAAATAACTTATTACGTTCTTTAGATGTTTTGATTATTAAAGGGAACCATGAATTTAAATTCATGATATACAGAAAACAACAAATAACTGCATATATGTTCGCTATTCTTCTTCACTTCATGACTGAGGTAAACTTATTGTATTTTCATCCATGTTTTTGAGAGCTTTAAGTATTTGCAGCCCAAAGTTCATAGACGAGGAAATTTTGAAGATTTATGAAATAGCGAATGATTTAAAATGCCCAAAAACTTAAATGACAAATCTTTTAAAATTGCCAGAAGTACGTTTTTACAATTCACAGAAGAAGAAACAATTATATTCATCCAAGAATATGTTGGTTCTCCCTTACCACAAAACTTCCTTGATATACCTTATCTATTTAAGAATTTTAAAATCAAAGTTGAATTTAAAAATCTTGATACAGTAAAAAAATATTTCATTAAGAATCCCCCCCCCCACGAAAAAAAAAATGTTGATGGCTGAGTCTATAAAATTCCCTTTAAAAAAAATTCAATAAAGTTCATGACAGCCAAACTGGAAATTTTTTTGAAGATTACAACAAAATCAATATAGAATTAGAAATGGACAAGAGGTTAATGCTCTGTTTATTTATGTTTCATATTTTGACCATTCAATTGATTTTCAAAAGGCCGAGAAAGTTGTATCAAGCAGGTCCATGGTCGAGCAAAATATAATTGAATCAAATTTCATAAAATATAGAACTGATTTCAATGTGAATACAAGTTCAGGGTTAGATAAATTAGATTAATTTACAATGAACCGAATTTGTGAGGAATTAAGCTGTGCCTGACTCGTCATTCATAAAATTTTACATGACACTTGACCTGACTAAACCTTCACTACACTCCCAGGCTCAGAGAGTTGGGTTATGTCAGGTCATATCTCAGCCTTATAAGACTTCTCTCTCTCTCTCTCTCTCTCTCTTCTCTCTCTATGTATTATATATATATATATATATATATATATATATATATATATATATATATATATATATATATATATATATATATATATATATATAAACACATCGGCTGTTTCCACCAAGGCAGGGTGGCCCGAAAAAAAAAACTTTCATCATCATTCACTCCATCACTGTCTTACCAGAAGCGTGCTTACACTACAGTTATAAAACTGCAACATTAACACCCCCATCCCCTTCAGAGTGCAGACACTGTACTTCCCATCTCCAGGACTCAAGTCCGGCCTGCCGGTTTCCCTGAAACCCTTCATAAATGTTACTTTGCTCACACTCCAACAGCACGTCAAGTATTAAAAACCATTTGTCTCCATTCACTCCTATCAAATACGCTCACACATGCTTGCTGGAAGTCCAAACCCCTCGCACACAAAACCTCCTTTACCCCCTCCCTCCAACCTTTCCTAGGCAGACCCCTACCCTCCCTGCCCTCCACTACAGATTTATACACTCTCGAAGTCATTTTATTTCGTTCCATCCTCTCTACATGTCCGAACCACCTCAACAACCCCTCCTCAGCTCTCTGGATAATAGTTTTGGTAATCCCGCACCTCCTCCTAATTTCCAAACTACGAATTCTCTGCATTATATTCACACCACACATTGTCCTCAGACATGACATCTCCATTGCCTCCAGCCTTCTCCTTGTTGCAACATTCACCACCCATGCTTCACACCCATATAAGAGTGTTGGTATAACTATACTCTCATACATTCCCCTCTTTGCTTCCATGGACAAAGTTCTTTGTCTCCACAGACTCCTAAGTGCACCACTTACCCTTTTCCCGACATCAATTCTATATACATATACTAGTATATATATATATATATATATATATATATGTCGTGCCGATTAGGTAAAACTGGTCAATTAGCAAGAACTCATCTAAAATTAAGTCCTTTCTATGTCGCGTGGGTCTTGGGAGAGATATATAGGAGGTCAAAGATACTCCTTGTTGGATGGTTACGGTATATTTACAGTAAGTGAAGGAGAGTCCAGCCACCCGTCTGTCTCGCCTGTAGGTCTAACGTTAGTGAGGGAGAGTGCCTATGAGAGGCTGTGCACATGCGCTGAGCCTCTGACGTCAGCGGGTACTGTGACGTCACACGCAAAGGGACCAGCTGTATAAAAGGAAAGATACACTACACAAGTGTATATATGATACTGACACGACAGCTCGGCCATGTTATCGTATGACGTCTCGGCATACTATACAACTCTATAGGCTGAACAGACAGGTGGTACTGGATGAATCTATACAATAGCAAACACATTATAACTTTGAACTGATCAAGATTAATCTTACTCTCGCACTTCTTGAGTTAATGGTACTTAAGAGAAATTTAATGGATCTAGATATAACGGATTACATATAAATTACAATTTGCAAATTTGATCGATCAATCGATATGTATTCATGTACTCTTCGGCTTCTGAGGAAGAATAAATATTTACAGGGAAGAAGTTTTAACAGGAAAGATAAACTCGGCTAACACGGGTTATACTGTTAAAACTCAGAACTCAGAGAGAACTTGAACACACAACAATCTTGCTAGATACTGGAAATCTAATAACAAAACACACAGTCAATAATTCGGTTCTAAACTGGATTTTCTAATTTTCTATCTTTAGCTCACAACTTATGATCACTTTCCTACTGGAGGAATGAACAACTCGGTTTTGATTAACTTATAATCACTTTCCTACTGGAGAAATAAACAGGCTCGGTGGAGTGGATGGATCCTCCCGGTTGAAATAGTTAGCTCAATGACACAAAGTATGAGCAAAGGAGAACGGTTCTCACTATCTCTTACTGCAGGTAAGAATTACTCGACACACGACACTTTACTCTGCAAAGGCTTACTGTCAACTGGAAGGAACACTATCTGGAACACGAGGGACAACAACTGGCACTCTAGTGAGTACACTAGCAACAGAAACGGCTTTCTGCAATTGCTTTTGCATCAGCGAGAGATGCTATAACTCATTCAAATAGTCTTTCTTCAACAAAGCGTCCCCTGGAGAGGAACTACTACTTGAACTAGCAACATTGCAAGGATAGACTCAGTACTCAAGGCGGTCCGGGATACCTCCGGTACCCTAGGCATCTGAACACTATCTTGCATGCAAGATATTGTAGGGGCTGAATTCCAGACAGGAGTGACAGTAATACTAGTGCCTTGATCGCTCGGCTACGTTAATAAGTGAAACACATACTTTCTACAAGAACTAATCTGAACTTCACATTCCGCATCACTCTGGCAATTCTCTGATACAAGCTGGAAGAACAAACACATTGTTCAAAGGCTAGAGACTGTCTTTCAGTCATTAAGGGACTATGAGGGCTGTTTACTGACTCATTATCATTATGGCGCTGAATGGCAATACAACAGTATTATCGCACATGGTTACTAGAACTTCAATTCCTCGACTGGCAGCAAACACATTACTACTTAACTTTACTTGAGACATGACTGAGCAATTAAACGAGAATCGAATTGAAAGCAGAAATTTACACAAGTATATAGCACAATATAGCTTAACTGATAGTAATTATTAACTAATCTGCATGAGTAACACGGATAATAGCACAATAACACTAAAGAAAAGATAACTCACTGGAAATTGACTTGGCAAGAATATTCAACACACTAAGATAAAACAATCTAGCTTTAACTTGAACAGCAAAATGAGTTTTCTTTTCTTTAAATATCAACAAAATTGCAACACAAT